>VDFB02105785.1:357536744-357794432 GCA_007258455.2 Sequoia sempervirens
GTCTATGTGAACATAAATTGGATATATGATATGTAGAACTAAAATCATACCGTTACAAAACATTTTAAAATGTTTTTCAAATCAAATATCAGATTGTATTAGATATCAGATTATAATGGATATCAGATTTGTGGGCCATAGAAAAACCCCATGTGGGTTGTTTTGTGCATTCCAACGGACCCTACATTCTGTTTGCAGACTTTGCAGGCAACAAACACGTGGTTTCAAACAGGAAGAGACAAAGATCAACTTTTTGGAGCATCTTCTAGTCAAATTTGTCATAAGCAATGATTTTTTAGCATCTTTTATGAGGTATAATGGGGAGTAGCAACACAAGAAAAATGTAAGAGAAAGCTTACAAAGAAAAAATTGAAGCATATAGACAAAGAGATAGAGAAGGCCATAGGAAGAGAAGACAAGGTATGTTAAATATTGGTGAACCTGAGCCCTATGGTCTTTCAAGTGAAGAGGAAATTGAATATGTTGAAGGTGAAAATCAAGGTGAAAATGTTGGAATTGAAGATGTTGAACATGATATTCAAATTGGGAATGAAAATATTGAAATTGATAATGAAAATGTTCAAGGTGAAAATGTTGGATTTGAAGATGTTGAACATGATATTCAAATTAAGAATGAAAATATTGAAATTGATAATGATAATGTTCAAGGTGAAAATTTTGGATTTGAAGATGTTGAACATGATATTGAAATTGGGAATGAAATTATTCAAATTGATATTGAAAATTTTTAAGGTGAAAATGTTGGAAATGAAGATTTTGAACATAATATTGAAGCAAGTGTAAATTATGTTTCACTAGATTACATGAGAAATGAAGAACCTTGTGTTGAAGAAAGACAAATTCCAAAGACAAAACAACTATGGACACTTAGTAATGTTGATCATGAAACAATATTGGATACTCTTAAGCAAAGAGATGACCCTTCAGACACAATTGAATAGCATTTTCCAGAATGGAAGGTACAATGCTTACATTCATTATGCTTAAGTTCATTAGTGTTCTTTATTTAATACTGATATTTTGTATACTATTGCAATGTAGGTGTCTTTAATAGTGATATTTTGTATGTACTTTTGTGATATTTTGGCACGATTGATCATGGACCTACTGCAACAATAACCAGCTTTGACCCTTTCAGAGAGGTATGCGACAGATTACAACAATATAAATTGGTTATTCTAAGCATATTTTATAGTTTGCATTACCATCTCATCATATTTTGTGCCATTTAGAATAATATAGATTGGTTATTCTAAGCATCTTTTATAGTTTGCATCACCAATTCATCATCATTTAGGTTGTTTAGATTAATATAGATTTGTTATCTAAGCATCTTTTCTATTGTGACAATATAGATTTCTCATTTTCCCACTTTTGCGATATTCCTGGCATGATTAATCATAGAACTGCTGCAACAATAGCCAGCTATGATCCTTTCGGAGGGTATGTGATAGATTACAACAATATAGATTGGTTATTCTAAGCGTCTTTTATAGTTTGCATTACCATCTCATCATATTTTGTGTCATTTAGAATAATATAGATTGGTTATTCTAAGCATCTTTTATAGTTTGCATCACCAATTCATCATCATTCAATTTGTTTAGATTAATATAGATTTGTTAGTCTAAGCATGTTTTCTATTGTGACAATATAGATTTCTCATTTTCCCACTTTTACGATATTCCTGGCATGATTGATCATGGACCTGCTGCAACAATAGCCAACTCTGATCCTTTCGGAGAGGTATGCAACAGATTACAATAATATAGATTGGTTATTCTAAGCATATTTTATAGTTTGCATCACCAATTCATCATCATTCAGGTTGTTTAGATTAATATAGATTTGTTAGTCTAATCATCTTTTATATTGTGACAATATAGATTTCTCATTTTCCCACTTTTGTGATATTCTTGGCACGATTGATCATGGACCTACTATAACAATAGCCAGCTCTAATCCTTTCGGAGAGGTATGTGACAGATTACAATAATATAGATTGGTTATTTTAAGTGCCTTTTTATAGTTTGCATTACCATCTCATCATCAATTAGGTCATTTAGAATAATATAGATTGGTTTAACTACTACCTTGATGGTTTGTATAGGTGCTTGTCAGTCCAGAACGTGAACATACTACTATTGTGGAAGACTGTGCCCTGAATGCCTCCAATAGGAAAATTTTGTAAAATTTGAATTTTTAAATGTGAAACAATGTAAAAAGGTCATAACTGTGTATGGGCATAATCTATATCTAGTGATGTTTTTCGAAATATGGGTCAAATTTCTAGCATTGTATAAAGGGTATGTTTAAAATGTAAAGGGGTCTGTATTTTGGAAACTCATAGGTTGAATTAGTCATACAAGTGTATGCTTTGTTACTGTTATTGGTACAATTCTGTAATAACTTTTTGTACTTAATCAAGCTACAACCGAAGGTTTTCTTCCTGGTTCTTTCCTATCGGTATGCTCGTTTGAACTAGGTTTTGTAATATCTCCTATTTATATATAATAAATTACAGTGGCTTGCCACTTTTTCTCCTCAAATCCAACTTGGGTGCAACTTCATTTTTAGCAACTTTCATGAGGTTTTTAAGGAAATCAATGTTTCCAACCTTTCCACACCCTATAAACTCATCAAACACATCTATTAGGACCTACACAAGCTTGATCCAATATTAAATCTTGTTTCCCCCATGTTTCGTTGACATTAGCAAGTTGTAACCACCATTTTTTACCTAATTTCACTCATTTTTCCATGCATGGCAACTCACCAACTCAAGTATAGACCTTTCCAGCTCTCTAAAACCACATAGTCACCTTATACAGTCCTCATAAAATCTACCATGGCCATACCATCCAACTACAGACTATACAATAGATGGTATAGCCTTTTAGCACTTTGGACTCTTAAGGGAAATCTCCAGTCTAATGTAGCTCGGAGTGATTCGGCATATTTGGGTGCAAAAGAGGACCATACCTAACATAAATGTACCCATCCGGACATTTTGGAACAGTCCATTTGGTTGTACGAGTTGTCGAATGAAAGTTGCACCACTTTGCAACTTTACACTGCTTGCATCTGACAACTTTTCCCTCAACTGAAAACTTGCCACCATGGGAAAACACCTCTGAGATAGCAAAAACTGAGAGAGGTTATTGTATATGGGTCAAACATGATCCCATAGCCTCAAAAAGAGAGTCTATAAACATCACGGTTTCCAAGAAATATCCCTTCAAAGATTGTTTCCTTTTAGCACTCTAGACTCTTAAGTGAAATTGTCCGTCCAATGTAGCTCAGAGTGATTCAGCATATTTGGGTACAAAAGAGGACTATCCCTAGCGTAAATGTACCCATCCGAACATGTTGGAATAGTTCATTTGGTCGTACAAGTTGTAGAATGAAATTCGCACCACTTTGCAACTTTACACTACTTGCATCTGACAACTTTTCCCTCAACTGAAAACTTGCCACCATGGGAAAACACCTCCGAGATAGCAAAACCTGAGAGAGGTTATTGTAGATGGGCCAAAAAAAATCCCATAGCCTCAAATGGAGAGTCTGTAAACATCATGGTTTTAGAGAAATAGCCCTTCAAAGATTGTTGTCTTTTAGCACTTTGGACTCTTAAGGGAAATCGTTGGTCCAATGTAGCTCAAAGTGATTCGGCATATTTGGGTGTAAAAGAAGACCATCCCTAGCATAAACATACCCATCTATACGTGTTGGAATAGTCCTTTTGGTTGTATGAGTTGTTGAATAAAAGTTGCACCACTTTGCAACTTTACACTACTTGCATCTGACAACTTTTTCCTCAACTGAAAACTTTCCACCATGGGAAAATACCTCTGAGATAGAAAAATTTGAGAGAGGTTATTGTAGATGGGCCAAACACGATCCCATAGCCTCAAACAGAGAGTCTATAAACATCACGGTTTGCGAGAAATAGCCCTTCAAAGATTGCTTCCTTTTAGCACTTTAGACTCTTAAGGGAAATTGTCGGTACATTGTAGCTCAGAGTGATTCGGCATATTTGCGTACAAAAGAGGACCATCCCTAGCGTAAACGTACCCATTCGGACGTTTTGGAACAGTTCATTTGGTCGTATGAGTTGTTGAATGAAAGTTGCACCACTTTGCAACTTTACACTGCTTGCACCTAACAACTTTTCCCTCAACTGAAAACTTGCCACCATGGGAAAACGCCTCTAAGATAGCAAAAACTAATATAGGTTATTGTAGATGGGCCAAACACGATCCCATAGCCTCAAACAGAGAGTCTGTAAACATCACGGTTTCTAATAAATAGCCCTTCAAAGATTGTTGTCTTTTAGTACTTTGGACTCTTAAGGGAAATCATCAGTCCAATGTGGCTCGGAGTGATTCAGCATATTTGGGTGCAAAAGAGGACCATCCCTAGCATAAACGTACCCATCCAGACATATTTGAATAGTTTGTTTGGTCGTACGAGTTGCTAAATGAAAGTTGCACCACTTTGCAACTTTACACTGCTTGCATTTGACAACTTTTCCCTCAATTGAAAACTTGCCACCACAGGAAAACACCTCCGAGATAGGAAAAACTGAGAGAGGTTATTGTAGATGGGACAAACACGATCCCATATCCTCAAACAGAGAGTTTGTAAATGTCATAGTTTCTGAGAAATATCCCTTCAAAGATTATTTCCTTTTAGCACTTTGGATTCTTAAGGGAAATCGTCGGTCTAATGTAGCTCAAAGTGATTCAGTGTATTTGGGTGCAAAAGAGGACCATCCCTAGTGTAAACATACCCATCTAGATGTGTTGGAATAGTTCATTTGGCCATACAAGTTGTTGAATGAAAGTTGCACCACTTTGCAACTTTACACTGCTTACATCTGACAACTTTTCCCTCAACTAAAAACTTGCCACCATGGGAAAACACCTCTGAGATAGCAAAAACTGAGAGAGATTATTGTAGAGGGGCCCAATATGATCTTGTAGCATCAAACAAAAAGTTTGTAGGCATCAAATTTTTTGAGAAATAGTCCATCAAAGATTGTTGCCCTTTTGCACTTTGGACTCTTAAGGGATTTCGCCGATTGAACATAGCTCAAACTGCTTTAGCCTGTTTGGGTACGAAAGGGGACCATGCCTAACCTAAAAGTAACCATCCAAACGTGATGGAACAATCGGTTAGGTCATACAAGTTGTAAAACAAGATTTATTTATGCACTTACAAGTAGTTTTCAGCCTCTAACTGAACTCCAACGCTAATTTTTGTGTGAAAAAAATCCATGAGACCATAGCTTGTTGCTTTGTTTTTAATGGAAACTAGTGGGCAGCAGAGTTAACTTCTTCACAGATTTAGCATTTGAGATTGCAAGAAGACATCAAAATGGCTAGTGTACTGAATAAATTCTTATGATTTCTGAAGAATGCTGATAACTCTACTCAGTTAGCTTTTTTTTTCAAAATCATACAAATTGAACCTTGGTATCAATAGACTCTATATATCAAGCTACCACAATTCAAGTTTCAATGATGAATATTTATCATGCATGTTTTAAATGACATTCAAGTTTATGGTGTTTTTGTTGTTTATATGATGTTATGTGATATTATAATCCTAATTCATGCTTCTTGGCTGCACATATATATATATATAATTTTTACATGTTTTTTTTACTAATGAACCCAAAATGAACCGAACCACCACCAAAAAAAATTTAGCCGAACTAGCGAACCAAACCCCGAACCCAAACCCGAACCCGAACCCGAACATGTAACT
Organism: Sequoia sempervirens; assembly: GCA_007258455.2. NCBI lineage: Eukaryota > Viridiplantae > Streptophyta > Pinopsida > Cupressales > Cupressaceae > Sequoia > Sequoia sempervirens. The sequence goes on from VDFB02105785.1 coordinate 357,542,538, forward strand.
TAGTTTGTAAGTCAGTTATTGGGAGTTGGTCAGTTGTTTTGTGTGGGGGAGAGTCTTAAAAAAGGTTGAGGAATTCATTTTGGGGATTGATGAATGTAATTTTGTGAAGAATCAATAAGATCATATTGAGTTACTTTGCAAAAACTATGGTTTCTATAGAAAAAAACTATGTTTTCTCCATTGTTCGATCCCTACACAGCAAGTAAACGGATGCATAGCATGTGGAATGAGGGGGAAGCATGCCTGAGACCTCTTTAAAGTTGGTTTGAGTGCTTTCTTTTCATTTTTTGTGAGTTTTGTGCCAAGTTTTCTCAAGGCGGGTAGTGAACCCATATTTTGCATTTTGAGTAAATTATGAATTATTGAAGCCCTCCACCTATTGTACCTTTCATGTGGTTCAGTGGAGAGGTTGTGTACAATATTATTTGAATGTGTGCAGGTCCATTTAAGAAAGGGGAAATGATTTGTGAGTCTTGGAGTTGTTATAGTCCTAAACAAATCATTGATTAAATTGCATGAAAATGGAGCTTTTAGCCTAGGGTTTGTTAAAATCAATGAGAGTGGGGGAATATCTTTAACGTTTAAGCATACTAGGGTCATAATAGAGGTGTCTGAGTCAGTGGCATGGTCAGGGGAGTTGTGCAAGTGGTACTTTCAATAAACCCTATGCATTTGCATGGTAAACAAATGGTATCATGGGACAACCTGCTAAAGGACCTATAGGTGCAAAATAATCGTAGAATTTGTTGTTTTATGACACAAATCAAGATTTTTTGGGGTGTTCTTGTGAAGATCAAGTGTTTAAAGGGAACTCATTTTGTGAAAGAGGGCTAATTCACTAGCCTAGGACAGGGGTATGTTATTGGTTCTCAAATTTGGTCCAAAGGAGTCAAGGGTAGTTTTCACATATGTTTTCACCCCCACTCTGCATCAATCCATAGCTTGTTTGAAAGCACTTGTTTTAGGCTTTTAGCCATAACAACAAGCCAATGAACTGTTTGATAAAAAGCTTTGGTACACATGTATGAAAAATGTGGTAGCATAGACAAGGCAGTGGATTGTTTGAAAAAATGCCTCAAAGAAATGTGGTCTCATAAAATTCCATGACAAGCAAATGCAATTGACAGCTTCTCCTAGTTATTAGTTATGTAATGTGAAGTAATTGCATAAATACTTAGGTTGACTTTGTAAAAACTATATTGTAATTGATTTTTTTCATCTATCAGCATCTAGTTGTTAGTTATGCAATGTGAAGTAATGCTTTGAGTTTGAAAGATGTGCAATGCAATGTAATCAGCGTTATGGATATAAACTACATAATACAACCATTCTTTTTTATGTTATTGTACATTGATATTTAACCATTGCTCACTTGATTAAATTTTCAAAGAGTTTAATCATGTACATGAGGAAGAAATTAAATTTAGATTGTCAACTTCTATATATCAAATTATCCAATAATCTTGAGTGTATCTCCATATACAAAAAAGTTATCAATGCCAACTCAAACAAAGTTTTACAAAATGTGGCATATGCCATCTTGATGTCTATTCAAAATTTACATGCCAAAATGTCTATCTCATCCTGAACTACTGGTGGGTCATCAAAATGGAGCCTCTGAAAAGCACTCATTGGCTCTGAAGGTAGTTGCACAAGAAAAATTCAAACCACAATTGAAATTAGTTATACTGTATAATTTAAAATTGAATAATTAACATCAAAATCAATATACATTGAATTATAATTGAACTCTAAAATTGAAATCTTGATTACCTGAAATATTCGTCTCTTCAAAGGGTCAGGATTCCTAAAATATGTCCCTCTCAAAGAACCAACCAAACCAACTTTTTTAATGTCAATCTATATATGTGAACAAAAACATAAAATTGATCCAAGTTAGCGTACAATTGTCGGTAATAGGAACATATTTACCAAACACAAAATAAAATAAACACATAGGTCTCTTTAGGTTGATCTTTTTCTTTATCTCCTTTAGGTGTTTCAACACCTCCTCTTTGAGGTGTTTCAACACCTACTCTTTAGGGTGTTCCAATACCTACTCCTTCAGGCATTGTGGCACTTGTCAACAATGATGTATAGCTCATAACTTCTTGTACATAAAAATGACAAGTACATATGAAACTACCAATCTATGTCGATGTATGTATAATCAATATAAGATCTTGAAAATCTTAATTCAATCGAATTTGAGTTCAATTACCTTCCCCTTATCTAACATTGCAAATCCATAGTCTGGACAAGGCTGCACCTTGCTCGCACTAGGTATTTCCTACAAGAGGAAAACTGTAAGATAAACATATAAGTTATTATATAATTTCATTAATGACAATTCAAATGACAAGCAAGTATATAATAAAAAAAATGTAAATGAGTGAGTGCGAAAATATATAATGTTTGTGTGTTGAGGCCAAATGAAATGGCCCTAAGGGTGTTATCAATCACCTGTGCGAGCTCCTCCTCAGACATCAACTGTTAAATAGACCATGTAAATAAATATTAGTACTTTATACTATCTCTTATTAATATTTATTTTAAAAAAATGCAAGTTATGAATTTACAACTTAAATCTTACCTATGTCACTATTCCAATGTCCCCCTCTTTAGTAGGAGAGGACTCTGTAGGGTGCGCTCCACTCCCCTGCATCTGATCTATAATGTCCACATCATGGAGGTCATAATAAGAAGTGTCTAAGGGATGCTCAACGGGTTGTACAAGAGGACCCAAGCATATCTGGTGGCACATAGAGAAAGTATATGGCACACAAATATGTGGACCTGACGAGGATGACGCAGTTGTACTCAAGCCATTGCCAACATCACCAGAATGTGGTTGAGCTACTGTAGAAGCATGCAAAACCAAAAGACCACTCAAAGAGTGAATATCCTGGATAGTTTGTGTGACCGCATCCTGCATAATATCTAGATGATATACTAGAGGTGGCAGAGGAAGGGGAGGAGGGGGAACATATGGGTGCGGGACTACTCTAACTTCCCCTAGTCTATCCTGGGACATACCTCCACCGATTCCCTATAAGGGTCTAATGTCAAAGTAATTGACATGATGCCCTAACACAAACTCAGTATATAATTTTTTAATAAAGTAAAATGGTATATCACAATTGTTGTTTGGTGATTTATCAAAAACCATACATCAACGATCCAAAAAGTTATCTGCAATGTCCTTATGCATGCACCATATTATAGAAATTTTTGGTTTATTAACATTAATTGGAAAACCAGTGTGGGGGTTAACAAATAAAGAGGTTATTTGGGCTTTGGTTATTCTAAGATCTGTCACATCATCGTAAGATGTAATCCACATGCATAATATTCCCTCGTGTCTTCTCACCACGAATGAAAGGCATTATGTTGGGTGGAGAGGGTTTCTATATTTTTAATTATTTCCTTCAATGTGTTTGACATTTCGGATAATCGAGGGATTCTCGTATAAACATCAGAAATGCCCCTCAATTGCTGCAATTTTTCACCAATTAAGTCTTCAATTGATGGCTACGGAGGTGGTGGAGCGTTTGGCATTTGTGCATTTTCATTCTCAGCAGCCATAATGCCTAATTAAAGTTAAAAACTAATTAATCTAATTGAAATTGGACTATAAATGAAAATATTGTAAAAATGCCCTAGTTTTTTAAAAAAATCCAAAAAAAACCCTACTTTTTAACAAAAATCTATAATATTTTCTAATTTTTAATAAAAATACATAAACAACACTATTTTTTAATCAAAATCCATAAAAAAAATATTGATTTTTAATATAAATTCATTCTAAACTCAAGTTTTTCATAAAAATCAATCAAAACCCTATTTTGAAAAAAAATCTATAGAAAACTACATGAAATTATACAAATCTAATTGAAAAATTGATTAAAGTAAAAAAAAATCCAAAAACTAACCTTTCAAATTGGATATCTACTAAATCGGATATCTTATATTCAAAAATCTTGATCTTCACTGTGCGCCCGCGGCCTTTGCAAATGGTAACTAATTTTAATAGCCCGCAAATACATATATATGTGTGTGTGTGTGTGCCTCAAATCGGATATCCGATTTGGAAATCTTGGTTTGGGCATTGCTTTGGAGCAATGTACTGACACCCAAGCCACAAAAAAGTCAACTCAGCATTTTTGCATTTTTGGGTCGATGAAAAACGTAATTTTTTCCCATTGCTACTTTTTGGCCCATCATGATCCTACACATACCCTGATAATAACATGATCTATACTTAGTTATTATGACATGAAAACCCAACCAATTAGGCTCAAACTTTCCTTTCCTTTCTTAGTCCTAAAGGTTTTTCTAATTATCTTTAAGCATAAGGTCACCAACCTAGAATACCAACTTGGAATTTCCTAGGTCTAATTTTCTTATTGTAGCTTCTATTAAAAAAAATTTTAAAATGCCTCTAAGTGACTGAAGGCATCGAGGCACCATTCATCTATTAGCTCTAAATAATGCAAGCATGCAACCAGATACTCTTCATCATTAATAAGGTTCTTTAAAGAGATACACAATTATGAGAGTTTAAATTTAATTGAAAGGATAGATTTAGTACCAAAGATAAGGTAATATGGAGTAGCATTGGTAGGTGTGTGAATGCTAGTGTGATATATCCAAAAGGAAGGATTTGTAGGATTTGAGAAATACAAATCCACAGAACCCAAAGAAACATGCATGCAAGAAACCTGTCACAGAGAAAGAGAGAGAATGAAGACAAGGGTTTTGGCTCTGACAAAGTAAAAGATGTATTATCAAAGGAAAAAATGAATCAAGAAGAGGTTACAATACAAGAGATCAATCCTAAAAAAGGAGATCAACACCAAAAGGAAAACCTAACCCTAAGGTGAGAGCATTTAATAATTAAATATTAATTATTAAATGACTAAAATATGCATAAAGTGAAATCTTAAGAGGAGAGTAAAGTTAATTAATTACTTTACTCTAACACCCCCCCTTAAGATGAGCTACAATGTAGCTACAAACAGTGCAGAAGAAAGCAAAGGAACTACAATGCAATAGAGGGTCTCGGCAACATGGGCTGATCAGGTACCCGAATACAAGAAAATATCTATAAAGCGGAGTAAAGGAGAAAACCCAGTGGGAAAAAACTCCTCTCCAAAAAGAGATAAAGAAACATGCTGAAAAGAAAACATGAAGGAAGTAAGGCCTCACTGAGACCCCCCAAGGACAACTTCCTTCACCCCAAGCATGGAGTGCAACTGAAGATAGCGCGGAGATGCCAAAGGTTTAGTGAAGATGTCTGCAACCTGATCCTCTGTAGGAATGTACTCCAAGATGAGAGAACCATCCTGAATCAACTGCCTGATGAAGTGCATGTGGATTTCAATGTGCTTTGTCCGTTGATGCTCCACTGGGTTGCGAGAAATGTGAATGGCACTCTGATTGTCACACCAAAGAATAGTGGGACAATCTGGAGGAAACCCAAACTCTGTCATCAACTGCCAAAGCCATAAAACCTCCTGACTGGCTAACACTGCTACATGATACTCAGCCTCTGTAGATGATAATGCAATAGCAGACTGCTTCTTGCAAGACCATGTGATAGGACCAGAACCAAGGCAAAACAAAGCCAAAAGTAGACTTCAATCATTGACATCACCAGCCCAATCAAGTCAGTGAAGCCAATGATGTGAGGGGATCCTGAAGTAAAGTGAATGCCATAATGAGTGGTGCCCCGAATGTACCTCAAAATACGTTTGCTGCTTGCCAATGGCTCTCATGAGGATCATGGGAGAACCGAGACAAGGCCAACCGCAAAGGAAAGATCAGGACGAGAATGTGTCAGGTACAACAAACTGCCAACCAACTGCCTGTATAAAGTGGGGTCTACTGAAGGAGTAGAGCAAGTGGAAGACAAAACAACACCTGACTGAAATGGAGTGGGGGCAGACTTGCAATCAAGCATGCCAAATCGCTGAAGCATATCAAGAGCATACTTCTCCTGAAATATGGAAATCCCATCGAAGACTGAATAACCTGAAGAAAGAAGTGCAAGAGACCAAGATCTGTCATCTCAAACTGCTCCATCAAAGCTCTGAATCATGGAGGATGAGCTACCTGGATGAGATCATCTACATATAGCACAAGAATCAAAAGATCACCCTCCTGAAGTGTGATCAGAATGACAGCGTGTGAAGTGAGAGGAAAGCAAGAAGGAGTCCATCTTCTCATACCAAGCCCAAGGGGCTTGTTTGAGACCATACAATGAACGTCGAAGTCTGCAAACCAAAGAAGTGTCCTGCACAAATCCCTGAGGCTGCTCCATATAGATCTCCTCATGTAGGTCTCCATGCAAGAAGGCACTCTTCACATCCATCTGAAACACTGTCCATCCCTGTGAAGCTGCAAGTGAAAGTACAAGGCGTATAGAGTTCATCTTGGCGACAGGAGCAAAGGTCTCAGAGTAGTCAATACCCTCTACCTGAGAAAACCCCTTCACAACAAGACGTGCCTTATACTTATCAATGGAACCATCTGCAGCATACTTGGTACGGTACACCCACTTGCACCGAACCAACTTTCTTCCCTTAGGAAGAGGACAAAGATCCCAAGTATGATTCTTCATCAAAGAAGAATACTCCTCATCCATAGCCCTATCCCACTCAAGGTGACCTGTCACCTCTGAAAACTTTTGAGGATCATCCGAAATGGCATGACTCAAAAGACTAGAACCAGATGTCTGAGCACGAGTACGGTGAGTATCTGAAGGATCACCTGCCAAAGAACCAGCTGCATCAACAGTGACACGGGCCCACCTAGGAAAAGATGGAGCAACTGGTGGTGGTGGAGATGGTGGATCATCATCTACATCATCCTCAAGAGATAAGTAATCCTCAAGAGATGAAGAGGAAGGAGTAGGCAATGAGGGAGAAGCTGGTGATGGAGAATCCATCTGAGGATAGCGCTCATCAAACTGGACATCCCGCCGAAACAAGACCTCTCTGGAATCAGGATCAAACAACCTGTACGCCTTAACATCCTCATAGTAGGCAACAAATATGAGTGGTCGGCTCTTCCTCTCCATGGCTTTCCTCTGAGCATCAGGAATAAATGCCCAAGCCTCACTACCAAAAACTCAGAATGTAGAAACATCAGGCTTGACATGGGTCCAAGCCTCCTCAGGAGTCATATGTCTCAATGCCTTATGAGGCATCCGATTTTGAATATAATTGGCACAATTGACTGCCTCAGCCCAAAATGAAGAACTCATAGCTCGAGACTGTATCATACAATTTTCCATCTCCCGTAAGGTTCTCGTTTCTTTCTCTCAGAATACCATTCTGTTGAGGGTAAGGAACTCAGAACCGATGTTTGTAAACCATGCTCTGCAAAAATCTCAAAGCCTGATTAACATACTCCCCCCCATTATCTGTGCGTATCCTCCTGATAGAAAGTCCAGATTGCTTCTCCACAAAAGTCTTAAAAGTCTGAATGAATCAAAGACTTCAGACTTGTACTTAAGAAAGTACACCCATGTACATCTGGAGAAGTCATCAATAAAAGTGAGCACATAGCGGCCCCTAAAAAGGAGTCAAAAGGACATAAGATCACTGTGTACCAACTCTAGGGCTGCCCTAGCACAAGTGGCTCGACCCTTAGGAAAAGGATCTCGATGATGTTTGCCAAGGACACAACCATGACATACACCATCAGTACAAGAAATCAGTGGAAGCCCAATCACAAGTGCCTGTGTACTCATCTGCTGTAGATATCTATAATTGACATGGCCAAAACGCTCATGCCAAAGCCTGCTCACTGAATCTGCATGTGCTATAAGAGAGGAACCAACAGTGTCTGAACTCTCAAAGCCATCAAATCTGTATAAGCGAGATGCAGAATCCACACTCCCAGTAGCCACAACCAAGTCAGGATCATGAAGATCTCGAATAACCACATCATGTGGTGAGAACTCAACTGTTTTACCAGAGCCAGAGTGGAAAATCTGATAAATGGATAAAAGGTTTGTCAAAATGTCAGGAACCAAAAGCACATCCTGTAGACAACCACCATCCAATGAAACAGTACCGGAACCCTGAACTAAAAGTTGTGCTGAGTCACCAACTGCAATATGTCCAGTGCCTGTAGGGGCAAGAGCAGTGACCAAATCCTCTGTGTGTGTCATATGGTGAGAGGCTCTAGAATCTAGAAGTGGTGATGACAGAAAGAGCATGACCTTTCCCTGTGGGCTGTGAAGGAGGCTGAGGTGCACTGATATTATGCTGCTGCATGGCTTCCTCCAAAGCCTCTAAACGTTTCCAACACTTGGAAATGGGATGTCCTTCCTTGCCACAAAAACTGCAAGGATCACCAGATTTCTTCTTAGTCTTGGAGGAAGACTCACCAGACTTCAAAGATTTGCCCTGTTTAGAATTTGACTGTGGTTTTGAATCAGACTTAGGTGGTGGCCTGGAGGGATTCTCACTAGCCCCTGAATCTTTCTTAGGCTTCAGTTTTACTTCTGTTTTCCTTTGGAGGACTGGGCTACCAATGCTTGGTTCTGTGAACCTGAAAGTGAATCCAACTGCTTGAGCTTAGCTTGCTCATGAGTCAAACGATCACAAAAGAACTCAAAAGTAGGCATGACATGGCGAGCACCCAAGGCATCCATAGTGGAATAAAAGGTCGAAGAGAAAATCTGAAATGGACCCCGAAGCTTGGAGAGGATCAGGAAAATGCACTCTGTATCAGTCTTAGTCTTACCACAACCCTGCAAGATAGATCTTTGTTGTTTGAACTTCATCAGAAAATCCTCAATAGAGGGAAATGAATCAGGTACCAAGGAATTTAACTCTGCCTCAAGCTACAAAGCTCTGAACTCGTTGACAGTACCAAAAAGCCCATCAAACTTGGTCCAAATGGCTTGAGGAGTGAGACAACCCTCAAGATGAAACAGGAGACTATCGGAAATGTGTAAAGCCATCAATCCCATAGCCTGATCCATATTGTTCCTGTGCTGCATAACCTCAAAGACACGTGTCAACTGAGGTTGAACCTCATCCAAACATGACCATAACCCTCGAGACTGGAGAAGAGTCATCATGCGACCCTTCCAAGTGTGGTAATTATGCGGTGTAAGAGGTTCAATAGGTCTGTCGGCCATCCTGTGAACTGTGCCTCAACTGCTCTGAATTTTTTTAATTATTATTAAGTGGTCTTTCAGAACTAGACAGAAGATGTAGAAGGGGTTTGTTCATTTTGTTTTGGTGTTTGGAAATCTTAAGAGGAGAGTAAAGTTAATTAATTACTTTACTCTAACAGGATTGAGGTGGAGGTTTCATTCATGATCAATATCATTGACAAGTTTCTTAAGGATCTTTAGCAAGGTTTTGTTAGTTTCCTTATCCTAGTCATTACCTTGAGGGTAGTAGGGGTGGACCAATGATGTTGGATATGGAAACATTCACAAAAGGGTGTAAACTTCATGGTTTTTGAAGGGTTATTCATTATTGATGATAATGGTAGATGGGATGCTATAATGACAAATAATATGATAGACATGAGGGATTTGGATATTTAGGCACCAATGGTGAAGTTGAGGGGAATGGCTTCAACCCACTTTATAAAATACTCAGTGGAAATAATCATTAGATAAGGGATATGAATCTGGCCAACTATGTCAAGGCCCCACTAAGAAAATTATCAAGGGATAGTGATGGGTTGCAATAATTAGGAAGGTGTGCCAATAATATCTTAATGATGATAACACACAATGCATCTTTTAAAATATTGGCATGCATCATAATCCATTTTAAGCCAATAATATCCTATCTTGAGAAGTTTCTTAGCCAATAACATTCCACTAGTATGTGCTCCACAAATACCATCATGTACCTCTTATAATGCAAGATCACATTCTATCATGTTTAAACATCGTAATAAAGAACCATCATAGCCTTGAAAATAAAATGTATCTCCCAAGAGAGTATAATGTGAGGTGTGTTAGATGAAGGATTTACATTGGTTATGTGAGAGATCGGTGGTAGTGTTTGGTCATGTAGGTATGTGTAGATGTCATGATATAAGGAGATTTGGGATTAGTAAAATTATAAATAATTTTGAATTCAAAGACATCGTACATGCTAGAATAAGGAATTGTTCAACTAGAAACTCACATTGTTGACTATCATGTGGCATATCTACCAAAGATCCATTATGGTCATTGCATCAACAACTTTGTTATTGAGGTGAGGGACTTGTTCAAACTGGGTATGAGTGAAGTATTGCTGGAAAGCATCCACCGTGCATTTGTGGGGATTATTTTGTCATATTTTATTTGATACTCATTGTTAACCTATTTTATTATAAGATAAGAGTCTTCATAGACTTGTAGCTATGTAATGTTCCATTGGATATCTATTTTAAGTCATGTAATCAAGGCTCAGTTTCTACCATGTTTTTGGTGCATGGGAATGCTAATCTAAAAGCCTTGGGTATGAAAACACCTTAAGGGGTAACAAAGAGCATGTGGTCTCTTAAACCATGTTGTGTGTATGGCCCATCAAAGTAAATATTTCATAAATATGTATCATTGACCATGAAGATAGACTCGTCAAGAAAATATGTTATCAAAGGATGTGCGTTTGTGAGGAGAGATTATGCTAGTTGATCTACAACAACCTAAAACTTAATGGCCTTTTGATCCACATATTCAATATCAAATTTATTTTAAGAAAAAAACATGTTCATGCTCATAAAAGCATTATCAATCCTTGATGTGCATGCACTTGACACTCACAAGTCATATAACATATACAAATTATAGCTTACTCAATGTTAATCCATAAAACATATGTATTATTTTAAATTATAGTAATCTTTTTAGCATTTTTAGATTTATTTTATATTTTATATAGTGTGTGCATATTATATAAGTTGCTTGTATTACAATGCATGCATATTATAATTCAAATTATAAATTTCCCACCCATTAGACTTGGATTTTCAATATTGAGGGTTGGACTTTCATATTGGGCTCCAAAATGTATGTTTTATACATAAAGTAGAATGTTCAAAATTTCTCCTCATCAAGTTTACATGTTTTAAAGTTAAATTATTCGAAATCAACAACAAAATGGTAATATCTTCTTAACTTTCTAACCATAATTTTTTTTACAATTGAATAAATTAATTTATTTATCTCTATTTACTTTTATTGATGTCAAGTCATATTCTTCAAATACATATGTATTATCTTTTTTCATATATATATATATATATATATATATATATATATATATATATATATATATATATACATATTTAAAAAATATTATATCTAGGATTATTTATGCTTCATTCTAGACACATTGCAAAAATTACATTTTTCATTATTTTTGTGGAATTTATGTGATACACATGCTCAATGATTAGTTTTCACAAGGTGCATCCACTTTTAAAAAATTAAAATTTATTCAATAAAAATATAAAATGTGTAAGTATATGCTTTTATCTATTATTCCACCAATTGGATTTTAAAAATACTTAATGAAACAAATGAAAAAATGGGGTTGCACAATAACATTTGATTTTATTTTATATTTCAATGATAAAAAATAGGGCCGCTTTTTTCCACTCATCATTAGATGATACAAACTTCAAAAAAAAAAATACAAAAAATAAATATTTCCTTTTCCTACAATCAAATACAAATATATCCTATATAGACTTGAAAACTAAATTCTTCCCTACATCACTTGGCCCCCTCCCCTTTGGTTGAAGATTTGATAACTATGGTAGTAGAGATTGATGATTGGTGGGCCTTGTAATTTTTCACCCCTCTAGATATATAATATTTTGGTACTACTAGATAGACATTATAGTGGATTTTTTATGTATAAAGATGAAGAAAATCCAATATTGATGCAATTTAATATGTCTAGTAATAATATAGCACTATAGCCATGAATGCATGTTATGAATTTCCTATATTTTCTTATGAGAGAGATTATGGCATAGACATATCATGGAATTACTAGGAAAATTTAATCATGATTGTTTTACCCTCTTCTGTTATTTAGAAATTGTAATAAATACTTTGAAAATATAAGATGGATCTAGTGATCTGCTTGAACACCATAATATGAGCCTTCACACTCTTTTTTGTTGGCCCTTGAATTCCTACTCTAGGCATATAAGAAAAAAATAAACTAAAAATTCTTTATACAAATTAGGTTTTATGCACCATGTATTCTTTAAGTAAAGTTGAAGATAAGACATAGAAGCACTTACATGTAAATAATGATTTAATTTATTCTTTAGGCTATCTAACTTTAGGTAAGAGACTAAATTCAGTTCATGCATCTGGGCAACATTAAGGGAAAGCATTGCCCACTTTTTCATTTTCTATAATAGTCACATCATATAATTTATATATTATGCCAATTACATTGCAAAAAATTTCCCATTGAATTTATTTTCCACTCTTTTCATTTATAATCTACAACACCATTACACACTCAATTTGAAGGGAATATAATCTATGCCATTTCCTAGTATTACACTATGTTATGTTTTTATACATCATGGAGGACTACTTGGTCACAACCTCATGATTTCCTTATACATCATAATTATATTCTCATCTTTGCATGGTTTATTCTTACATGTGTCATGTGGGTAACATAGGAATAAATCCATTTCATCTCAATTTTACATGGATGCATGATTGCACATCATGTAGAAAAGTTTGCTAACAACTTCAAAATTTACCCATGTACAAGATGGTTTCTTTTTACACCTCTTGTCATGCATATATTTGTGGGGTCTAACTAGCTCAAAAATTGATAATACCCTATACAAAAGTAGATGGCATACACTACACCTTACTTTATAGAATATATGTTTCATACTCATAGAACATGTAATATATAAATATTATATTCAATTGGACACTAAGGTTGCTTTACAAGTACAAGTAAGACTCATGTGTAGGTATGGGGAATGTCATTTTTGCAAGTACATAGAATTATGAGGCATTAGATCAAAATATTGTGTCATGAGTCTTCTTGATATTTACAACACTTTGAGTACTATCATAGTGCTAAAATTGACTTATTTGGCACACAAACCAACCCTAATCTTCAACCTATCATCCAAAATGTGTAGTTATATTCATTAGTGTAGACAATGTTTTGATCCTAGAGGACTTTTTTCAACTTGGACTTGGCACATGCATAGCCTTATTTGGGGACAATGTCGCATGGCACAAGCTAATCCACTCAATTCAAATTTGGAACCTCTAGTCCCCTAGTTGACCCTTTTAGAGATTATGACCATTACCTATTATCCTAGAAATGAATTACCTCAATTTGAATGACTTGGATCATGTATATATATAAACAAACCTAGGCCATTAGTTCTCATCAAAAAAATCAACAAAACATCTAATTAGAAAGAATTATAAATTAATTGCATAAAAGAGAATTAGAACATTACGTCAAGATTACTTGGTGTGTCTAAATATTGTTCAACAACCTAAGGGGTCTAACTACTAAGAGGGAAGTTCACACTTCCCTTGGTGAACAATAGATCTCGCTATTCTTTCTAGCACAACCCTCAATTTGAAAATAGGTACAAAAGATAGGAGTAGTGTGTAGAAGGTCACAATCACATTAGATAAATCTATGATACAACTATATCATGTAGAAGGAAATTGGCCCAAACTAGGCACAATAGATTGGCATCATCTTGTGTTAGTTTAGAACTAAATAAAATTCATCACATGATAGAAATCCCAAATCCAAACTTAAAGGTTTTTTAGATATGATCAACTAAAAAAAATAGAAAGTTATCTCACATTGATGTATCAGAATTAAAAATACTAAAAACCTCTCATATTTCTTATCGTTTACATTTCAATCTCAACTCATGTAATTTAGGTCAGATTATTATTTATTATTTGATCATGTAATTAGATCTAAATTATAGTAGGGAAGCTTTTTATTTTCTCAGAAGAAGAAAGAAAAAAAGTGTTGTGAGAAAATACCGAGTGAGGTCTAATTCTTGTGAGTGCATTGGATATCAAAGGACCATTTCTTTTTCTTACTTTAAAACTAATTTTTCAGATGCTAAAGTCATTAATTGTATGAGTTTTATTATTACATATAGATGCACAAAAAGAACTTAGTTAAACATGTAAACTATAGACTAAGCTTTATTCCTTTTTGTTGACATAATACCCCATTTCCTAGAGTCTAATTTAAATTGTTAACTTATCAAATATATTAATATATAAATTTGAGTCATTTGAATTATCATGTAACATCTTGAAGTGTGTGAAATTGCTCCTGGTTTGCCAAATAAATTAATAGATAAATTTGAGTCATTTGAACCACCATATAAGGTCTTTAAATACATGTAAATTTAATCTTCACAACCAGGTACTTTCTATTTCAAAACATAAATAACACTTAAATAATATGCAATATCACACCAAACACATACTGAACATAGGCAATATCACACCACTCGGAGTGCTCAACTGTGATTTTTATTTCAAATGTTGTTCTGAAAATCACAAAGATTACCAGAACTTAGACATTACCAGCAGAGCGACAGTTGAAAAGCGCCCACAACAAAGACAGAAACGAATATGAAAATCAAAGCAGTGAAGAGGAGCTCTTGTTGTCCAATGGAGTAGAAACATTTCATCATATAAAGAAGAGCAACGAGTGTGACAGAGGAATAGAGCGCAGAAATGATAAAATGTTTTCAATTCCAAAAAGAACTGCACTGAGAAGCAAAGCATGCATCACGTCGTCTAATCCCAATCTCACACATGCAAGTTTCCAACATTTTATCACGTGTCTCATTTCTGGTTGTTGGATTCTGGTTGGCTGCAACATGACTTCATATTATTTGTAGAAAGCAGAAACATTGAAAATCTAATTGTAAGTGCAAGCAATTGATATAGAAAATTAGCATACCAACGGACCACTGTATACTCATGTCTCCTTCGAGTGGAGGGAACTGTTACTTGGACCAACGCTTAGAAGATCACACTTGATGTAGTGTTACTCGGAAGAAATTGAGTATATATAAGGGCGTGTTCGATGGGAACTTAATCCTAAGAAAGGCAAAATGAAATAAATTTGCACCTGTAAATGCCACTTTCTCAGAAGTATCATTTAAATAATAATAAAAGGTTTTGTAGATCGAGACCGGATACTGAATCTTTATAATTAAAAATTCTCTAGAATTGGTATCTGGTCTCCAACAAGCATTCTTTAGCTCTACAAACAGAATTGGTATCGGTTTTCAATACAAACAGAATTGGTATCCAATCTTCAATACAAACAGAATTGGTACAATATCTCTACGTGAAACTGAAGCTATAGAATCGATATCTGATCTCCATTACATTAGCTCCATGTGGAACTCAAGTTATAAAACAGATTCAGTACAAGTGTAACTGGAGCTAGGAGCTAAAACAATGTATGTTGTGGATACCCATTCTAGAGAACTTTCTATTATTATTTAGAAGATATCGTGATAAAGTTGCGTTTGCTAGTCAATAATTTTTATAGAAAGATCTTATAAGCAAGCACTTAGGTATTACATGTCAAGCTAGAGGTATTGTTATACGAAAGGTTTCAGCTGTACAAATAGGTAAGGGAAAACAAAAGAAAGATGTAGAGAAAGACGCAAATAGGACTACTAGAATATTACCACTGAAGAAGGAGGTTTATATGCCAAATGCATCCTTGTAGAAAAGGTATGTCCCTAAAAACAAAGTGTTAGATGTTCTATTCAACAATGTAGAAAATTCAAAGGTTGGAAGAAATAACATTAAGCAAAACCAACTGAAGCAAGTAGAAAATAAGGAAAAAGAAGTTGATAGTGGAATCGGAAATGATGGATAGTACAAAAGTTGAGGCCAATATCTAGGAAACACCAGAGATCTATCTTGGAACCATATATAATGGTAACCAGCATGTTATTGATCTATTTTACACTTCTTTGCTGATAAATGGGTGGTTGGTCCACAAATGCATGGAAGTTTCTAGAGCATCGAGCGATATGATTTCGCTAGAAGTCATAAACTAGCTAGGCCTACAAGTCTCTAAGTTTTATGGCAAATGATATTCCATGGATCCTCAAGAGGTGAGTATGATTTGGATAGTGAACAATTTTGAAGTACAACTTGTTGCATAGTTAAGTAATTTTTTAAATGGATATTATCATAGTCGATTGTTCAACTGAATGGGGAATTTTGTTATCAATAAAATGGATGGGTTCAATCAGTGGTAGAAGTAAGATGGGTTTTTCTTATGTTACCATATTGTTGCAAGGAAAAGAAGTCCATTTGTATAGATACAAAAGGTGCTTCACATTATGTAGAATCTAGATGAAGGAAAAAAACAAAGGATGTTACATGAACACAAAATGTGGTTGTTTTGTGTGATACTGTGATGATGAGATTGGAAATCATGTTGATCTTGATTTGTCTCCTTAAATTCAAAGTTTTGAAGGTAATGGCATATGGAATATGTATTTTCTAGTGCATGTTTAAAAGAAGGAAATGGTACATGTGTCATATTGGTGTCGTCAGATGGCACAAATTATAAGTTCACCTTTAGGTTGAATTTTGAATGCACCAACAATGTGGTTGACAAAGTCCATACTACTTGGTTTAAACACGGCTTCTAAATATCGAATTAAGTTCTAAAAGGCTATGGTGATTTAGAACTAACAATATCTCAAATAAGAGGTAAATGTGTTGCTAAAAAAATGACATCAATAGAAATGTTTGATACATTTTGAATCAAGTGGTTGGATAGAGAAGATAATTCTAAAGCTAATTCACTTGTTTTATCGTCAAAATTTGATACTTCCATGCCATCTCCCCACTACAAGCATAGTTTTGAAATTCTTGGAACCATATCTAATGGTAACCAACATGTTATTGATCTATTTTACACTTGTTTGTTGATAAACAAGCGGTTGGTCAACAATTTCATGCAAGATTATAAAGCATCTAACAATATGATTTTGCTAGAAGTCATGAACTAGCTAGGCCAACAGGTCTCTAAGTCTTATGTTGTCATATTGTTGCAAGGAAAATAAGTCCATTTGCATAGATTAAAAAGTGTAAATCACATTGTGTAAAATCTAGATGAAGAAAAAAACCAAGGTATGTTACATGAACACAGAGTCTAGTTGTTATTTGTGATACTATGAAGATTAGATCGGAAATCCAGTTGATCTTGATTTGTCTCCTTGAACTCAAAGTTTTGAAGATAATGGCATATGGAACATGTATTTTGTTGGTGCATGCTCAAAAAAGGAAATGGTGTAGGTGTCATATTAGTGTCTCTAGATGGCACAAATTATAAGTTCATCTTCAAGTTGAATTTTGAATGCACCAACAATGTGGTTGATAAATTCCTACTACTTGGTTTAAACATGGATTCTAAATATGGAATTAAGTTCTAAAAGGCCTATGTGTGAGGATTCATCTAGAGTGAGGGGTCATCCCACAATAATGGGTCCCAAAATTTGGACATCAAATTTTCAATCTTGAATGCAAGTAAAAACTTTAAAAAACCTTCATTCGAAGGTTTTTCTTCAAATGAATGTATGTCAAAAAGTACCTTTGTTAGAAAAAAATGGACCTTTGAACGAAAGTCCAATTTTATTGCATTTATAGAAATTTTTAGAAAAGGAACAAAAATGGACCTCATTTGAAGGTCCCTATTTCCATTTTTGAAAATTACATTCATTTGAAGCGATTTTTACATTTTTTTTGTGGGAATGGCATACCTTTTGTAATGTCGCAGAATTGCACCTAGGGGCAATTCCACATTTTGGTATTTTTTTCTAGCATTTATGACACCTTGAAACATTAATGACAAAATCCCATGGGTTAGAATTTCATGATTCTAACTCCATGTGGACTTCTGGCTAAGTGACAGAAGCTTGGTGACACGTTTCTTGAGAATCTAGGCTCTGGATGCATGCACGACGCGCAGTGCGCTAGCATCCTAGTGGATTCCCGAGTTCAAAACATGGAATTTGGAATACTAACCTTTGAGATATGTGTCCTAGCAGTTACATTCTGAAAGTAATGGCTCTTTGCCACCCTTGCAAGCATTAAAACCCCTTTTTTGACTCTCATTTGAGAGTTGGAAGACATCACTCAAGCTCTCTTGTTACTTTACTCCAACTTTGAGATCTCCTCATCTTTGATAGTAGTGCTCCCACAAGCGAAGTCATGCCAGACTAAGGTCCTCCCAGTAGTAGCAGCAACTCTCAAGCAAGCACTCAACAGTGTGTCTGTGTGCTCTACAGAGGGCCTAGGCCAGTGGGTAATGCTCTCTCTCCTCCACTTTCCTTTCATTTTTGCTCATTTACTATCGTATGGTGTGGGTCCTACTCCTAAGTGGGTTTTTCTTTCACCACACGCTTTGTTTACTTTAGCATTCCTTTCCAACTTGGTTGTCTGTGCAACTAGGAACACCAAAACAGGGTCTGACTAAGGTAGGCCCCTATATAGCTACCCAACAAATTTCCTCTTGTTCTTTTGTGTGTAGGTCATGAAAAGGAGCTTGGAGTGAAGATTCAGACATCTAGAGGAAGGTAAGATTTCTCCAAGCATCCTTGTGTTCATTATTGTTTTTGGTTTTCTGATTAAGTTATATAGTTTAGTCTAAATCACCCCTAAGCTTAGAAGTGGAGCTTATTTCTGTCTGTTTAAGTTCCTAATTTCTCTATTGCTCAGGATGCCAGCACGTACTTTAGATGATAGCGAGTCACACTAGCATCCTAGAATGGCACTAACAAATTTGGCCAAGAGCTCCCTCTTCTGAGATAGAGATCTCCTGGTTCTAATCTCTCAAGGTCTCTAATAGTCTTTTCCTAAAACATAACTAGATCTTAGTTCTATATTGTTCTGCCATCCTGTTGTTCTGAGGTGTATAAGGGAAGTTCGTTCCCTAGTGATATCTTGAGAAAGGAGAGAACCGTGTGCAGCGATTCCCTCTTATATCACATTTTGGTGAACCTAACATGAATGTCGAATCTTTCTTCCTGATGTTGCACTTTCATGATTTTTATGAGGAAGATTTTGATATGTTGGAAGATGCTCTAGATGATTTCTTCGAAGTGCTCTCCCCTATTCGCAATTCTCCCAAACAAGTCTCCTCTCGACACGCTGAGGGATCAATAAATGTGGTGGTGGCCTTTGTGGCTCCTCCAAGCCCTAAGAAACCCATAATTAATGTAACCACATCCGATCCTTCTATCTATGGGATTTCATTTCGTGGTGATTCATCAAACTTATACTCAAGGTTCGTGAAAGATGTAGACTCTACATCTTATAATGATGTCAGACACACATATCCTACAAGGAGTAATAAACAAAATCTAAATCAACAGCCTATTTTTCCTACATCACAACCATCTATCCCTTCTTCTTTACCACCTTCTCAACCAACCCTTCCTTCAACACCTAAACCCGCGATCAAAGCACCAAGTGATTATGATCTTGTTGAGCAACTTTGCATTACTCCAGCTAAGATCTCGCTTTGTGACTTGCTTCAAACTGCTCTGATTTATTAGGAGATTCTCCAGGAAGCTTTACAAAAGATTATCTTTCTTGCCTCCACTAGGCCCAAAGATGT
Organism: Sequoia sempervirens; assembly: GCA_007258455.2. Taxonomy (NCBI): domain Eukaryota; kingdom Viridiplantae; phylum Streptophyta; class Pinopsida; order Cupressales; family Cupressaceae; genus Sequoia; species Sequoia sempervirens. Next base: position 357,562,214 of record VDFB02105785.1, read on the forward strand.
TAATGCGTTGTTGGATCATATTCATGCGGATTCTTCGAATATCATGTTCCACCCACAAGAACTCTCGCCTCTAGATGTGTAGAAGCAAGCAAAGCCTTTGATGATTATAGTCGATGTTAACAATATTAGTATTAGGTGCACCCTCGTTGACACCGGTTTGGCTCTCAATGTTTCTGGTATAGACCTATTACCTAAAATTAAGAATGATTCATCTTCTTTAGCGGCTTCCTCCTTGTACATTCATGGATTTGATAACATTAGCCACCAAGCTCTAGGTACAATAATACTACCTCTATAGTTGGGTCCTATTACCTTACCCATGAAAGTTTATGTGATGCATGTTCCCTTACCATACAACCTCCTCTTAGGGAGACCTTGGATCCATGCTATGGGTGCAGTGACTTCTACTTTACATCGTTCTTTGAATTTCATTACAAATAATCGAGTAGTTAAAGTTAAAGCAGATCCAGAAAGCATTCACCTCTGTGAACTGGCCACCACCGATCACGCTTCGACTATATCTACTCTCAAGAATTGTATTCCATCTTTGACCATCGATGCTATGGTCTACTCTTCATCAATACCCTCTGTGGAAGTTGTTCCTAGGGCTAGTGTCAAAAATGAAGAATCACATAAAGAAAAGGACCCTAAGTCTCCCTTGTCTACTACTCAAACAAACACTTTCCTTAGAGATGATTGGGGCTCCTTGAATTACTTTAAATTCTTCATTGTAGAATAGAAGGTGAACCCCTCTTGTATAGACCTTCCAAGTACCCTTGATACAAAGGTGGATGGTACTCCCATGGAGGAGAAGTGTGATCTTGTTCAGGAGATCTCACTCCCTCCTATACAAAGGAAAATAATCCCTCTCTCATGAAGGAAATTAGCATTTGTGAGCCTAGTAAGGAAGGTGGGAGTGCCCCCATAGAAACATTTGACATCCATTGGTGGAATAAAATGCTCTATATGGAGCTGTCATCTCCTGAGGTTTTGTAAACTCGTTATGGGTTTGGATATGAGCTCGCTTCATGGTATGGCTATGGGCATAAAGGCCTAAGGAATATCAAGCAAGGGATTTAGGTCCCCATCCAGTTTAAGTCATGACAGGGCTATTTTGGTTTGGGATGCTCTGTAGAACAATCCAAGCAAAAGCCTTGGTGGAGTGTTAATATGATCTTAGCCAAGCCACTAAGCCTAGTTCACCCTGAGTTAATAGAGGAAAGGGAGCAAGCCAAGAAGGTCCCTCTCGACGTCTTCTCTTTGGATGAGGCACTAGAGGAATATCTAGGTGCTTATTCCCCGTTGCCTCCTTGTCATCACAAGAAATGATTCCCATATCATTTGCATAGTCAAGTGTACTTTGGAGAGTCTATTTTTAGTATTGATGAGGAAAATCCTCTATCTAATGTCAATAATGATGTCACGCTATCTCATCCTGAAGACCGCAGTTCCCTTCTTAAAGGAGATACTATTGAAATCCCTATGGATCCTAAGTCCTTGGAAAAAGTGATCAAGATCGGGAAGTGTCTCTCTTCGGAAGAAGGAGATGAACACTCTAATCTATTGCATTTTGATCCTGATATATTTGCTTGGACATACAAGGATATTCCCAGTATTGATGAATCTATAGTGGTGCACAATATAGTCATATGTCCTAATGCCAAGCTAGTTAAATAAAAAATCTGAAAGATCAATCCCAGGGTGGCATTGATGGTCAAGACTAAGATAGAGAAGTTGTTGAAAGCAGGCTTTATCCGTCCTATCGACTATTCCCCCTAGATTTTGAATATAGTTACCATTAGTAAACCTAATGGTTGTATTCTCATATGTATTGACTTTCGTGATCTTAATAAGGCTTCTCTTAAGGATGATTTTTTGTTGCCCAATATAGATATGATTGTCGACTTGACTGTAGGCCATGCATTACTATCTTTCATGGATGTCTTCTCAGGTTACAATAAGATTTGTATTAACCTGGATGATCAATACAAGACAACCTTCACTACCCCGTTGGGTACTTTTTGTTATGTTTTCATGCCCTTTGGACTAAAGAACATGGGAGCTACTTACCAATGGGAAATGACCCTAATATTTCATGATTTTATCCTAGAGATCTTAGAAGATTATGTTGATGATATATTGGAAAAATTGATAACCCATCAAGATCACGTAAAGAACCTTTGTCTTATTTTTTAGAGGCTTCAACTCTATAAAATGAGACTAAATCCCCATAAGTGCATCTTCGGCATTGACACCAGAAAGATTCTAGGGTTTATAGTTTCTCACCATGGGATCAAGGTTGATACTAATAAGATTTATGTCATTGTTAACATGCCTCCACTGAGGAATATCACTAAGTTTCAAAGCTTACAAGGGAAGATTCAGGCAATTTGTCGATTTATATCTCAGTTGGCTTATCATACCCTTCCTTTCACTCGTTTATTGAAAAAATATGTTCGCTTTATATGGGATGAAGAGTGTCAAAAATCCTTTGAATCAATCAAATCCTATTTGGTCAATCCTCCTGTATTGATGTCAGCTATTCAAGATAGACCCTTTCTACTTTACCTCACCGCCTCACCATATGCTTTGGCAGTTCTTTTAGCTCAATATGATGATGTTGGGAAGGAGAGAGCAGTCTACTACATTAGCCGTGTTTTGGTTGACTATGAAACCCGTTATTCCTCCATGGAAAAGCAATGTATTGCTCTCGTCTTCACTACATAGAAGTTGAGGCATTATCTCCTCCATGCTAAAATGTATGTCATAGTAAAAATAGACCTCTTAAAGCATCTATTCTCTAGCACTGACCTAGTTGAGAGATTAGAAAAATGGGTTATGATGATTTTTGAGTTTGACATAAATTTTGTTACTCAAAAATCTATAAAGGGTCAAGTGGTTGTAGATCAACTGGAAAATGCTACCTCATCTTGCTCCTTTCCAAGGTTAGATTTGTTTCCTAGTGAAAATATTTTTGTAATTAATCATGACCTTAAGTGGAAAATGTATTTTGATGGATCGAGGTGTCAAACTTGTTTTAGAGTTGGCGTGGTTCTAGTATCCTCTGAAGGTAAACCGGTTCCCTTATCCTTTCGACTAGATTTCCATTGCACTAATAACATTGTTGAGTATGAATCCCTTATTGCTAGCTTGTGTGCTACGATTGCACTAAGAATCAAACATCTTCATATTTTAGGTGACTCTAAACTTATTGTGAACAAGATAATGGGAACCTATCAAGCAAAGTAAAGTAAGTTGTCTCATTATTGGGACCTTGCCCTGTCCTTACTTGAACGGTTCTCTTCTTTTACGATAGAAAATGTCCCTAGGAGAGAAAATAGACATGTTGATGCCATGGCAAGGGCTACTTCCTTGGTACCTTCAAAAGAAAATAAAAAAAATTAGCACTTCGTGATCTAGGTCTTGCAGACCCCTATAGTTCCCGACCAACCAGAAGTCGAGTCCCTTGTATGCTCCCATGTGGACTTTGGAGAATGCTTTTTTGATATCTATAACTACCTAAATACTGGAAAGCTTTCCCGATGATGCACATGGAGTACTATTAGCAAACGATAGAACAAGATTCCTTTGATTTTGTTAAGAAGTGCCCCCAATGTCAACAACACAGTTGTATTATTCATGCACCTGCCCAAGAATTACAAAATCAAACTTCCCCTTGGTTGTTTGAAAAATGGGGATTGGATATTATTAGAAAAATATCACCTCCTTCTTCTAAAGGACATACCTTTATCATTACCGCAATGGATTACTTCACAAAATGGGTCAAAGCTATCCCACTCCAATCCATGAATGCTGAAGCTATCTTGTAATTAGAGTTTTGTATAGTTGTATTATATTTTTAATTGTGACGAATTAAATATAAATATGGAATACTTATCAATAATCCATGAAAATTAGTAAATCTTTAAATTTTGTAAATAATATATTAATCATTATAATGTAAATTGTAAGATAATGCATGCCTATATTTTAATTTAATGGAAGAAAAGATAATTATGTGTGTTTATATTAATATTAATAGTTCTTAATTTTCATTTGATTATATTAAATAAAAAACAATTATATATTCAAATTTTTAATATTATAAAAAATTATAAATATCAAACAAAATAAAAATCAAATCAAATGATAGTATAATATAATTAGAAGAAAAAAATGATAATTATATAAATATTAAATTTATGTAATAATTAGGTTACATAATAATATATATAATATAATATATATATATAATATAAATTTAAATAATAATGATTTAAATTATTTTATATTAAATAAAATTTAAATTAAATGAAATGATTATATAATAAAATTATAAGAAAGAATAAAATAATAATTATTTAAACATTAAATTTATATAATAGTTTTGTTAAATAATAATATGTTTAATATAATTTATGTGAAATAATGAAAAAAAATCTATTAATTGTGTCATTAATTTTAGTTCAATGAAGAAAATAGCTACATAATAAGTTGGTTCATAATAATAACAATGTATGAATTTAAATTTAAATTTATATTGTTTCTATTATTACTATTATTATTTAATTTATCTCTAATTTACCTATTTTGTAGCTTAATTTACTTAGTGTTGGTCTGCATTATTGGATGTTTAGGAATACCTACATCAACCATACTTTGTCTTGATCACCATTCCTTAAACTCACATGTGTCGATGCTTGAAATATAAAAAATTCTTTAAAAATTACTTATCTCAATATTATTTAGATTGAAACCTACTCAATTATTTTCTTAGAATCAAACCTACTTAACTTATTACTCCATTTACCAAACATTCCAAAAATATTTTATCTTATGAAACTTTTTTTATTTTATATTATACCCAATTATATACTATTTAATCAAACTCTTGATATTATACCCAATTATATACTATTTAATCAAACTCAAAGCACTTATATACAATTTAATCAAACTAAAGCATTAACGTTAAACCATGAATATAGATACCTTAGTTTTGGAAACAAGCAACTTTAGTTGCTAAAATTCAGACTCACTCTGTCACATTTTTATCTTGTGTGAAACCAAAAGTGGAAGAATGATAATAAAAGATGAGACATTAAAAAAATGAAATTTTCTAATGAAGTAGGGGAAAACCTCCAATTGCCGCCCATGATCCAATTGTTGTTTACTCCTTGTTCACCTAACCCCCCAATAACCGTTTACATTTTAGTCATTACATTGTTTTAATTATTCTAATAAAAATTTACAAATTACACCAATATATGTTTACTATTGAATGTGTAGTTGACCAAAAAAATATCACACTGAAAACTATTGAAAACACCTTTTTAACTATTGAAAACACCTTAAATTTTTGTGGGTTTTTATTGTTTGTCTAATGAACGGGTACTGGCGAAGCGGTAAAGATGTAGAGGATAGTTTAAAAACATCCTTTTTGAGCACCTTTCACTTTATGTGTTCCATAAGGCGCATTAGCCCTGATAACTACTGGTACATTTCCCCTAGACGTCAACACATTAAATTAAGTAGACGACAATGGACATTACTATTTTCTTTTTGTCTCATTCGAAACATGTTTAGATATTGTAAAGGGTCAAATATAAAGTTAAACACAAAATTTGAAGGAAATTGGAAGATTAATAACCCCTAAAACCCTAGTTTGTAAAATCAAACCCCTTTTTTTTAATAGAATGACATTAACAAATATACACACAATTCTTTCACTTTTCAAATTTAGAGATTATTTGAAAACTAAAAATTTCTAATTTCTAATTTATTTTCACATTTTCGAAAAGAAAATTTTAGATGACATTTCTAAAAAGCTCTAATTTATAGGGATTCACTGACTTTTGATCAATAACCATTAATAACTATACATCTAAAACCATAGTTTCTAAAATCAAACCCCCTTTTTTTAATAGAATGACATTAACAAATATACACACAATTCTTTCACTTTTCATATTTAGAGATTCTTTAAAAATTTAAATTTTAAGTTTTTAGATTTATTTTTCACATTTTTTTTTTTAAATTAGATAACATTTCTAAAAAAACTTTAATATAGAGGGATTCTCTGACTTTTGATCAATAACCCTAATAACTATACACCCAAAACTCTAGTTTCTAAAAACAAACCCTTTTTAATAGAATGACATTAACAAAGATATACACAATCCTTTCACTTTTCATATTTCAAGATTCTTTGAAAACTTAAAATTTTGAGATTCTTTGAAAACTAAAAATTTCAAGTTTCTAGATTTATTTTTCACATTTTTTTAAAAGAAAATTTTAGATAGCATTTCTAAAAAGCTCTAATTTATAGAGATTCTCTAAATTTTGATCAATAACCACTAATAACTATACACCTAAAACCCTAGTTTCTAAAATCAAACCCTTTTTTTTAATAGAATGACATTAACAAAGATTCACATAATCTATCAAATATTTATCATAATATTATATTAATTCACCAAGATGTATTTTGTCAAAAACTTAATAAATGAAGGCACAAGCAATGGAATGGATATGTGTTGTGTTATGAATTTATCACAAATATTGGCTATACTTTAGCATTCAAATTTATTACTACTGTTAAAATGTGTAGATCCTTACTATGTTTTAGTAAAAGTATTTAATGCAGGTTTCAGACCAACATAAGGGCATCACAGTCATAGTATGGTATCACTAAACTATGCCTTCATATTTTAGGATGTGGTAGCACTAAGGGAAACCAAAAACTACAACTATAAAGAAATGAATTGACAAGTGTTGCGGTCCTAATTATAATAATATAAAGAATAGAATTTAGAACAAGACTAATAGGTTCAACCATTAATTGATTGTCAAAATTTTCAAATAAAGATTGGCAGAGCATTATGGTCCTTACCAACTATTTTCCATAACAGTCAAACTTGTAAGAATGGAGTTTAAACCCAACTATTGAGAAGTGGTGGTATTTCATGACATATTTCCTCTCCCGATGTTACTAGAAGTTAACACCTTGAAGTAGTTTCCTCCAAACAATATACTTATATTGAACAAACCAACTCAAGAAAAATGCCTCTGTAATTTGAGACAACAACTGTTTCTATTGATACCAAACGTAAAATAAATAATTACCATAACATAACACATTATAGCTTCTTTTAAAAAAAAATAAAAAATTATGAGTAACTTGTAATTAATTCATAAGACTCACATACGACATTCTCATTCCACAAATTTCTTAATTGTACCAACTTCGTGTACGCAGGAGACGTAGAATCTAAGAGAGCCAATAAACAAAAATAGAGGAAAAATAAGAATACACAAAATACAAAGAATAGTTTTAACACAACACTAAACTTTTATTCAAATTTCTTGAATAGATTACATTATTCAGACTCTATATTTTAGAGAACAATAAGATAGTATTTTATAGAGGTTGCAGCTTCTTTTCATAGAATCTACCATGCTTCTATTAATTCAAAGACTATCAATAGTTATATTGATGCAATATTAGATGAACTTAAAGCTATAAAAACTATAAATAAACTGATAACATATATAATAATTTCAATTTGCCACTACAGCTGCAACCATCTGTTTACTTCTCTAATCATGGTAAATATGATTTCCCGCATTTGTGAAGGAGATTCTTCAATGTAGAACGAAACTTTCTTTCTCTTCTCCTTGAATTTAAACATTTTAATCTAGAAGAGGTGTTACATAATTAAATTCTCATAAATTCTCAAATTAAATTCATTTTATGTTAGGAAACCTCTACTCTACACATTATTAATTTCAATCATTATACTCGGATAACATGAATGAGCAGAATTTTTTTTTCCCTCCCACTAATGGTATTAATATTAATATATATTATTGTAATGTTTTTCTTTCGTATACTTAGCTATTTTATTTTCATTTCCGGCACAAATACAAATGAATCTACAATGTGACAGATTTCTAATATAAACATTTTTTACTGGTAAATTGAGATGCTTGAGTGAATTGGATTGTATGCCAAAACTTACTAAAAGCAAATTATTATTATTAGAAATCACATTGAACACTCATTGGTGGGGCAAGATTGCAACTACATCTGAATTTATAGTAAAATCTATTTCTCTTCATTGATGGTTGTGTAAATTGGATTGTATACAAAACCTTGCTGTGAAAAAAAAATATGTTATTATCATAAATTTGTCAAATTTTACATTCGTTGGTGGGACAAGATTGCAGTGTCATCTGAATTTACCAGTAAAATATATTCCATCCTCATTGATGCTTACATAAATTGGATTGTATGTCAAACCTTGCTGAAAGAAAATTGGTATTATTAGAAATCTTTCACATTGTATATTCGTTGGTGGGACAAGATTGCAATGGCACCCATAGCGACTATTAGTTCAGGTATTAAAAACCCACAAAATTCAGAGACGCAAAAACCATTAAAATTCTAAAAACTTACCAGGAAACAAATTGGATACTCATGAAGTTCACCAATGTGCTCTTCACCTCTAGAATAACAAGAAGAGAAAGTTAAAGACCTAAATCTAATTTCCTTTTGAATGGACTATGAAAATTCAAAACGCAATAAAAATGTAGATCTATAGTTTTAAGCAAGAGAGTGTGTGAGATGGTTGTTAGCGAATGTATAGGATGCGAGATAGCGAGGTTTATAGTGGAGAAATAATGGCAAGTTATTTACCTCAAGATTCTGCACAAATTTGAGACGATCTTGATCTCCTTCACTTGTTTTTTTTTTTGCATATAAATAAGGATCAGGCATGCGAACTGCAAGGATAAGGCCTGTGAACTCTAGTTTTTCAGGTGTGAAAGCCTATGAACTCTAGTTTTCAGGTGTCATTTTTGAGGCGAATGAATGGCGGGAATTTTCCCAAACGTTCTAACTACTCCATCACTAGAGAAAACATGCCAAAAAAATCTCCAATAAAACAGGTTATGCTTAACATGCCCAAAATCCATCAATAACACTGAAAAGTTTTTAGCCAATCACATTGATGAAAAATGTTTTCAAAAATTTATAAAATTAAAAAATTTACATGTTGACTTTAGAAACCAAAAAAAATCTTCATTCAATTTAAAATACTAATTTATAATTGGTTGGAAAACAATTTATTAATAACCAGTTAAACAAGTTTTAGCAAAACTCATTGCAATAGTATTGCCTTAACGACAAGTACTAATAATATCCTCTGATCACCTCCAAAATCAACCATTGAATTTGAAATAAAGTGAATTTTGTAAATTGACGATAGGCTCAAATAAATCACACTCCAAAACTAAAATAAACAATTGCTTGTTTGCTCAGGGTACTCCTACATCAAAATCATTATTTACTCAAAATGTATAGATTCAAAGAGACTTATAATGATAAAAGATGAAGATCCCCACATTATATTTAATGTGACAATTAAACTTTCATACCCTAAAGTCCTCACACTATCTCTACGCTACCATTTCATCAAATTTCATGGGTTCTTCTCTACTTTACAAACTCAAATAAAAATATTTTATTAATGGTTAGAATAATGGTGGTCATGAATATAAGGATTTTCTCACACCTCCAAGTTCCTCCAAACATCTTGAGGTGACAATTTATGCACAAGGGCATTGATGCTAATGGCATCAAAGGTATGGGTGTCCTATGTGACAACGAACAACAATGGATCTTTTCTCCCATATAATTTGAGTGTATTGAATGATATATTGTCTTATTTTTATTTTTAAAAGGGATAGAAAACTAAAAAGGATAATTTTCAGAGTCAATAGAAAATAGATATTCACAAGAATTCCTAGGGTTTCAATTTTTAGTTCTAGGTGTATTAGGCTTTTAGTATTTTATTGATGTGGTTTCATCCAAGATTTATAACAAACTCCTTGTAACCTTCAAATAATAAATATAACATATAAATTCAATCTTGATTGAACATATGGGTCAGTGCAGGATCATGGGAGTCCAAACCAAGCCCTTAAGTGGCAATGAAAATTCAAAAAAACAGAGTTAGACAACTTGACATTAAAATTTGAATAGGTTATTAACATAATTTGAAAAATACGTAAGAATAGAATTTGTAGCAAATTGAATGTAATTTTTAAGCTACTAGTCTTTTTTTGAAAAATAAATAAATATATTTTGTGAAAATTTAAAATTTCAATGTAGTAGTACTAAATTGTCAAGAAAAAATAAAAAATAGGTGTATATCTGACTAACCTAAGTACAAGAATTTTTTAAAAAAAAAAACTTTCAATATAAGTAGAGGACACATGCCTGGATGTGCTGCATTTTTTTTGTAATTTTTTTGCAAGTATATAATTAGTTATGACTTTTTTATAAAAAAAAAATTAAATTATTAAAACATGTTTGTCGAACCACCATAACTTGATCCAAAATTAATGAAATTCAATTTTTTTATCCTATAATATAGGAAGCATAGAATGTGACACATCTTTTAGATTCAAAAAATATGAAATAGTTTCAAAATTATAAAAAAAATTCAATCAGCCTGTCAATCAAGACTTTAGTCGTAATGTATGTAAAAAATCAATAATAATTATCTATTAAATTCAAAATAAAGCATATCTTATATTGGTGGAAAGCGGACAATTTTTTCAATAAGCCCTTTTCATTTCATCAAATTCGGATTAAAAAAAATTGTCAGCCACAAGGATGAACTTTGGAAAACTAAGGAAATTTTCTAAATACATTTTTTCAGTTGACTTTCTAGGTATGACACCCCCAAGCCAAATCCCAAGGCAACCTCAAGGAAAATCTTGAGGCTGTTGATTTTTTCAGAAAAATGGATATTTTTATTTCGAACGAGTGCCCACTTAGAACAAATATCTGTTCCGAATGGATATTCATTCCTTCATCAAATTCAGATTAAAAAAATTCATCAACCACAAGGATGAACTTTGGAAAACTAAGGAAATTTTCTAAACACGTTTTTTTAGTCAACTTTCTAGGTATGACACCCCTAAGCTAAATCCCAAGGCAAACTTGAGGCAAATCTCGAGGTTGTTGATTTTTTCAGAAAAATGGATATTCATTTCAAACAAGTACCCACTTAGAATGGATATTCGTTCCTAATGGATATCTATTCGAAATGGATATCCATTACCTTCCGTATTTATAATATTTTGTATTATTAATAATACACAATATTTATAGTATATTAATATATACTATATATACTAATATATTATATATTATATCTATATTATGTTTTATATATTATATATTATATATTATATATTATATTATATTGTATATTATATATTATATATTATATTATATTATATTATATTATATTATATATATATTATATTATATTATGCCATATATTATATAAATTATATAATATATATTGTAGAAGTAATACCATATATAGTATATATATATTATATATTATAAACTACATTGTAATATATAGAGTGAGAAAGAGAGGGAGTAAGAGAGAGTTACCCAGGTACCTAGTGGGAGGGATAGGAGGGAGAGACCTGAGAGGGAAGGAGGGAGTGCAAGAGAGATAGTTATCTAGAAAGGGTGAGAGGGATAGATAGAGGGAGAGACCTGAGAGAGAGAGGGGGGGTGTATATAGGGAGGGAGAGAGCTCAGAGAGAGGGAGTTAGAAAGAGTTATCTAGGTAGGGTGGGAGGAAGAGACCTGAGAGAGAGGGAGAGAGAAATTTATCTAAGCTAGGATGGGAGAGAGAGACCTTAGAGAGGGGGGATAGGAGGGATAGAGGGAGGGACAAACCTGAGAGAGAGTTGTCTAGGTAGTGTGGGAGGGATAGACCCAAGAGAGAGAGGGGATTGGAGGGATAAATGGAGGGAGATACATGAGAGAGAGGAGGTGGGAGGGATAGAGGGAGAGAGAGACTTGAGAGAGAGGGGCAGTTGTCTAGTTAGGGTGGGAGAGAGAGCCCTGAGAGGGGTGGTTGGAGGGATAGAGGGAGGGAAGGAGGGGTATAGAGAGAGAAGGGGAGTGGGAAGGATAAAGGGGAAAAGAGAATTGAGAGAAGGGGGGGAGTGCTAGAGGGAGGGAGAGATGTGAGAGAGAGTGAGAGAGATGGGATTAGAGTTAGAAAGAGTTTTCTAGGTAGGGTGGGAGGGATGAAGGGATGGAGAGGCCTAAGAGAGGGAAAGAGAGGGAGTGAGAGAGAGATAGATCCATCTACGTAGGCTGAGAGGGACATACCTAGGAGAGAGAGGGAGGGAGTGGGAGGGATAGAGTTAGATATATTTTTCTAGGTAGAGAGGGAGGGATAGAGAGAGGGGGACGAAGGGAGGGAGATGCATAAGAGAGAGGGAGGGAGGGAGTGGGAGAGAGATAGAGTTATCTATGTAGGCTGAGAGGTACAAAATTGGGAGAGAGGAGGGGTGGGAGGGATAGAGGGAGGGATAAACCTAAAAGAGAGAGGGTGGTTGTAGGGATAGAGAGAGATGGGGGATTGGAGTGAGAGTTTCCTAGGCAAGTGGTAGGGGTAGAAGGGGGGATACCTAAGAGAGATGAGAGACAGAGAGACAGAGAGAAAGACCTGAGAAGGAAAAGAAGAGAGAGTTTTTGTGTGTGAGAGAGAGAGAGAGAGGGTGGGAGAGGGTGGGAGAGAAGGAGAGTTGAAGGGGTAGAGGGAGGGAGAGACCTGAGAGAGGGGGAGGGAGAGATAGAGAGAGTGGGAGAGAGATAGAGAGAGTTATTTATAGGTAGCGTGAGAGAGAGAGGGAGGGAGAGACCTCAAAGAGAGAGGGAGAGGGTTGGATGGATAAAGGGAGGGAGTGACCTAAGAGAGAGGGAGTGATAGAGAGAGAATTTTCTAGGTATAGGGTGGGAGGGGATAGAGGGAGGGAGAGACATGAGAGAGAGAGAGAGGGTGGGGAGAGGGAAGGATAAAGGAGGGAGAGACCTAAGAGAGAGAGGGAATGGGAGAGATAGAGAGAGTTATCTAGGTAGGGTGAGAGGGAGATACTTGAGAGAGAGGGAGGGGTGGGGGGGATAGAGGGAGGGAGAGACTTACAAGAGAGAGAGAGAGAGAGAGAGAGAGAGAGAGAGTTGGAGGGATAGAGGGAGGGAGAGACCTACAAGAGAGGGAGAGAGAGAGAGGAGAGTGGGAGAGAGGGGGTTGGAGTGAGATAGAGTTGTCTAAGTAGAGTGGGAGGGAGAGAGGGAGGGAGAGACCAGAGAGAGAGTTATCTATGTTGGGAAGGATAGATAGAGGTAGAGACTTGAGAGAGAGGAAGAGAGAGGGAGTGGGAGAGAGGTAAAGAGAGTTATCTAGGTAGGGTGGGAGGAAGAAACCTAAGAGAGGGAGAGAAGCAGGGATAGAGGGAGGGAGAGACCTGAGAGAGAGGGAGAGAGACAAAGAGGGAGTGGGAGAGAGATAAAGAGAGTTATCTAGGTAGGGTGAGAGGGAGAGATATGAGAGGGAGGGAGTTATCCTTGTCACTCTCTCTCTCTCAGGTCTCTCCCTCCTACCCTACCTAGATAACTCTTTCTCACTCTCTTCCCTCTCTCTTCATCTATCCCTCCCACTCTACCTAGATAACTCTATGTCTCTCACTCCCTCCCTCTCTCTCAGATCTCTCCCTCCCATAATATATGTTGGTTCAATACTGCAAGATCATGGGGGTCCAAACTAGGCCTCTAAGTGGTGATGAAAATTCAAAAAATAAGAGTTAGACAACTTGACATAAAAATTTGAATAGGTTATTAACATAATTTGAAAAATATGTAAGAACAAAAGTTGTAGAAAATTGAATGTAGTTTCTAGGCTACTAGTCCTTTTTTAGAAAAAAGTAGATCTATTTTGTGAAAAAATGAAATTTCAATTCAGTGGTACTTAATTTTTCAAGAAAAAAATAAGAAGCAAGTGTATGTCTGACCACCCTAAGTACAAGAAAAAATTAATATTTTTTTCTAAATCTTTCAATATAAGTAGAGGACACATGCTCAGATGTGCCAGATTTTTTTTGTAATCTTTTTCCATGTAAATAAGTAGCTATAATTTTTTTATTAGAACTTTTCAAAATTATTAAAACATTTGTGTCTAACCACCATAACTTGGTAAAAAATTTATAAAATTCATTTTTTTTATCCTATAGTATGCGAAGCATAGAATGTGGTGCATCTTGTAGGTTCAAAAAATGTTAATTAGTTTGAAAGTTATAAAAAAAAATTCAATCAGCCTATCAATCAAGAATTTAGTCGTAAAGTATGTAGAACATCAATAATATTTATTTATTAAATTCAAAATAAGGCGTGACTTATATTGGTGGAAAGTTGACAATTTTTTCTATAAACCCTTTTCGTTTCATGAAATTTGGATCAAAAGAAAGTCATTAGCCACAAGGGTGAACCTCAGAAAACTAAGCAAATTTTCTAAACACATTTTTTGGGTTGACTTTCTAGCTTAGGAAATCTCGAACCAAATCCTGAGCCAAATCTCAAGCCTGCTGAGTATGTCAAAAAAAAGGATATCCGTTTAGAACGAATATCTGTTACTTGTATTATTTATAATACATAATATTATAGAATATGTATTATATAATATATATTATGTATTATTATATTATTATATTATATACTATATACTACATATATTTTGTATAGTATATTATATATTATATATAGTATATATATTAAATATTATATATTATATTAATATTATGTAATATATATTATATATATTGTATAGTATATAAGTATTTTGAATAGAGAGAGAGAGAGGGAGAGGGAGAGGGAGAGGGAGAGGGAGAGGGAGAGGGAGAGGGAAGGATATATATATTTGAGAGGGAGAGAAGGAGAGAGAGAGAGAGAGAGACTTGAGAGGAGAGAGGGAGAGGAGAGATGATAGATAGGGGGCCTGAGAGAGGGAGAGAGAAAAAGAGAGAAAGACCTCAGAGGGAGAGAGAGAGAGAGAGAGAGAGATACTTGAGAGGGAGAGAGAGTCTTGAAAGAGATAGACCAAAGAGGGAGGGAGAGAGAGAGACTTGAGAGGGAGAGATGGAGGGAGAGAGGAAGCTCTAAGAGACTAGAGAGAGAGAGCAGGAGGGACCTAAGAGAGAGAGAGAGAGGGAGAGCTCTAACAGAGAGGGAGAGAGAGAGATTTGAGAGGAAGAGCATTTTCCCATGTTGGGACCCTCTAGAATAAGAAATGATGCAACCATCAAACAAAGCCATTAGAACTCAATTCAAAATTCATGCCATTAAAACCTTCAAGCTTAATAACATGTCATTAGATCCTTCATGTAAAAAGTATTAAATCATCATGAATAAGAATCATTATCTTTCAACAATGATACATAAGCAAGAACTATATGTACACCATAGGGGTTTGATTCAACCTTCAAACAAAATCCTTACAAGACAACAAGATACATGTTCATTAGATTTTTCATGTGAAATCTATACAATAATCATGATCAACAAATAAGACATCACACAACCATGATGCATGAATACACACTATATATGCAAGCTATAAATGAACAAACACTAAATTAATAGATTATTTAATATTTATTACAAAAAAATTGTCTTATCATTATACTATTATATTCATAAATTCAACACTAAAAATATCCATCCAACCAAATTCTTTATAAAATATCCATCCAAGGTTGAAAATTATTTATAAAAATAAGATCATTGTCTTAATACAGTTTTACAACTCTCTATTGCATCTCTTCATTTCTTTGTGTTTTCCTTTTTAGAATGGGATTGTCTCCTCTCCTCTAGCCATCGTTGATGCTCATCTAAGTCCACTTCCATGGACCTAATAGCATCAAGAAAAAATTTCATATTTGATGCAAAATGCCTCAATAATGGGTGAACACATTCTTCATTTTGAATTGTGTTAACTTGATCTTGAATGGTTCTAACATTCATATCATTTTTTTCTCAAAAGTGAGCACCATCAGATGTAGGTGGTAGAGGTGGGGGGTTATGAGGTGGAGTGGGTGGAGCTAGAGTGGGTGGAGCTGGAGGGCATGGATCTATTATTTAGATATAAGTGAACCTGCATTAAATTTGTAATTTCAAAATGTAAGATACGTGTTTAAAAATCCCCTTAAACCATTCAATATAAATGACTTAATTGAATACAAATGAAAAAAAGTGTAAAGATAATTTATGTCTAAGGCATGTAAATGAAAAACAAATAATTGTTAAAGTGATGTGAAATCTCATTTAAAAAAACATTAAATTTTTACCTCGCTACAATGTGGAAGTGTTAAGCTCCAAATTGATTCAACAAAGGTGGAAGTGTTAAGCTCCAAATTTCCAGCACTTAGTGAATCTGGATACATAGTTAGTACTGGCCAAGTTACAAAACTTGTCCTAGCAGGCATAGGGAAATGGGTGAAGTTAATGGGTAATAATCGATGGGCTATGCAAGAGGCTTTCATACAATATGATAGCCTCCTATATAGCCCATCGATTATTATCCATTAACTTCGTCCATTTCCCTATGCCTGTTAGGACAATTTTTGTTTGGCCAGTACTAACTATGGATTCAAATTCACTAAGTATTGTAAATTTAGAGCACAATACTTCCAACAAGGGTCCCCTCTATTTGAGAGCTAAGGAGAGTCAAAAGAATTAAAAAATTAAAAAACATTTTTTTTAGCAAAGAAATACTAACTTAAGAATAAGAAACAAAGCAAGAATTTAAGAAACAAGAAAATAAGTGATAAAAAAGAAGAAAAAATAGACAAGAATGTTAAATGGTTTAAATAAATGCAAATAGGGGGTAATGAAGGTTCAATTTTATGCTTGTTTAGGATGCTAGGTTCAATTTTATGTTTTTTTCCCAATAATGAAAGTTCAATTTTATTGTTTGATGTTTTTTTTTTGTTTTACACTAACCAAGGTTTCAAATATTTTTGTAGGTTTAGATAGAAATGAAAAAATTCAACAAAACTACAAAGAATGCAAAAAAAACCCTAAATTAATCACTAATTAGCAAAAAAATAGAAAAAAAATGCAAAAACCACATACCTCAAACATGCCAGAGGTTGTTGCACATGATTGAGATCGTTGCTCAACTGGTAGCATCAAGAAAATGAAGCAAGGTTTGGGTTATAAAATCCTCAACAAAACAGATATCCTTTTCATAACAACATATTGATATATATTCTCACAAGGCTTCAAACCCAATGCAGTTAATAACAAATATCTATTTAAAATAGATATCTATTTATAATGGATATTAAATATATTATAGTATATATTATATATAATATATAATATAATATATAATATATATAATTTATATTCTATATATTGTATATATATTAAATATATTATATAAAGGGAGACCCAAATAAGTCATTGGAAGTTGCCCCACTTTGAAATTCAAAACCGTCGCAACTTGCACTGCCAATCTTAGATTACTAAAAAAAATTCCACTAAAGGGTTTTCAATTATTTTTCCACTAACCAAGGTTTCAATTTTTTCTGTAGGTTTAGATAGAAATGAAAAAAATCAACAAAACTACAAAGAATGCAAAAAAACCCTAAATTAATCACTAATTAGCAAGAAAAATAGAAAAAAAATGCATAAAAACAATGCCTGGAACATGTTGGAGGTTGTTGTTCATGATTGAGGTCGTTGGTCAACTGGTAGTGTTAAGAAAATGAGGTAGGGTTTGGTTCATAAAGTCCTCAACAAAATGGATATCTATTATAAATGAATATTTGTTTCGTAACAGCATATTGATATATTCTCACGAGGCTTCAAATCCAATGAAATTAATAAAAAATATCTATTTAAAGCAAATATTTGTTTACTATATAATAAATTTATTATATATAAATATACTATAATATATTTCATATATACTATATATTATATAATATTTATTATATAATATATATTATATATTAAATATATTATAGTACATATTATATATAATATAATATATAATATATATAATTTATATTCTATATTATATATATTAAATGTATTATATTTTTTTTGATAGGTAAATATATTTATATTGATTTCTAAAAAAATATTTTACATTGTTTGATCCACCTTCTTGCATTGTATCAGAAACCCTAACCCCAGAACCACCCATAAATCACCCCAAACTAGGTTCTTCAAACCCGACAAAACAAGACCAGAAGCCCAACCTATGACCAACCAGAAGGTACCCCATACCCATACTGAACAAAACGAACACCACCACCCCTACATAAGCCAAGAAAACTTACACAAAACCAAAAAATGAGACCACCAGTGACAACTACCCATCCAACATCGCACCTTCTACAAGCAGATACTCCTGCAAAAGCCAGCGCCAATCCACATTACCCGATAGTTCCAGGAACAAGTGATGTTTCAAGAAAATTAAACCACACCGCTCCTGCTCATGATGCCTCTACAAAGCTTCTCCTTTGATGTCCAGGAGAAAGGGATAGTGTTTTACCCTCACCCCAGGAAGCAAAGCCTGATGCATGTCTCTAGGTCAAGGAAGGCCCACTCCCAATTCAGCAATAAATAACACGTCCATGGAACCCTCTAATAGGTTCTCCCACATCAGTTTGCAACCAATCAACAACACCATTGCTTTTAGAACCCCTGAGTCTAGAAGCGCTGCAAGGAAACAGGCCACTATGTCTGCATTTATCTTCCAATGTTCTACTATTGTCATGAACTCCTCCCCCAGCAACAATTGGACTGCCTCCAACACTAGTTCATCCCAATCCTTAAACAGTGATTTCAAGTGCCCATAACTAATTTTTCTAAAGAATTCCCATAGCTTCCTTAAGGACTGGAGGCACATAGGTGTTTCCATCATCTTTGTTGGCAAAAATGAGGAGCATCGGCAATTAAAAAGATAGGAACAACACCCATAATCTATGTGATTGTCCCATTGGCATAGTATCCACCATCCCATTGTGTCCTTTAAGCTTGTCCTTAGGACAAACCATAAATGAAGAGCCATTGACCACCAAAAATTCTTTCATCTCCTTCGTTATGTTGAAAGGCGCAATACAACTGAGAGGGGGGGTGAATCAGTTGTCACCAAACTCAATCTCAAATCTCAAACACTTATCAACTTCACAACCACTTTAATTTGTTATTAAGTATGAACATGAAATGTAGATAATAGAAAGCAATATCAACACAAGAGACACCAAATTTACGTGGAAAACCCAATAAGGGAAAAACTATGATTAGGATTAACTCACAATATTAAGTAATTCCAAAATCGAATACAAAGAGGCTCACTGTCAAGGGCTCATTTCCCAAAATACAAGGCTCACTGCCTACAGAAAGGAATCATTATCCAACAAGGAGGCTCACTATCTATAGATACAAAAGATAAAATAAAATATTGACCACAAGTTACACACATCTGTAGCCTTGATCAGAAGATTGTAGACACCATCAGCTCACTACTTTCACCTAAATTTGGCACACTAAAGTACTACTACCTCAACTCTTTTTTGCACAACTCTACTTCACAAACTTGTGGCTCATTTGATACTACAATTCATAACATCTTGACTTGCATTTATACCATCTTCAACCTTAGAAACTTTCACTAAGGTCAGCTACACATGCTTCATTTTACAAATTCAAATTAGGTCGGCAACTCAACATTTCTGCAATGGAAGAGAATGAGAACGGACCAAACCAACACTTAACCAAGACCCAAAACAATTTCTTGAATCAATCACATGCTTCCTCAATTGATACTTATCCTTTGTATGAAGTGTAAACACAAAGTCGGCCAAACCTAATGAAAACACAAATGAACTTTGAATTACACACTTCCACAATAAGAAGATAATATGCGGGCCACATAACACATTCCAGCATACACTAGAACACACCTTAGATACCTTCATATTCATCTACAATAAATGCAACAAACTTCATACATAGAATACTTCCCATCAGTCCATCTGAACTGTATAGACACACACAACAACTCTAAAACTCATCTTCCAGAGTACGAAACGACAAACACCTAATCCAAAACATAGATAACATTATTATAAACCATCTACCAAATCTGCAAGACCTAGAACAAACCAGTGGAGGATTGTGGAGCAGAAAAATTTCTCCCAATCCACAAACAAATAGCTCTGTCAAACCAATTCACACATTAGTGAACACAAATTTCACACTCCATCAACCCAAAAGCTACAATCTAGCAAATATCACCAATAGATGTCCATAAACAACTCTTCAAATCCACAAAAGTATAGGATCAACACATAAGAATTGTGGAGCACATACCGGAGCACATTCTAAACACATACTCAACTTTGTATGCACTATTTCTCAAAAATACTTGGAAACTCATCATATTACCACACTCGTAACACCATAAGGATAGCTCCATGTACTCGCAACATCTCTACAGTATCTCAATTATACATGCACAACTTACAACACTTAATTCCTTTCTCTACAACATCCTGAACTATGTTGACATCAATTACAACACCACCAAACTTACTCATACTTGCAACAATCTCCCCCTTTGTCATTGATGGCAACACATGAGGTGAAAAACCATTAAAGACAACATCCATTCCATTGTTGCTCTCCTTTATTTTTAGATTAGACAACCTACACAACATTCCTACACTCTCAATACTCTCTCCTTTTCCTTTCATTTTTTTCACATGACTCTCTCTCCCCCTTTGACATCAATGGAAAATAACAAAAGCTCTGATCACTCCCCCTTAGGAGTGCACCCACACAACTCATACTACAACAATGAAACTTCCTACTCCCCTTATGGAGTAGACCCATTCATCAGTCTAGAAAAATGAAGAATTTGCAAATCCACTAGACTAATGCACTTCCATGTGCACCTAGTTAAAATAAGGAAGGCCAATGACCCCCAACCTCTCCCTGAGATACTCAAAAGTATCCTTCGGAAGGGCCTTAGTAAATATATCTACAATCTGATCCTTTGTAGACACATACTCCAACATGACTTTATTCTCCAATACCTTCTCCCTCAAGAAATGATATCTGATAGATATATGTTTTGTCCTTGAATGCATTATTGGATTCTTTGAAATGTTTATTGCAGTCATATTTTCATAGAAGATAGGGATAGGCTCATCACATATCACTCCTATATCCTTTAATGTTTGCTTCATCCACAAAACCTGTGTGTAGCAAGTTGTTGCAGCAATATACTCAGCTTCTGCAGTGGATAAAGAAATTGAATATTGTTTTTTGCTTAGCCATGAAACCAATATTCCTCCAAGAAAGAAAGCTCCACCAATTGTACTCATCAGATCATCTACACAACTAGCCCAATATGCATTAGTGTAAGCACTTAAAGTGAAATTAGTATCCTTAGGATACCACAAGCCAAAATCCAAAGTGCCTTTTAGATATTTGAATATCATCTTCACAGCTGTAGCATGTGATTTTTTAGGTTTTGCTTGAAATCTTGCAACCAAACATATTGCATGCATGATATCTGATCTAGTAGTAGTAAGATACAAAAATCCACCAATCATAGATTTGTACATGCTCTGATCAACTTTAGGAGAGTCATCATCTTTACTCAACTTGCATCTAGTCACCATAGGGGTACAGACCAGTTTGGAGTCATCCATTCCAAACTACTTCAATAAATCTTTGACATACTTTGATTGTGAAATGAATATCACCTTATCAGTTTGAGTCCACTTGTAGTCCAAGGAATAAATTCAACTCACCAATCATAGGCATTTCAAATTATTTTTGCATCTCCTCTGCAAACCTCTTGCACATACCTTCATTTCCTTCAAAAATGATATCATCAACATACACAACTACTATCAAAATTTTATTTCCTTCAACTTTGAAATAGAGATTACTGCCTATGGAGCCCTTGTTGAATCTTTTCTATGTCAAACATCTCTCCAATCTTGCATACCATGCTCTAGGAACCTGTTTGAGTCCATGCAATGCCTTTTTCAACTTACAAACCATCTGGTTTATCTGATAACTGAAATCCCTCTAGTTTTTCCATGTACACCTCTTCTTCCAATTCTCCATTCAGGAATATAAATTTAACATCCATTTGATATACTTTGAAATCTTTATGAGTAGAAAATGCCAAAAACATCCTAATATCCTGCATTCTTGCCACTGGGGTAAATGTCTCCTCAAATTCAATTATTTCAACCTGTGAACAACCTTTTCATACAAGTCTTGCTTTGTTTCTTACTAATTCACCATTTTCATTCATTTTATTCTTGAACGCCCACTTTGAACCAATTACATTCTTGTTTACAAGTCTAGGAACCAATTCCCATGTCTGATTCTTCTCTATCTATTGTAACTTTTCTTTCATAGTTCTAACCCAATGCTCATCTTTGCATGCTTCACACACAAACTTAGGTTCTATCTTTGAAATTAAACACAAATTTACCTCAGTTGCTACCACTTTGCTTCTTGTCTTTACACCTTCACTTTTATCTCCAATTATTTTTTCTTTTAGATGATCTTCTTTACATACTTAGGAGTCTTAGGAGCAAGTTCCTGAGCTTCTTCTTCTTCTTTAGTTTGTTCTTCTTCTTCTTCTTCCTTATTCTCTTATGGTATCAGTCCATAGATAGGCTCATCTAGTTCAACTTCACTTATCTCAACTGTTCTATGCATATCTTCATCAACCTTCACATTTGCACTCTCAACAATCTTCCTCAATCTTTTATTGAAGCATCTATATGCTTTGCTACTAGTTGAATATCCAAGGAAAATCCCTTCATCACATCTAGCATCAAACTTTCCAAGGTTCTCATCATCTCTTTTAATGTAACATTTGCTTCCAAACACCTTAAAGTGCTTCATAGTAGGAATCTTACCAGTAGATCTTTAACATAGAAGAAATGTAGAGAAAAACCAGAATGCCACTTTGTATACCAGAACACCTCTACAACACACTGTTTCCTCTTTTATTCAAATTTTCTCAAAAGCACTTGGAAACCAAGCACCAAAGACATCATCTTTAGCACTTCCTCATCACCACTAAGCCAACAACATCCACAAACAAAAGCTTGTCAAAAGCAACACCAGTAGCACTTACTAATGACAACATAATTCAACTAATCAAAGCATCACTAGTTGACATTAGTGACAACACAAACATAGGCTTATTGACATCAATGAGAACACCAACTACTCATACTTGCAACAAAATGGAACTACTCTGCATTTCTTCGTGTTGAATATTTTTTTCTTGTGGCTTTGGGAACATGCTACTATTGTCTATGCCTACCTTCCCTTGGATTTTTTCATGTTCAATTTTTCTGCAAGAGTTGTATGTAGCAATGTGGCTAGTTGCACATGATGATAGTATTCTCAACTTGAGGTGGTTGTGGTTGTGTTGCTAAGTATTTTGATGATGGAATATTTTCTGATGATATTTGATGTTCTTATGTGGTATGTGTGGAATTTCTATACTTATGGAAGTGTGTATGTGATTGTTTGTTAGTGCTAATATAGGTTTGGCTAACCTAGCATGTTCATGCACATATTTTATTGTGGCCAACATGGATAAGATCTTTAAGGTTGTGGATGACATATATAAAATGATATTTTTGGAGATATGTGTGGTGTTAAGTGTGATGTAAATGTGATCAAGTGTTGTGATCTAAATGTGAGGTTAAATGCCTAAGGCTACCAGATGTAGTGAGAAGAAGGTTTCTACATTTTTTAGTACCTAAAGTTACTAGAGGCAATGAATCAAATGTTGCAAATGGTGTAGAGTTGTTGTGGTGTATCTTCCTATTTCTCTAAGGTAGTGAACCTTCTTGTAATAGTCTTCTATTCTCTTCTATTATGGTAAGTGAGCCATTGGCAATGAGCCTTTCTTCTTTCTAGGCAGTGAGCCTTTCTTCTTTCTAGGCAGTGAGCTCTTTCAGTAGTGAGCCTTTTCTATTTAGTGTTGCTATTCAAATATATATGATTTAATCATCATCATGGTTTTTCCCTAATTATGGTTTTCAATGTAAATCTGGTGTTCTCTTGTGTATGGATATTATTTTCTTTTTTTATATTTTTACATTCATGTTGATACATAATAAGGGTTTGAAGGGTTTGAATGTTTTAATTTACAACTGATTCACCCCCCACCCCTCAATTTCCATGTGTTTCTAACAATTTACAACCTATCTAAGGATTATCCTATCATTCAAATCCATTTTATGAGCTATTCTCACAAAAATATTACCCGAAATATCTAGTGGAAGAGCATCTAGGTCCACAGTAAATCCTACATAACCCAAAAAAATTCAAGTTTTGTTTTTCATTTAGTTTAGTTTTCTTGTGTTTATTTTAGCTTTTTTGTAGCTTCTTCTAAAGGGTTTTCAATTTCAAATTATTCATTGATTCTAATTTTCGGGATTCCAATATTTAAAGGAATGAGTTTTCAAAACCAACATTGGCTTCCAATTAGGTTATCACAACCCCATCTACCCCCCATAGTTTCCATAACCTTATTGAAACCTAAAATTCCTTCCAAAACCTCTTTGTTGATAAAGATGTTTTGATTCATGAATTCATCTTTGTCTCTGATGAAGGTGACCAAATCATTATGAAAGTGATAGAGACATTTTTGAACAACACCAAAAAATTTTAAGGTTTCAAAACCTACGTCGACTCCCAATGAGGTTGTTACAACCCTATCAATCCTCGACATGGTTTATATAACCTTTTTAAGCCCAAAGTACTTGTTAGAACCTCAAGTGAAAGTGAAACAAAATACTTCTTTGATAGCTTCATCAATGAGATCCTAAAAAAAAGAGAAAAAAATTATTTATAAATATTTCCTTGCTACATTTCAAAACCATTGTAGAACTTGTTGATAGATATTCAAAAACCTTTTGTACCTTTGATGAAGGCTATGTAAGTGTGTTGAGTTATAAAAATTTAATAGAATCAGTTATAAAAACTAAATATTTGCATGTAATGGACAATATAGAGATTTAAAGGAAGAAGATAAAATTTTCAAGTGGGAAGAGGGGGAAGAGGTGTCAAGAGATCAAGGGTGAGGATGACATCAAAAATAGAGACCCCAAAGATAGAAGAGAGAAGAAGATGCTCATGGAATGGAAAGGAAGATGAGAGGAGTCAATATTTGGTAAAGACCAAGGCAAGTTGAGGGGCTCAAGACTCTAGAGGATTGTAATATTTTGTGAAGGACTTGATTGTACTGAATGTAATGTAATGAAATAGATTTTTCAAGAATGGTATTGTATTATTTGAAATTGCAATAAATTAAAAGGGGCTTGTTTTCATCATTGAATTATGTTTGTTGGCATGTTTGTTTTGGGTACATGATTGGGTTTGTGTTTTAAGACCCCCTAGTCACAAGTACATCCAAAATCATCCTAACTCAACCCAAATCCAAATCCATCAAATACTTTGAACCACATCACTATATCTAAAAATTCAATAAAATCCCCAAACCTTATCTTAATTTTCAAACTAACACCATCCTATTCCATAATCAAATCCTAAATTTTCATCTAATTTACTAAGTTATAAAATCCAAATATAGAATCTAAAATTCCAAATCATCCTAACTTCATCCTCCATCCAATTTTCTTTATATAAACTCCACAAGAAAAAATATATTGGAGCAAAATGACAAAAGTACTTTTATGATTATCTATAATTATTATACCTGAAGCCAAAATTTGAGACCTTGAATACATCATAAGATTATTTTAATGAGAAATAAGGCCTTACAATCCAACTTGATTTGATGATGTTATCATCTTCGATCAACTAGAATATGATTCCTATGATAATAATGAGTCTTATGGATAAGATGAATTCCCTTAATCCTTAAGATGGCATTTCCTTAAACAAGTTTTTCACACACCCTTATCTCTCATTCATCACCCATCAAAAATAAGAACTAGCTAGCAAAAGTTGTACTAATAATTCTCAACACATATTCATTGGTCATCTTTCTCCTATCTCTGACAAGGGAAAACCATATTTCTCCAAATTTATCCTTAAATGCTTATCCATATCCAAAATCTACCCCTCATAGGAGAACCTTATACCCTCAAAATCCTATCCTAATCCTTCATCCTCTAAATCTTTGCAATATAACACATCCCAATCTAAAATCCTATCAAATAAAGTCACCTTTAGGGATTTTATCTAAGGACTATTAGAAAATATTAATATGCTTCAGTGTACAAATGAGACTATGATATCTTGAAAAAAAAAAATATTCCCATGTCATCCAAATGTCTCATTTTCCATGTTGTCATCAATCCAAAACCCCTTAAATCCTTCGCATACCTTAAATATATTAAATAAACATCCATAAATATTGAAAAATTCTTATCCCATTAATGTGCACAACTCAAAAATTCTTGCCATGTACAAATCACTAGAAACATAAAATGCCAATATTGCCTTGTTTCATCCAAAAAAATATACATCTACCAATAAATTTCTCAAAATCATGTCCAAACATGTCATTTCCTAAATTAAAATTCAAGCACTCCAAATAACCCCTTCTATGATCCCCCTCCAAATGATCTTCCAACCATCCAAACTAATCCCTTCTAGGATCCCCTAATATCTCAAGAGCTGAATTCCCCTACTTATCCATCTCATAATCCCATACCATCTCAAGATCCAATCATCCCTACTAATCCACCTCATGATCCCTATACTATCATAAAATATTAATATCCATGTTAATCCACCTCATGATTCCCTACTATCTTAAGAACCAAATACCCCTACAAATCCACCTCATGATCCTCTACTATCTCAAGATTCAAATGTCCCTACTAATCCACCTCATGATACCCTACTAAATCTATATCCATTTATCCCTACAAATCCTCCTCAAGATCACATATCATCTCAAGGTATAATCACTCTTGTTGAACCTATTCCCAAATGAAGACCCTATCACCTTTCTTCATCCATCCTTATATAATCCAAATTTCCTTCTATTGAGGAAACTAAAAATATAAACAATCCTTATCCATCTAACAATAGATTCACTCCTTGTTTATAAATTAGTAAATATCCCATTAACAAACATATTTATCAAAAGATTCTTTATTGAGGACAAGCATTAGGCCTTCATGAGAAAGGTATCTTAAAACCCGTTGGGACTTGTTAAAAAATCAAGGTGAGTTGGCATTTTTATCTAGCCCCTTGGTCTTTCTTATTATGGTGCTTTTTAGGACTTGGAACCCAATAGGACCAAAAACCTCCCCTTTGTTTCTTCTCATTTCTTTATCAAGCCTCAAGCCCCAACTTGGGACTTGGAAATCAAAAAAGTTGGTTCCAATATTGAGTCTCGTTTTTCCCTATAATTCTTGACTTCCCCTTTATTTATTCTTAGTTCTATATTGGGACTTTGGCCCTAACATGGAACTTGGAACTTAAAAATTTTGGTTCCTGTCTTGAGTTCCCTTTTTCCCTCAACTTCTAACCCCCATTTTTCCCTACTAGGCCTCAAGCCTTGACAAGAACTTGGAACCTAAGCTTCCTCATCATTTTTTTTCCCTTATTCATTAAAACCCTTATTTATTTGGTTCTCATTAGGCCTCAAGCCCTAGGTGGGACCTAAAATTTGGTTGGTTCTAGTTCTTCACTTGCTATCGCTTTTTAGTCCCTTGTTTTGTATCCTTTTCATCCCTCTCATTTGTTAGATCATGGGTTCTAGGTGGAACTTAGAACTTGGAACCTTGGGTTCCAATTTCAAGTTATTATTGGAAACTTGGAGTTGTTGGAGATTATTGGTTTTTTCATTAGTGTTGTCATTGATGCCAACCCCTTGTATGTAGAAACTTATGAAAAGTGTTGCACTATGTTGTGTTTTGATGTCATATTGATTTCAACCCTTGGTATAGTCTTGATGAGGAGTTGTGGTGTTGCTAAATCATCAGACCTACCATTAATTTCTTGTATGGTTGTGATGAGTAGGTGTTGCAATTGCAATATGGTCACTCAGTTTCCAAGTGCTTTTGAGAAAATTTGAATAGAGAAGTGTGTAGTGTGATAGAGGTGTGTTCAGTATTATGTTTTTTATTTCTTCATGGTTGAAGGTATGCTTTTTAGGTTTGGACGTGTTGATCACAGGTGTTCAAGGATGTTACATCTAGAGTTTTAGGTTCTAGATCATGAGGCAATGGAAGATATGTTCACCAATGTATGGACTATGAAGCGGGTTATCTAGGAGAAGTGAGATTGCTCCACATTTATTTTACATTGAATTTTATTGTCTTGCAGATTGGGAAATGCTAATATTTTTTGTATCCATCTTCCCTTAGATTGGTTTTTGTTCAATTTCTTTGCAAGGTTGATTTCATAAGTTATTATTTGTGGTAGTTTGATTGGGTACATAGGATGGTTGTGTTCTTCAGTTGCATATGGTTCCAGTAGTGGTGTTGGATATTTTGATTATGTGGAATACTTTGGAATGTTGTTTGATGTTATTATGTGGTTTGCATGTTGTTTTTATACCTAGTGAAGCATGAACTTAATTGCTTAAAGGTGTTAATACATGTTTGGCCAACCTAGTGTGTTAATGCTAATTGTGGATGTGTTTTGTTGCTTGTGGAAGTGTGGTGTAGCGTGTTGGTGTATATTTGGATCTTGGTTAACCCTTAGCATGGTTCTCCTTCATGTCTTTCCACTACGAAGGTGTTTGGTTTTAACCTATTTGGTGTTTGCACGTTTGAGGTGCATATGTTTCATTGTAGCTAACTTAAAGATGATTTTTAAGTTGTGTATAGTATATGCAAGGACAATTATTGGAGTTGTGTGGTGTAAAAAGGTGTGAAATGTGATCAAGTATTGTGATCTGAGTGTCAGCTTAAATGACTAGGGATACCAAAAGCAATGATTTGAAGGTGTCTACATTTTAGTAAGCTAGAAGTTATAGGAGGTAGTGGGATGAAGGTTGCGTGTGGGGTGGAGTTGTTGTGATGTATTTTCCTGTTGCTCTAAGATAGTGTTCTCCCGGTAAAAATATTCTTATTTATTATTTCTAATCCAGCAATGAGCCATTGGCATGAGCCCTTCTTTCTTTTGGACAATGAGTCCTTTGGGTAGTGATCCCTCTGGTAGTGAGCCTATTGTAATCAATGTTGCAATTCATTTATATCATGAGCTAATCTTCAACGTGGTTTTTCCCTTCTTGGGTTTTCCAAATATCGTGAGCTAATCTTCAACATGGTTTTTCCCTTACAATAGTGGTGTTGGATATTTTGATTATGTGGAATACTCTAGAATTTTGTTTGATGTTATTATGTGGTTTGCATGTTTTTGTAGCTGGTGAAGCATGAACTTAATTTCCTAAAGGTGTTAATACATGTTTGGCCAACCTAGTGTGTTAATTCTAATTTTGGATGTGCTTTGTTGCTTATGGAAGTGTGGTGTAGCATGTTGGTGTAGATTTGGGTCCTGGTTAACCCTTAACATGATTCTGCTTCATCTCTTTCCACTACAAAGGTGTTTAGTGCCGACCTATTTGGTGTTTACACATTTGAGGTGCATATGTTTCATTATAGCTAACTTAAAGAGGTTTTTTAAGTTGTGGATTGTATGTATGCAAGGACAATTATTGGAGGAGTTGTGTGGTGTAAAAAGGTGTGAAATGTGATCAAGTATTGTGATCTGAGTGTGAGCTTAAATGACTAGGGATACTGATAGCAATGACCAGAAGGTGTCTACATTTTCAGTAAGCTAGAAGTTATAGGAGGTAGTGAGATGAAGGTTGTGTATGGGGTGGAGTTGTTGTGATGGATTTTCTTGTTGCTCTAAGATAGTGTTCTCCTTGTAAAAATCTTCTTATTTCTTATTTATAATCTGACAATGAGTCATTGGCAATGATCCCTTCTTTCTTTTTGTACAATGATTCCTTTGGGTAGTGAGCCCTCTAGTAGTGATCCTATTGTAATTAGTGTTTCTACATTTATATCATGAGATAATATTCAACATGGTTTTTCCCTTCATGGATTTTCCACATAAATATGGTGTTCTATTGTGCATGGTGTTTAATGTGTTGTTTCATTTGTTTTCATCCATGCTAATTTTGAATAAGGATTTGAATATTGATGAGGGTTTTATGTTTTAATGCACAACTAATTCACCCCCCTCTCATTTTTCATGTGTGTCTAATAGTTCTCTTATGCTCTTGACTCCTATTTCATTTCTTCTTAGTTCTTTATCAATCTTTGGGCCCTAAAATGAAATAAGAACCTTAGGTTCCAAGTCCCATTCCCCCTTTGACACTTGATCCTCACAATTTCCCTTCCTTTCTCCCTTTCCTTGGGACTATGGGCCCAAGTTGGAGCTTCAGACCTAATCTTATTACTTCTAAGTTTCCTATTCCATTCAAATCCTACCACCCACTACTCACTAATGTCTTTCTAGTTCTAAATTTTATCTCTCTTCTAGGCTCGACACCTACTTGATTGTGCTTTCTTCAATATCTTTTTCTTGTTTAATTTCCTAGGCATGACACCCACTTGTGTAAGTCTTCATCTAGATTCTCCATCCTAAGTTCCACCTAGGACCCATGGGGCATCTTAGTGATTCCAAGTTCTTGGTTCCTTTTGGCTCTCATTGCTCACTAGGAACCTAATAATTGAAAGGAATATGTTAAAAGTACATTTTGGGCACCAAAATTAAATGCCTAATTTTTGTCCTAGTTGCTACCATAAATGTAAAAGGTCTCCCAACTTCCAAAAATTAATTCTTATATCATCCTTCATTTAAGATGCCCATTTGAGTATGATTCATCCTGATTCATAGGTCTACATTGCTATAATGACATGTGTTAGGGATTTATACACAAAATATGTTAATTGATATTTTAGATTCATTTTTGGAGAGTTTGGCTAGGCTATAATCTTCATATGCTATAAGGTGTAATTTTTTGTAGGGAAAACATTGAATCCAGGTCTAGTTCATTCCTTGGATGCAAATTTGTGGATACAAGAAGATTTTTGTAATGCAATTGATTCATGTGCTTGAGTGTCTATAGAGTCATGCGTATGTCTTTTGGAGGGTTTTGTAGTTACTAAGTATAGATTTTCCTTTGCCACATTTCTATAATTAGTGTAATTGTGGATGAGATGAATGTAACAACATTCTAAAACTATTGTAAGTATTGTAATAGTTACTTTCATATTACACATTGAATATATGCAACTCTATTTTGGATAAATAAGTATGCTCAATAGTGTATGATAACATATAGCCCGCTAATTCCTCTTTTTTATTTGTTTTCCATTCAATGAACTATTGACTATATTTCCTAATATATAGGCAACAGTATAGAAACTAACATGATCAATCTCAAATCATTTTTAAAAAAAACATAAATTGGTAGTGTAGAAGTGGAATTAGTTATGTGCATACATAACCTCATATCATAACCAAGGATCTATCTCCAATAAGCCTCTAATGAATTCATTTCATGTGGGTTATGATTGCAAATTATTATCGTCTATATAGTGGTTTTAACATATCTAGTTATACTTGGTTTTGGGATCAAGTCAATGTATTCAACTTGGTTGTCAATATGTTAATTATCTATCTTATTTTATATCAATACTTGTTAAGTTATACCCCTTGGAACACCCTCCCAAGACTAAGTTGAGATCAAAGTGAAGGAGATGAAATACACTATTGTAGATTTTATCTTTAATCCTCCATGATATTTTGATGAGTTGATTTTATTCACATGGTGATAATGTTGAACTTGTGAGTGGAAATTAGTTTTAGGAATTGGAGCTACAATTTTTGGACACAAAAAAATGTGTTCTTTCTAAGGAGAACTTAAGGGCGGTTTGATGTCATTTTCAATGGTAAATATTTTGTATTCTACTGAGTGTTGAATTTTGTATCCCATCAATTTATTCCAACAGAATGGCATCATTGTTAGGGAAATGATATTTTGTATTTTATAAAATTAATTCATGTTGGTTGGGTAAGTTTGGAATCCCATCAACTCACACTAGAATCGCTTCAATTCCTAAGAGAACCTAAGGGTGGTTTGTTGTTGTTGTCAGTGGTAAATAATTTTTATTTTGTTACATATTGAAGTTTTTAGCTCCTCAAATTGTGTGAATAGAATGACACCAGTATCAAGGAAAATCTTAGAGTGGTTTTGTGTAATTACTAGTGGTAAACTATTTGCATTTTATTGTGTTGAAGTTTGCAACTTGTCAACTTACGCTAATAAAATGGAATTGTTGCTAAGGAAAGATGTTATGGTTTTTATTTTAAAACCCATATAACACTTTTTGTAAAAGTAGTTCAATTTGGTTGGGTAAGTTTTGCATCCCATCAAATTATGCCAATATAATGGTATCATTATTGGGGAGAACCTGAGGATTGTTTTCTACCATTTCCAATGATAAACAATTTGTATTTTGTTGTGTTGAATGTGGCATCCCATCAACTTATGCCAATAGATTGACAATATTACTAGGGAGAACTTAAGGGTGGTTTATTTTTAATTTCAATGGTAAAAAATTTACATTTTTTTAATCTATTGAAGTCAGCATCTTGTCAACTTGCATCAACAATGGGTGATTCCACAATAGTGGGTTACACTTTTTGGCCAAACTTGACATTGAATTTAACTTTTTTAACTAAATATTCACTTTCAGACACCAATAGTTGCTAAACCATGAGGAATTTGAAGATGATACAAACTAGTGATTTGTGATATTTTTTCTATAGATTTTAAATATATTTAAACCAAAAAAAAAATTAAAATCAAATTTTATTTATTTTTCCATCTCCTTCAATAACTAGTTTTTAATAGTAAAAATAACATTTTTAAAGAGTGTTGTTTACTGTTTAACACGAAAAAATTATGTGAAGGATAAAATTCTAAAATTTGTGAATTTAGAGTTGCAACTACAATATCTAGCTCCTTAATTTGGTTTCCTAGTGTTATACTAGATGTTTTTTTCTTAATTAAGTTTTGAATTCAAACCAATTACAATTTAGACATAGGTGTATTGTATAACACAACTTTTTTGTATGTATTGAAATTTAATTTATTTATTTTTGTTGGATCAAGGACATCAATACCAAGCACATATATATTTTTTCAGAATTTTTCTTTGATAATATACTATTTTTCCACATGTGCAGAATAAAGAGCTTGATTTTCTATGAAAAACATGCATTCACAAGAAATAAAAAATAAACATAATAATCAAATTAAATATATTTAAATTTATACTTTTTGGGAAGCTTATAATAAGGACTACATACTTAAAAAATGTAAATTTTAAATGAATTCATTTGATCGGGCCAAAATGTAAATCAAAAGTGGTTTTATCAATATTTTGACAAAACCACTTTATAGGTATGGAGACTCCATTATAGTGTAGAGGAGACTCCATTATAGGTATGGTTTAAAACTAGCGGGGTTCCATCCAAGGGGGTTTGATCAAACCCTCTTCATTTAGAATCCTTTAAATGGAACATTTCAATGCTTAAATCATTATATTTTCTAAAAATATGTGATTTCAACAAAAATTAGGAT
Source organism: Sequoia sempervirens (assembly GCA_007258455.2). Classification (NCBI taxonomy): domain Eukaryota; kingdom Viridiplantae; phylum Streptophyta; class Pinopsida; order Cupressales; family Cupressaceae; genus Sequoia; species Sequoia sempervirens. The sequence goes on from VDFB02105785.1 coordinate 357,595,750, forward strand.
GTCCCAGAAAGTGTAACCCATTATTGTGGCAGCACCCCAATATGACACAAAAAATATGACAAGGGTTGTTGAGTTGAAAATAAATTGAATAATTTGTTGGCGGTTGCAACCCAGAATCAAAATTTTACCTTGGAGGTTTGTGGGCTTCAAGTATTTCCTTATTTTTTGTGAGGTGATGACTCTACTATCAATAAATAAAATTTTGTTGTTCTTCATGTTTCATGAATATAAAAAAGGTGATCACAATTAGATATAAGGTGTCTTGTTCTCTTCCAATTCAAAGCATGGATTTTTACTAGTAAAGAAGAAGAAATATTCTCTTCTTTTTTTTCTCGACATAAATACTTGTAACTAACCATGGATAGTTGGAATGGATGCATTTTCCCTAGGGAAAATTCAACAAGTGTAATGTATAATTCAAACCCTAGATGCTATGATAGTACATGTGTCCAAGAATATTGTTTGAATGGGCTCCATATTATTCATACAATCCAACACAAAACAAAAATTCACATTCAAACATTTATAGGAATCCATACTTGAAAACTAGTTGAGGATAGATGAGCTCAATGAGATTGAAAAGAAATATGAAATAATAATTTCCCGACAATCACATAGGTACCTTTCTATTAAATAAAATAAGTTTCTCCATCCCCTATTGTCCCACTTGATCCCATATACATGGAAATTGGAATTTATTTGGTCAACCATGGTAGGAAAACAATAAGAGCTTCAATATTTAAATTAATTCTTAGGTTTGATGGGTATATGATCCTTTGGAGGGGGGTGTGCATGTTAGAGTGCTCTCAAATTTCATGGAAAAATATTTTGAGGATGAGTACATGTGGATGAGGTTTTTCTTAGGTCAAGGAAATTCAAAGAGGTGGTAAGATGGTTTCCCTGAGGATTATTTTTCCTCTTGGAATCATCTTGTAGTTTTATTTGAAGAGGTTTTTGACATGTATGTTGACCCTCCTGCTCTTTTTTGAGAATTAGAAAACATGAAGTGGCAAGAGAGAGAGTCTAGCATAGGATTTAGTCACAAGGTTTCTATTTCTCTTTCCAAGATCTCAAAATATTTCTAACCTAACATGCATGCCTCTATTGATATATTTCTTGGAGCCTATAATGTTACTCTAGTTTTTGGTTTGATAGGGGAAGAGTTCAATTTGGTGAGCATGCAATAGGCATACAATTGATTTGATTTAATTGATAGTTTGATAAGGGATATTATTGAAAAAAATTTATCCTCAAGAATAAAGTTTGTTGGTGGTGAACATGCTATTATAGATAGTGACCATATGGAGGTGGCATCAAAGAGAAATGCAATATCAAGTGATGATTATGTTTGCAAGTAGGTAGATGGTGTTGGTGATGATTATGTTTGCAAGTAGGTAGAAAATGAATTGGATTAGATAGTTGATTAAACAAGAAGTACGCAAGTTGACAAACTAAATGGTGAACAAGAAATGTTTTTCTTGTCTAGTCTCTTTCCTTCATATCTATTTCTTGATTTTGAATTTATAGTTGATTATTTGTATGAGGAAAGAATTGACACAATTGTACATGATGATTAAAAGTGTAATCATAGATGGTATAGTTGATCAATTCCATTGTGATGAGTTTCCAATTGAAGAATATGAAATGGGTGATCATATCTTATTTATTTGGTGTGCAATATGTAGTCTCCCTAATGCACAATGCATTTCAATGGGGTCATGTGAGAGTGTTATTATAGAAAAAAACTTGGAGGAGTGATCATCTCTTCCCACTACCCACCGATTTATTTCTAGCTTTATTTTTATCTCTTTCAGGCTTGACACTTATTAGATCATGCATTCTTCATGATCTTGTTCTTTGTTTCTCTCCCAAGCCCAATGCCTTCTCATACAAGTATTCTTCCTAGTTCTTGATCCTAAGTTTCACTCAATACCTAAGACCGATGAGGTACCTTGGTCATTCCAATTTCTTATTTCCTCCTAGCTCCAACTACCCACCAAGAACCTAGTCATTAAAAGGCATATTTTGAAAGCACATTTTGGGAGAAAGTTAAACACCCAATTTTCTCCTAGCTACCATCATGAATGGAGGAGGTCTCCAACCTACTAGAAATTAATGTTTATTCCATCTTTCAATTTGGCACACCCATTTTGGGTGAGACTCATCCTTACCCATGGATCTGCATTGTTACAATGTCACAAGTTAGTTTTTTGTGCCCAATAGTGGTTAAGTGATGTTTTGGATTTATGTTTTAGAGATATTGGTTTGATAGTGGTATCAAAATTCTAGTTGTAGTTTTTTAGGAAATCAATTGAAGCAAGGTCCAATTCATTCCTTGGATTTGGATTACATATTTATAGATATGAGAAGAGTTTTTTAATGCAAGTGATTCATGTGATTGAGTGTCTCTAGAGCCATATGTATGTCTTTTGAAGGGTTTTTTAGTTACTATTAGGTATTTTAATTTACCACATTTGTTTTCATGATTGTAACTATATATGAGATTAATATAAAAAAATTCTAAAACTATTGCAAGTATTGTATAGTCTCTTCCATATTACAATGAATATATGTAACTATCTTTTGGATAAATAAGTATGCTCAATCATTTTTATTTCACGATCTATGGTGTATAAAAACATATAATCTAGTGATTCCTCTTTTTTAATTTTTTTATTTATCAACTCTGACTTTGTTTCTTAATAGTTAAGCATTGTTCTAGAAATATCATGGCTAATGTCAAATCATTCAAAACAAAAATAAATAAGTAGTATCAGAGTAGGAATAGTTGTGTCAATTCATAACCTCATATTATAACCAAGTATTTATCTTTGATGAGCCTCTAACCAAGTTATTTCACATGGTAGAGAAAGGGGGAGAGAGAGAGGTCTAAAGAGGGACAAAGAGAGAGGGGGGGAAGGTAGGGATAAGTAGAGAGATAAGTTTAGAGCTTGATGGAGAGAGTGAGATAGAGGGATAGGTAGAGAGATAGGTCTAAAGCTTGGGGAGAAAGAAATATATAGATAGAGAAAGTTAGAGGGAGAGAAAGATAGAGAGAGGTAGAGAAAGAGAGAGAGAGAGAGAGATAGAGAGATATCTAGAGGGATGGAGACAAAGAGGGGTGAGATAGAGAGAAGTAGAATGAAGGAGGGAGTGAGGGAGATAGGAAATCTTTAGGAGGAAATGGAGAGAGAGATATAGAGAAGGGGGAGAGAGAGAGAGATATCTAGAGAAGAGGTGAGAGAGAGGAGACTAGAGAGGGACATAGAGATATATATCTGGAGGGATAGGGAGGGAAAGAGACATAAGTAGAGAAGGAATGAAGGAGAGGTAAGATAGGTCTAGAAAGGGAGGGAGGGTGAGGGAGGGATTATTTTTCTTCACATAAACATGAGCACGTTATAATGCCCTCACATTATAATGTGAGCACACTATAATGTGCTTGCATTATTACTTTCTTTGGGTATTTCTAACCTTTAGAGTTGGATTTTCTTTCTTGGGCATCAAACCCAAAGAGTTGGATTGGCATGTCAACACTCACAGGCATCTTTTTTGCAATATCTAAAAATATGATACAATCTTGAACATGGTGTCCATAAGGTTTACACATCTTTCAATGTAGAGATAAAAAAATACCACAATTTAATGTTGATCTCTCTATTATCTTTCTAAGGATGTAATTTTATTACATTTAAAATATACATTAAGGTTTTCATCTTTGATTTATTTTGTTAGTGTCTCCATTTTTTATCAAAAACCTACATAGGGTATTTTTGGTTTCATTTTTTACTTGTTCATTGAAATTTGAAACGAGTTACATTTTTACAAACTAGACTCTCTTATTTACACATTCAAAAAAATTAATTTTTGATTAGTTTCAAAAAAACTGGGGGGTCATACACTTAATTGTTTGTTTTTCAAGATGTGTCAACTTTGAAAAATAATGGAAAACAATATATTCATTAAAAAATTAGCAAAAAAATCAAGCATAAAATACATGGCGTTAGCTAATTTTTCACTAAAGCGATTTTTCAAATACTAAAAAATGAACATTTTAGTAGGGAGCATGCTAGACACTATGTTATGAGCACTTTGTGTGGCCCCTCTATTTGAACCCTCTCCACCTGTAATGTCAAAAATTGCACCCCATGCAATTTCACATTCCAAACACCCTCCTCTTTTGAAAGACTAAGGTAATTATGCTCTCCCAACTTAAAAACCCATTTTCACACCACATAGCATGCCCCTTTCCTCGAATACTAAGTCTAATTTTTCCACAAACCAATATGTGCTACGGAGATGTCCATGGACCACGCTAGCATCCCATGAAATTTTGTGACTAATTTGACCATTTAGACATTATACCTACCATGTTTTGGAAGCATAATGCCTCTTCCAGCATGCAACCATGTTGCGAATTTATAGGGCTGCCTATTTAGACCAAAAATTCCCTCCCTTTTGCAAAGAGGAGAGGGAAATCTTCATTCATTTAGGATGCCTTTTGATTCTTAATGCTTCTACTCTTCATTCTTTCTCTCATGCTCTCTTGAAACACACACATGCAACTCCTTTTTCATTCCTTAGTATTTTCTTGAACAAGCACTAGCTTTCTCCACCTTGCTACACACTCTTACAATGGGCTCATCTATGGATTTCAAAGGAAGATCCATTATCGCAGCATTGGTTCTTCTTAGGAAGTTGTCATCTTGGGGATTTCTTGTCTCTCCTCTGTTTAACCAATGGGCTTCACTTTTATTTCTAGTACAGGGTGACTCTTCAAGAATCTTGTGTTAGCCTTTTATCTCTATCTTTGATCATCATATGGTCTTCTTCATCTTTTTCATGTCTATTATTATTATTTTCATTATCTTGTCTAAAGGTTTTCCATGGAGGATGAAACACCAATATGGGGGTTCGACTAAGGAAAACTCCTAAACAACCACCCAAAATTTTCTCTTTGGTTTTATGTGTGTAGGTACAGGTGGAAGGATCTCTTGAAGCAAGCTCAAACACCCTCAGACACTCCCAATGCAATCTTGAACCTTTCCACATTCTTTTCATTTTACTTTCCTTCAATATATTTATTTTAGCACCTTTAATTTTTTATTTTCATATTTTACATCCTTTTACATTTGGAAACTTGCACAGAGTATTTCTATGTATTTTTGTGACATCTCTAGTATTCCATTCATATGGGACTCTAGTGTAATTGCATTGTCATATGATAGTCGTATTATCATCTAATATTCATGTTGTCATCCTAGAAAAAGAGCTAATTGAGCTATCCAAGGGACCTTTATACCTTTTCCTATTAGTTTTTGATGTCTGAAAGTTCTGAGGAATTTATATACTTTATTAAAATTCACACTCCTATCCCAGTTCACTTGAGTTGTGTCAACTGAGGTAAGGGAAATAATTTTTCCCCTTGATATCTTGTCATCTTGAGGGTGATGAATTTCCTCCTCTACATTTTGGTGAACTCGATGTGAACTCACCTTCTTGTAAAACCTTGGTCATTTAGAAAATCATAAAACTCTTCATCTCATCTTGTTTCCTTCTCTTGTTTCTTGGAGTTGGTAGGACTAGACATTGTAAGTGATCCTCTATGAGCTTTACAACCTAGTCTACTACTTCCAGACACATAATAAGAAGCTTGAGACCTACCATACCCCCAAATAGGTATAGTTCTCCTAGATCTGGTCCAATATTTTTTGGAAATCTTGATCTTGTTGACTCTTAGCCAATGTTTGGTGGTCGTTCTCCTTCGAACTCCTCTAAGGTCTCCATCCTCCAAATATTATGAAATTTCTCTTAGGTTTCTCTTTGAGCAAGTTGAATATTTAGAGGAAATCCTTAAATAATTTAAATATTTCCTAAATTTTGGTAACTTATATACTCAAGTTACTCCTATTGTTAGTAATCTAAGAAACTTGTTTATCTCAAATCCCAAGGGTCTTGATTTTCTATGTGCACTAACCAATATAGTTGAGACTCATGTACCTTCATACACATCATTCTTGACTCAACCTCATGCCACCCAATCGGATATATTTGGTACTCAGTTGAATCTTTTGATGCCTAAGGTATATGTTCATATGGTGGATAATAATCCTTCTATACCTTCCATGACTTCTATTGGTAACACAAATTTTATGTCTATGCCCCTTGTTAATCCTGGAATTAACATATCTCACACTCCTTTGGGGTATAATATTCCTCGTCCACCTGGGTCCATGCCTCAAATCTTTATCACCATGGTTGATCAGCCTCCACCACTCAACCCCATCTTGAACACCTTGTTGAAAACCATGGGTCAGATGCAATCCCAACTCGCTAACTTAACTAATGTTGTCACTAAATCCACTCTTATTCCATACTATCATTGTAATCCTCTCACTTTAAACATATTGAACACTCTCATGCCCCAAGGTATCAAGGAACCAAAATTAAAAAATTAAAACAATAAGGGAGACCTATATACACATGCTAATTCCTTTACTACTCTATGCACTGACTTTCTATATCAAGATCATTTGTTAGCAAAATTATTCCTATAATCCCTCAAGGAGACTACATTGGAGTAGTTTTTCTCACTTCCTAACAATTCTATATTTCCCTTTGACCAACTTATAAACCAATTATTACAATGATTCTAAGGAAATATTGGCTCTAAGGTCACCATCATTGACCTCGTCCATTACAAGCAACAACCAAATGAGAAGCTAACTGATTTCATTTCCTATTATTAGTCTATTTCTTCCCAAATCCCCTATTCCCTACCTAACCATGACATCTAGAGGATTTTCATGGGAAATCTTCAACCAGCATTGAGGGAACGATTTTCTCTAATGAAATATCCTTCCTTTTCTCAGTTGTGTACTACCTACGCGACTATCAGCAGATGTTAGCTCAATATGGGGCTTTGTCCCCATCCTCACATCTTGATGGTTTTGGGGCTGCATCTACTTCTAGAGGCTCGAAAATAAACAAGGTGATAGCTAATGTAGTAGTTGTCCCTCAAGCAAGTGAAAATAATACACTTAGGTCACAGTGTAATCAATTCTTTACAAAGTTATCCAATTCTAACTTGAGTGTACTCCAAAAACTATTAAAAGATAACTTAATCACCCTTCCAAAAATTAGATCGCTTCCAGATAACAATCCATATCCTAGTTGGTATGATGCATCTAAATTTTTCCAATGTCATCGAGTGCTCGAACATGATACCAAGTGTTGTGTATGTCTGAGACACATGATTCAGGACCACATAGATGATGGTAACATCTGCCTCAACTATAAAAAGAAGAATCCTAATAAGTTTGTTGCTAAACCCAACAACCAGTTGTGGATCTACACATATCCCTGTCCACCTCATTCTTCCAACTTCATTATGACTTCCTCTTCTTCTACATCATTTGATGATGTCACATATGTAAATAGGTGTCTACCACTCCAATCTCCCCTCTGAGGAAGGCTAAGATACTTGATACATCTTTTATGCGTAATGATTTTCCCTACCATGGAGAGTATACTCCCCTCTAAATTCTTGCTCAGGTCAACAATAATGTCATCACTAGCATTATGGTTGACCCTTCCAACGAGGTCAATGTTTTCATCAAAGAGATACCCTTTGTCAATGGTTTTAATAGGGAAAGATATGATGAGTGCAATACTACCATCCATATGCATGATGATTTTTCTCTCTCCCCTTTGGGATCCATTTCACTATCGATCCTTGTCAAACCTAAATTTGTCTCTGCAACATTTGTCATTATATCAGAGTTTGACTTGTTTAGGGTGAAGCTAGGAATTTCATGGCTAGTTTCCATAAATGCAGTCACTTCAATTGTCCATAAGTTTCTAAAATTTCCTCATGATGGCACAGTGCAAGCTATACAAGACACTAGGTACAAACCGCTAGTGTCACATGGGGGTTTCTCTCTTGACCAATTTTGGATTACTTCGATGGGACCCATGCTACCCTATGGTGACTTTTTATATAAAGCGTATTATAGATACAAGATCAGAAGCTTGGTGCATGTATTCATCGTGCCTTCTTTGGAATCATCTCTACTCACCTCTTTACCTAACATTCCCTAACTTGTGCAGCCTATAGATATGCATCACACAAAGGTCATGTCACTAGTAGAATTTGGAAAATAAATGACTAGGTGACTAAAAAATTTAGTTACAACAACTAAAAATAACTAAATTCTACTCATTTTTTGTAACTCGGCTATAAATGAGTAAATAAATTACTAATTTGGTTGTTGACTAAAAAATTATTTAGTCACAGAAATAAAATTAACTTTAAATAGTTAGTCAACAAATCCAAATTAGACAAAAAAATTTAAAAAAAAATCTTCCAATTATTGACGTGATGTATTCATGTGCATGATATATTGGCATGATTATTCACATTCATTGCATATTCATTTGTCTCACTTGACCTCGCTTCATTTGTTTGTTGCAAACCTTGCTTCATTCGTTAGCCTGGCATGAGGTGTTTTAATAAGTTATAGTAGCTACTTGCATGGGCGATAAGGATTTGGAGAGGACCTAGAGACTTCTAAAAATGCGGGCAAGGGCAAGGAATTCAAAGTTTTTTGCAACGAATTTGAATTCGTCAAGGCCCTCTATAGAAAAATTGAATTTGGGGATGCCCTTTGCAGCGAATTCAGAGGTAATTTGAAATCCTCATTACATTAAACACAAATTTGAAATGCTCATTACAATCTACTACTATTAATAATGTTCTACTACTCTTAATAATGTTCTTTTACAATATTGCCACGGTTTTTCTTCATAATGTGTCTGAGCCAAATATAATAAAATTTAGGTGTTGGTGCCAAAATAGAATTTCCTCAAACAATTTTGATACATTTTCACTGCAAGTGCAAACTATCCTTGCGCAAAGTAAACATGTCCTAGATTTATCCACACATCAGACATCTAAACAAATATGTTTCCTACAGTAGCTTCTTGTACTTGTGTAAATATTTCCTTTGCAATATCAAATTGACCCCTTTCAACTAGCACAATGGCTGCCCGATTTGCAGCATAAACATTTCTTGGTCTTTGTGCCAATACTTTACAATGATTGCCCCATTTGCAGCATAAACATTTTTACTACAAGCACAAATTGTCCTTGTACAAAGTAAAATTGTGCTAGATGTACCCACACATCAGGCATCTGAACAAAGATGTTTCCTACAATAGCTTCTTGTCCCTGTGTAAAAATTTCCTTTGCAATATCAAATTGACCCCTTTCATCTAGCACAATGGCTGCCCCATTTGTAGCATAAAAATTTCCTAGTCTTTGTGCCAACACTTAAGTGGCCCCTTTTATGACATTAAGATCCTCTTGATTTATTATTATAATCCTATTTTCGAAGAGAAAAATCCCCAAGGCCCATGGGAAATGAATGATGAGCATTTGAGTTTCAACTTGGTTTCATTGAGAAAAGGGGACATTACATTGTACAAGATTTGTTTAACAACAAAATAATTTAATCCACCTATTTGGGACTATAAAATAAAAATAGATGAATTAATCTATTTTCAATTATAGGTTCTTTTAATCTAGAATCCGATAGAAAGATAAAGCATAATACATAGAAAGAGGAAAAATGAAAATATAACATATAGATGATTCATTTAAGGTTTTTGATAAGATCTCATTTAATTATTTCAAATGGATTTGGAAGGGACAAAGCACATTTGGTTGACTAAAATTTTTAGGTAGCTTATCCATTGTCATTGCATGCATCATCTTCTCTTGGAATATGTTTCTACAATGCACTAAGCCTAGAACTGATTAGGGATTCACTTAAGGTGGATAAAAACTCATCAAATGCTTTATGTATGCTTGGAAACATGGAACTGAAAAAAAATGACTAACTTGAAGCAAAAGAAACAATTAAAGTAGCACAACAACTTATCTTGACTAATGAAGCAAAATGAAAAGTTGATGAAGAACAAAGGATTCAAATGGAAAGGAGAAAGCAAGAGGAAAAACTTCAGTGGGTGATGCAACAAAAGGAGAAATTTGAATGTGTGAAGGAATTATGGAAGAGTAGTGTAAGTACAAGGATGATAACAATGATGAGGCTGGTCAGTCTGAGAAGAAACAAAAGAAGGAAAAGAAGAAAAGGAAGAAGGTTAAGGACCACAAGGCTTATGATTCTTATATTGAGGAACTCAATGTTTCCATAGAAGATGACGCAAATTATATGAGTGATAAGGCACAAGATGATGTAGAAAATTCCCAAGATCTTCTTGTAGATGTAGGTCTAGAAGACTCTGATGATGGCGAGATAAATTCTCTAGTTTCAACAAAATCATGGAGGATACATGCATACTCTGATTCTGAAGATGATGAACCATTGCAGAAATAGAGTCTAAGAGAAGATGATGATATGATGATGATGATAGGCTTCCTAAGCTTTAACCAAACCTAGCTCCTACTTTCCAAGAGAAAAATTCCCAACACCCATGGGAAATGAATGATGAGCATTTGAGTTTCAACAGATTCCAAGAGAATATGATGCATACAATGATGATGGATAGGCTACCTCAAAATTTTAGTCAATCAAATATGCTTTGTCCCTTCCAAATCCACTTGACATAGTTAAATGAGATCTTATCAAAAACCTCAAATGAATCATCTGTAAGTTATCTTTTCATTTTTCCTCTTTCTTGTTTTTTATGGGAAACCTATTTTAGTTTGTTGAAACTCAAATGCTCATCATTCATTTCCCATGGGCCTTGGGGATTTTTCTTTCAAAAAATAGGAGCTAGGTTTGGTTAAAGCTCAGGAAACCTAGACATCATCATCATATGGATAATCTTCTCTTGGACTTTGTTTCTACAATGGTTCATCATCTTCAGAATTAGAGTATGCATGTCTCCTTCATGATTTTGTTGAAACTGGAGAATTTTTCTTGCCATCATCAGAGTCTTTTAGACCTACAGTTGCAAGAAGATCTTGGGCATTTAATGCATCATCTTGTGACTTATAACTCATATAATTTGGCTTATCCTCCATGGAAACATCAGGTTCCTCCATATAACAATCATAAGCCTTGTGGCCCTTATCCTTCTTCTTTTTCTTCTTTTCCTTCTTTTATTTCTTCTTAAACTGACTAGCCTCGTCATCATCATCATCACTATCCTTACACTTACTCTTCCATAATTATTTCACACATTCAAATTGCTCCTTTTTTTGTATCACCCACCAATGTTCTTCATCTTGCTTTCTCCTTTCCATCTGAATCATTCGTTCATCAGTTTTTTGTTTTGCTTCATTAGCCAAGACAAGTTGGTGTGTTTCTTTTACTTTAAGCCAAACATATTTTTTCAATTCCATGTTTCCAAACATACATAAAGCATTTGATGAGATTTTATCCACTTTAAGTGCATCACCAAATATTTTTTGGTGTGATGCATTGTAGAAACATATTCCAAGAGAAGATGATACATACAATGACAATGGATAAGCTACCTCAAAATTTTATTCAATTAAATATGCTTTGTCCCTTATAAATCCATCTAACATAGTTAAATGAGATCTTATCAAAAACCTAAAATGAATCATCTGTATGTTATTTTTTCATTTTTCCTCTTTCTTGTTTTTTATGGGCAACCTATTTTAGTCTTTATTTAGGAACATTTTCCTTTTTTCTTCAATGTATTATGCTTTATCTTTCTATCAGATTCTATATTAAAAGAACACATAATTGAAAATAGATTAATTCATCTATTTTTATTTCAGTCCCAAATAGGTGGATTAAATTATTTTGTTGTTAAACAAATCTTATACAATGTAATGTCTCATTTTTTAAATGAAACCAAGTTGAAACTCAAATTCCTATCATTCATTTCCCATGGGCCTTGGGAATTTTTCTTTTGGTAAATAGGAGCTAGGTTTGGTTAAAGCTCGGGAAGCCTAGACATCATCATCATATGGATCATCTTCTCTTAGACTCTATTTTTGCAATGGATCATCATCTTCAAAATTTAAGTATGCATGTCTCCTTTGTGATTTTGTTGAAACTAGAGAATTTGTCTTGCCATCATCAAAGTCTTCTAGACCTATAGTTGCAAGAAGATCTTGGGAATTTTCTACATCATCTTGTGCCTTATCACTCATATAATTTGCCTCATATTTCATGGAAACATTGGGTTTCTCCATATAAGAATCATAAGCCTTGTGATCCTTATCCTTCTTTTTCTTCTTTTCCTTCTTTTGTTTCTTCTCAAACTAACCAGCCTCATCATCGTCATCATCCCTATCCTTACGCTTACTCTTCCATAATTCCTTCACACGTTCAAATTTCTCCTCTTGTTGCATCATCCACCAAAGTTCTTCCTCTCTCTTTCTCCTTTCCATATAAATCCTTCATTCTTCATCAGCTTTTCGTTTTGCTTCATCGGCCAAGACAAGTTGGCATGCTACTTTAATTGTTTCTTTTGCTTTAATCCAGCCATCTATTTTTGGTTCCATGTTGCCAAGAATACATCAAGCATTTGATGATTTTTATCCACCTTAAGTGCATCCCCAATCAATTTTAGGCTTAGTTAGATCTCATTCTGAACCTAAGCCATGGTTGCAAGACATAGATATGCATCCACATAATCAAGAAACTTGAACAATTTTAGCATGTATTAAAGATTTTATTTTTCAATATCATGTAGTTGTTCAAACAACCTAGCAAGATTAAATAGTGTTGTGATTTTATCCCATGGTAACTCAATTGAAACACCACCTTCTTCTAGTTGATGTAAGAATTCCATATCCTTAAAGTGCACAGAAAAAATTGCATAATTGGCATTGGGGCTTTTATTTATGAATTCAACCCAAATTCCATTTCCTAATGCCTCCATAAAAGTTTTTTGAGCCAACTCTAGTTTGTCATGCTCAAAATGAAGAACCCCAATGTTTTTTAACAATTCAATAGGTACTTCTTGTCTTCTCTTCTTCAGAAGAGATTTTTTTGTCTTAAGAGAATCTAAGGCTACAATAGGGTATGTCGATATTAATAACTCACCTATCTTGATAAATGCATGGGCATCACATGGATCTATGTGAGTTTCCTTTCTTAAAATTTCCAAAGCCTTCTCTGCCTGCCCTTGTTGAGCATATATATGGCCTATAGCTTTTAAGCTCTCACAGTTCTTAAGGTGGACCTCTAGAACCTTTTCAAAATTTGAGAGAGAACTCTTAAGATCTCTCAACTTCAATTAAACCTATCCACAAAATCATATGGCCTCTGGCTTTCCTTGACTGATGCCATGTAGTAGTAGCCAATGGTGTCATAATCACCTTTACTATGATAATATTGTGCAAGATTATAATATGAATGAGATTTCATGAGAGGGTGGTCAATTGAAACAAGAGTTGTCTCAGTCAATTGTTCCATAAGAAAATGTTGCCTTGTGAAGAAAAAATGGTTTGCTAAATGATTCAATGCCATTGCATAGTACGGGTATAATTCAAAGGCTCTACACATATTTTCCATTCCTTAATTAACACTACCTTTTTCATTAACTATGATAATCCTACAATTAAAAAATACACAAAACTAACCATAGAGATTTTCCCCAATTTCAAACAGCAAAATTTCCAAAAAAATGTGTTTAAAACCTACAAATAAAATCATGTTGATTTTCACGCCAAAAAAACCATGATACCATAGATTGTTGGTTAATATTATTCTTTGGTAGATTTTTTCCAAGCATCCATAGCTTGTTTGAAATCACTTGTTTTAGGCTTTTAGCCATAGGAGCAAGGTAGTGAACTGTTTCATAAAATGCTTTGGTAAACATGTATGAAAAATGTGGTAGCATAGACAAGGCAACAAAATTTGGAAAAAATGCCTCAAATACATGTGGTCTCATGGTGATGGAATGCCATGATGAATTCCATGACAAGTGAATTGCTATGGATTGTCATGGAATTCTATCACCATGAGACCACATTTCTTTGAGGCATTTTTTCAACCAGTTCACTACCTTATCTATGTCATTGCTTACTATTATGCTTTGATAGATTTTTTCCAAGCATCCATAGCTTGTTTGAAAGAATTTTTTTTAGGATTTTAGCCATAGCAACAATATAGTGAACTATTTGATAAAATGCTTTGGTAGACAATATGTATGAAAAATGTGGTAGCATAGAAAAGGCAGTGAATTGTTTGAAAAAATGCCTCAAAGTAATGTGGTCTCATGAAATGCCATGACAAGAAAATGCAATTGGTAGCTGCTCCTAGTTATTAGTTATGCAATGTGAAGTAATTGCATAGCTACTTAAGTTGACTTGGTAAAAACTATATTGTAATTGAAATTTTGTCATCTATCAGCATCTAGTTATTAGTTATGCAACATCAAGTAATGCTTTGAGTTAGAAATATGTACAATGCAATGTAATCAACAATGCAGATGATTATGAACAAATAATTGATACCAATTCATAATATACCCCTATATTCCAACCTAAAATACATAAAAAAAAATCCAATCATACACAGTATTATCAACAAATAATTGAGACCAGAATTCGAGCACCAGATTAAATCTTCTTGTTTATTGATTGCTTCAAATAGATATTACAATATAACATAAGTCTCCTAATATATGTTTTTATAAATGCCTATGATGATGATATCAAAATTCAGTCTTAGTTTCTCTTTTATAAGAGAAGCAACAAGCTTCAAACCGTTACAAAATATGGCATCTTTTCAAAATTCATGCCTCTTTGGATAAACTAAACTAAACATTAGTTTTTCTTAAAACATAAAACGGAGAAATTAGATAACTAATGAAGTCTGCAGCACTTGTGACACCATAGTCCATTGATCTCCGTAAGGCACCCGTGATCACTAAATATCTATTCAAGGTCCTTTCTCCATATTAGTGTATCTAAATGTGTGGTTTTCAATTGTGACAAACCCAAGGCCTACTAGTTGTGAGGACCCAAATACTTTTTCTTCCAGACGTACATTGTATAATCATGTGGCCATTTATATTCTTGAATTTTGAATATATTTGCAAGTGAATCTTCCATCGGATGCCTAGTAATGCCCTGCCATCCATGATAAACTTAAAATATCCAACATCTAATTCTATTACTCCATCCATGATTAAGTTGAACCTGTCAAGACTCAACTCACCATCCTTTTGTATGTGAGTGATGCACTGTGGAACAATCAGGCCAAATTCACTCTTCCATTCATTGAGGTCCTTCAAGTGGTCATCATCTTTCAATATTTTTTGCACAAACCACTGATTCAAAGTATGAAATGAATCTATTCTTGTTCTGATCTTTTGGTCCTCTCCTTACATTTATTGGAATTCATCTATAACTATTTTGGCCATATGCTTTGTAGGTTTTAATGTTGCAGGAGCCTCAGAACTCCTATGTAAGATTCTCCACAAGGTTACTAATGTGTGGTGTATGGGCTACTAGCTCTTAAAAAGAGGATCCAGTATGGGTACATGTGTTTTCATCTAATCAATTTCCTATGTCAGTGAGCTATAGCAATCATGCACACTTTCCAACTTATCCACAATTAGCTTTATCCTATGCTTAAGAACCTTCTCTAAAATATTGCAGATTTGCTTATTCACTCCTTCCTTACCCTCATTGTTGGATTTCTTTAACTCTTTAATCTCTTGTCTAAGAATGCTCACTTTTTCAATAGAAGCACTTTTTATATCAACTTGTGGAGTAGGAGGATGTTGGTATAACATTATTTTCTTGTTCTATGAGGGGCCTTCTCCTTTCAATTATTCCTTCAACTTCACATTTTCCATGAACTTGATTTATTGACTTCATCATTAGAAAACTTGTGTTACTTTTTGTACTCTCCCAATATAGCTTACATCTCCTTAACTGCACCTCAGGTGAACATAGTTGAAGGCATTGTCATTGTTGCAGCTTCTAGAGGAGATGTATCCTTTAATTTTTTCACCGTAGCTATCCCTTTCATTTCTTGCACTACATCTAGTAACCTTGGATTTTGTGTACTCTTTTGTTTGGCCCATAATTCCAAGGTTTCAATCTTAGGGTTATACGCTATACTGCTTACCCCTTCATCTAATTCAAACTCAACAATTAGCATTGGGTCCTCCTGTGTTCCCACTTGATCAAGTAAAAACATTTTCTTTCATTCCATACCGAGGATAATAAGTATATTACTTTTCAAAATCATCTCTTTAGCCTCTTGTGGGCTGACATCAATATTATCAACCCTTAATTCATTAAAAGTTTGGGCTACTATCTGGTCATGTTGGGATTCCTTAGCTCTCATCTTATTTATTTCACCCCTTGCTTCAAACTCTCTCATTTTCATCTTAATCCAAAAGTCTTTAAATTCAAGGGTTTTGATAAATTCATCATCTTCCAAGAACTTGAGAGCTAAAAATACCCTATAATCCTCATTCATTTCTCTTTCTCCTTGTACCTCAATATTGGCTTTAGCTTCAGTTATGTGGTCTTCAATTTCAAGCATAGATTGGTCGACTTCAACATCATCCTTGAAATGTATTAATGCATTAACTACTTCTTATGTCTCTCCAACCTCCTCACTTATTTCATAGGAAACAAGTGGGTCTATCTATTGTGTCTTTTGTTTTTTAGAAGGTGGTTGTTCAGGAGGTGATCCTAGAGAAGCATGACATACTGAAATAGTATTCAAAGTTGGTTCTATAATTACAACACCACTCATCCTTTTGGGAGACAATTTGGAAAGTCTCCTCGTATCTATTATAGTCTTAAATAATTCATGAAACTTACCAATTATTAGATCAATCCTCTTGACAAGATCTGCTTCCTCTACGAAATACCCCAATAAATCATTTTGCTTCATCTTTCTTTCTTCCTCAAGCCTTTTCATATCTTCCCATTTTCTCCTCCTCACATATACCTCTTAAGGAGTGAAACAATTTCTAATTACATCTTCTTCATAATCAATCTAGTGAGTTACCATAGCCTTGGTAAGGATGGTGTGTCTTACAAAATTCATGTGACCCTCAGGGTCAAAAGCTCTTTCCTTTCTAGACTCTAAAGAGTACCTTGTTTTTAGATAATTTTGCAACTCTTCAAGTGTATCATATCCCACTGATAGTTCCCCACATGTTGTCAAATTGGGTAGAAATGTACCCTTTGTTTATTCATGACATCCTTTTCCATCCATAGAATCTGCCACATGAACTCTAAAAAGGCTAATCGAAGGGGGACAAACTTTGGCAGTATATGTGGGGCCTGTGGATATCCATAAATCCTAATTATTGTGGTACCTAGTAGAAAAAACCAATCACATAAGTTATGAGTATGGCCTTTCTCAGGTTTCAAAGCCAAAGGTCTTAATAGTTGTAGCACAAGTGTGTGTAGTCTTGGTGGTTGGTGGCCAAGAACTCTCATAATTTTATACATAAACTCATCATTAAATATCACATAATTTGAATTCTTACATATGATGTCCCATATATAACACCATTATTGCACTGGTATAAAATTCCCTTGCTTGTCAATCTAACCCAAACACATCCCTTTTATCCATCTATCTTTATTCTGGTATAATATCAGGTGGCACAACAAAGAATATTGCATGAATGTTATGGGGGCTATATTTTCTCTAACTTACAGAAATCTTTCATGCAATGCTTTCTCAAGATATGAGGTAAAATCATATCCAATGTTCATCTTAGGGATTTGGATCCTCATAACCATCATCATTAAACTAACTAGCATTCGCTCTTCTGCATCTATCCCAAGTACTTGATAGAGAGCAAAGTAGGTTTTCTTGAAAGAGAATTGGAAATCTAAGACATCAGATGGTTCAGTAGTAGAAGGGGATATAGGATTCACCCTATTGTTCACACCCCTTTTCATGTAAATGGGAACTTCATCACTTCTATTAGTTCTCCTCAATCTAGAATATTCTTCTTTACTTCTTTTTTGAAATCAATTTTAGTCAGGGTTTGTTTATTTAGGTTAAAACATTCAATGATGGCCTCTTTAGTCAACACAACTAATGGTGAACCATCTGGAACTCTCACGGACCTAGTAGTAAGATGATAACTATGATCCAATACTCTGATGAACTCTACATCTATAAAAAAATTTGTTACAATTAACTTGGCCAAATCTAATGCCCATGGATTTGACACCAAAATCTTTCCCTCCCTTTTTTCATAAAAATACCAAAAAAATTCCCACCCAGAGATAGGGATAAGGGAATCTCTACAACCGTGAGCCACATCATTAAAACAATTCTTAAATCCTCTCTCAATTGATTCAAGGAGAGACTGTTGTAAGGACCTCTTTTTAACCTTCGATTCTTCCTTTTTAGTTTTATGTTCTTTCTTCTTGGCCGGCATGATGTCCTTTTTAGTTTCAAGTTCTTTCTTCTTGGGTGGCATGATGTTTAACTATCTTACTTCTCCTATACTTCTGAAATGCAGAATTCCAAACAATCTTGTACTCATAAAACTTATACTTCTGAAATGCAGAATTCCAAACAATCTTGTACTCATAAAACTTAATTCACATTTTAACTATCTTACTTCTATACTTTTGAAATGTAGAATTCCAAACAATCTTGTACTCGTAAAACTTAATTCACAAGAGTTTTGTGCACTCACCTAGGCTACGATGGTTGCAAAGCTTAACCTCCTCGAACTCTCACCTCCCCACATGATAATTTTTGCAAATGAGTGCAAAGAGAATGTTGAATTCTTGGTTTAATGGATTCTGAGCTTAGTCATGTCAACATTAATATCAACCTTACACCAAATATTTTGCTCGTGTTCAATTTTGAACATGCACAATTGATTTTACAAGATTAGACGGTTGATGTGATTCATGAATTTAATACCACTTTATTGTCACCACTTTCTATAATTATCACAAGATAGAGGGGTATAAACCACTATACCGCATGCTTCTTTGCATTTCATCATGGACTTGGATCAGTGTTTTGGCCAATGAATTTGGAGTTTTGTATCATTATTTGTGATTTTCAAAACGGTTTGAGTGGTTATCTGATGTTTAGAAGACACTTCCTTTGAGAAAAAGGGCTAATTGAGTAGCCTAAAATAGGGGTATTGTGTTGGTTCTCTACATTGTTACAAAGAAGTCCCTAGAAACCTTTTGGGGAAGTTGAGTTGGATCTGTGAGAAGACTTAATTGAGGTTTTTCAGGCCTTGCTACATCCTTCTCTAAAATATAACTCCAAGTGTTGTGGTTTGAGGGCTAGTAGCCTATTGGTGAGGGTTTGAGTCAAATTGAGTGTTTTGAGTTCAAGGATAGTTTTCCATGTTTGATTTAGGTTATTTTGTGTTGGAGAGTGAGTATCAACCACCTTGCTTGCATCAAAAATGCAAGTTGTAAATGCACTAAGTTGTATATTATTTGTTTAATAGTGTTTAATGAAATTTTATAGGCAAGAGCTTTATGTATATAAGATATAATATGATTTTTTTTTGTTTTATAGGTAACAAAAAGAGTGCAAAGAAAATGTGGACAAAAAATAAAAGGTAAAAAAAGATATAGTTTCGCCCTCTCATAGAAGCTGACACTTTTGTGATTCAACAAATGCAGTTGGTGAAAACAATAGTTGTGATGATGTGTAGCCTGGTATAGCACATGGTGATGTGTAGCCTAATATAGCATTTGGCGATGTATAACCTGATATAGAACATGGTGATGTGAAACTTGATATAGCACATGGTGATGTGCAACATTGTGATGATCTCTTAAGACTAAGTCTAAGAGAGATTATTGAAAAACATCAGGGAAAAGGAACAACAAGTTTGCAGATGCTATTTTCAACATTAAAGGATGTGTTTAATGATGTTGAATATACGAAAAACTAATACTGATCTACCTATTCATGCCATACCTAATGTGGCCAAGAAGCATGAAGTTTCGGTAAATGAAAGTCATGAAGAGAGATTGCTTGCATTTGTTGTGCCTCAGAGTGCACCTATTGCATCTAAAACTTTTGATGGGACTAGCAGATCAGCCAGAAATACTGGTAGTGGTAATTTAATAGAAGATGTGGATGATTTTTGTCAAAAGACAAAGATTGAGTCAAGATTTGTACAGATCTATAGAGAGGAATGCAAAAGAAAAAAAAATAGAAGGAAAGAATCCATTCCTGCTTGAGGTATCAAGAGATGGTGAGCCCATTGGGCCAAATGCGGCAAAGTGGGCCACCAAGTTGGGTGTAAGATGTAGGGCCCATTTGGATATTTGCAAATCAAATTTTCTAGAGCAAGATCCATGAGCTATGGAAAATGTTATACAAAAATTGGAAAAAAAAATTGAGAATACTGGTGGACAAATCTCTAGAAAATATTACGAGCAAAGGATGAGAATTTTGATGAACAATTATAGATACAATTGCAGAAAAGCAATCGTGTTGGGAAAAGAGAGGTTCGACTCCAGTATATCTCCCAAAGAGTTGGTAGCATTGAGAGAAATTATGCATTCCGAAGAATATTTGGTAAAGAGTAATAGAGGCAAGAGAGCAAGAGATAATGTGAGGGTTGGATATACATTTGGTCGAGGCGGGTTGCACACCAAAATGGAAATATTTGTAGTAAGTGTATGGCTTTTTAGTTTAATTTACATTGTGTTATTTATTTTGATTTTTTATTGAACTAATCATATGTTGAAATTGAGGTTGTATTTTAGGTGGAAAATAGTAATAGAGAAGCAGGTGCAAAATATATTGTCAATTATATGGCAGCACTAGATGCTAGTAAATCTAAGAGTGGGATGAAGTTGAAATCTAGTTCGTCAATCGAGATTTCACAACCATCTGTTCAATGCCCAGTAGGAGCCTTTGTAGATCATGTCAACTCATATGAACTAGGGTACCAAAAGGTAATGAGTTGCATATTAGGTCTCAATCAGCAAGTTACGTAGTTGGTTGAAACCGTTAACGTTATGGTTTTTGCATGGAATGAGCATAAATCCATGGATTCAGATGAGGTAAGAGGCTCTATTGATCTCATTTCTTCTTATTTGGAAGTTCTATATACAAATGTCTCTTAATATGTAGATTATTGAAATCTAAGCATAGGAGAATCCAACCTAGTTTCTTTATTGTTGGAGTGATCAAGAAAATGTTCTTTTGGACAAATTTATTGCTTGCATTATTTACTTGACTATTGAATGGTTTGTATTATTTTTTGCACGATGGTTAAACCACATGCAAAGCAATTTTTTCAAAGCAATAGGAAAAAAATACCTTCATGGTGTCAACAAAGTTGTCAATATTGATAGTGATGAAGTGGACAAGAATGAGCAACACAATCACCTTAGTTGTGCTAAAGTTGAGGTAATTAATATAATAGTTGTTGGTTATCTATCCCAATGTTTTGTCATTCTTCATGCTTAAAATGTTCTTTTGGAAAAAAATTAATAGCTTTTGCATTCTTTACTTGACTTATATCAATTTTTGCTTGATGATTAAACCACATGATGCAAAGCACTTATATGAAAGAAGGACAAGAAGAAAAAGGCCCTATCGGTGCAACTCTCAAAAAAGTTGTACAACTTAATGTATGCAATGACGTTGATAGTGGTTCTGATGATGAACTCGATGAGCATGCACATGATATTCATAGTGGTAGTCATGTTGAACTCAAGGTGAGTGTTATGAAACCACATACAAGTAAGTACTATTCAATTAAGTAATGGTTGTTTTATTATGTAAATAAGGGTAATCATTACCTATTTGATAGAAGCTAGTTAGAATAGTAGTGAAGTGTAATTAGCTAGTATACATAGATTATGGAAATAATGGGAGAACATATAACTTACATATGGAAGCTTAGTGCTTAGTTGTAATAGAGTGTTTTATAAAAGCACATACAAAAATTGATTTGTTCCAAGACATAAGACATTACATACAGTTGTCAAAAACAATATAATGTGTGTTTTATATCTCAATATAATGTGTATTTTTTTGGTTTTGCAAACATTTATTGATAAACTTCAAGAAGGGGATGAAGTTGAGTATTGGGCATATTCACTCACTATCTATTGTACATGGATTCAAATTGAAAGGAACAGGAGATGCAAATGTAAGTATTTTATAGGTCACAAGTAACATATCCCTTCCTCATCTAGAAAAAATAGATGGAGTTGTTTGTTTGAAAGAGAAAGATGGGACCTCCACACAATGGCCACTAAAATATTTGAAAAAAATCGTAGTGTTAGCCATAAGTGCAAAAGAGAAAAAGAAGGGTTAGCAGCAGCAAAGTGTGGAGAGCAAAGTTGAGACAGAGAATGTACTGAGCCTAAATAAGTTGAACCCAAAAAAACCATAAAATATGATTTGAGTGTACATTATGTGAGTAGAACAGAGAATGTTCTATCGTACTACACATGTAATGTAAAACCCCATGATTATGTTTTTCTCTTTTTGTTTGGGTTTCACTCATTCAAATTGGTGCATTATAGAAGAGGGTATATGTTGTTGTGTAAGTAGTAGACACAGAGAACAAGCGTGCAAAAAAAGAAGTAAATATAGAGCAGATAAAGAGGTGTAGAGAAGAGGAAAATTTGCAAAGTGTAACATACATGTATGTGCAGTTGCAAATACATTTCAACATAGAATTGTCATCGAAATTGTAATATCTTGCATAAGAAAAAAAAAAAGGCATTGTAACTCATTTTTCTCAGTCACAGAACTAAGAAACATGCCTTGTAACAGTACATTTTTCAAAGCAAAGACACATTTTTGTCTTGTATCTGCTGTAAGAACACGTTTTCTCAATAAAATTTTAGTATTTTTCCTTCTTAACAGTCATTTCATTATGTGCAAATGAATGATTGATTATGTTTTTCTATGTTTTTATATGTTTAAACGTCAATTAAATCATTGTCTCATTTCCAACACTTATAGGCAAAAATAAATGAACAAAAGCAATTAAATAAACTACCAATTGACTAAATATACTACCAACTGACAAAAATCAATGAATAAATATGACTAAATATAATGATTATGAAATTAATAAACAATGTATCAATATACCTACTAGTTGACATAAATCAGTGAACAAAAACAATTAAATAAACTACCAAATTGATCAAAATGATGATTAAAATTAATGAATAAACACACTACTAATAGATGGAAATCAGTGAATAAAAATGACTAAATAAGTGACCAATTAACATCAATCAATGACTAAATTAATGAAAAAATATACCAGTGAATAAAAATTGACTGAATAAGTGACCAGTTTAAAACAATCAATGACTAAATTAACAACTAAATTCACACTGCTAAATAAATCAAATCAACAACCAAATTGATCAATCAAACGACTAAATCAACAACCAAGTGGATAAATCAGACAACTAAATCAATGACCAAATCAATCAATCAAGCAACTAAATTAATGACCAAATTGATCAACCGAACAACTAAAAATGGTTTAGTCATCAATTCGGTCATATTATAAATAACTGGAAATAAGCTACTAGTAGTCACGCAACCATGTTCAATCATTCATAAGCAGTTTTTAGTAGTTTTTCAATATATATTGTTGTTTTGTACTAATGTGTCTAGTGTGGCCTTGTCTACTCCTCCCACATCTCAACACCCTAACCTTTCATCCAAGCATAAGATTGAGTAGGATCTTGTCTATGAATCCTACCACAAGAGGTTTGCTCCTTCCACTTCCCTTTCCTCTTATTTCCTCATTATTGAGGATATCCCTTCTTCACTAGATTTTGTCACCTCTCCTCTTTCAGAGATTCATGTTGAGGCCCCTACTCTCTCACAACACATAGTCAAGTTGCCACACTCCTTTGTAGAGAAGTGTATGTTTCACTCTCAAGAGGGTATTTTGGCATTCTCAACTACTTTCACAAAGTCATTGATACTCGACTTGCAAGAACTAGTAGATAGGGGTATTCAAATAGCCACACCTATAGCCCTCACTACAGGTGAGACACCTAGTACCACCCTAGTTGTTCTATTGCCAGATTGCTCTCAATTCCCCTACAATCTAGATTGGGAGGAGGATGACTCTAGACATAATTGACTAAAGCAATACCTTCCATGTCTTTAGATTAGAATTTGTTTGTTTGTTTGTATTCCCTTATACTTATCTGTATATGATGTAGTCTCTCCTCAAGGACCCAAGATACCCTTGTAGGTACTTGGATATAGAGCAGATGACATGCCATGCGCATCTTCTATTTGTATCATCATTCTTCTCTTTGTCATAACTTTATGTTTTGACATTTTGGGATGATGCAAAGCATTGGGGGAATTTAGGCTTTCTTCCATGTTGACCCAAATTTTATTTTTACTTTGTCTTCATATGTTCCTTCTTCACAATCTGGGATATTTGATAATATGATGATGATTCATATGCAGTTGTATACATATGTTGTCAATATGAATTATACTAATCCCAAATATTCAGATCCTCCTTTCTCTCTCTCTATTATGTCTCTCTTATTATAAGCCCCAAATTGCATTCCTTTGTGTAACACAAGGAAGGGAAGAGACTATCACATTCTTATTATAGATCTATTAACTTATGTCTCTTTTCAAATCATATCTAAATTCAGCTATCTTATCTATCATCTTGCATGGGGACAACCCACTAGAATTTTCCTTTATGATTGTCTATGTCTCGTTTCTGGCAGTCCTACAATGCAATTTGTAACAGCCATAGGTCAATTGGATTGTCGTATGGTCCCTAGCATAACACAACTTTCTACCCATACATATTGGTGTCATCTTATATGTATATAATCTTTGATGTCTAAATCTTTGCTTTTTGTCTACCATGTTTGTTTGCAGCTGACATGTTTGTGGTGATACAACTTAATCATTCTATGTAGGATCGACTCGTGTCTCTTCCCTGAGGGAAACTCCACGTGGATAGAATACTTTTCTTCCCCTTCGCATCTTGGGTATAACGCTCTCTCCCTTTTTACTTTAGTTTGAATTTTCTCTTAGACACATATGTTCACTAAAGTAGGGGGAAAAATGTAATGTTGAAAATTACACCCCATGCAATTTCACATTCCATACACCTTCCTCTTTAGATAGACTAAGAAAATTATGTTCTTCCAATTAAAATAACCATTTTCTCACCACCTAGCATGCCCCTTTCCTTGACTACTAAGTCTAATTTCTCACGGACCAATGCACACTATGGAGATGTCTACATTTCATGCTAGTGTCCCACAAAAATCTATTACTAAGTTGGTCATTTAGAAATTACACCTGTCATGTTTTGGCAGTGTAATGCCTTTTCCAGACTGTAGCCATGTCTAAAATCGTTTGGGCTAACTGTTTGGACTAAAAAGTCCCTCTTTTGCAAAAAAATAGAGGGAAATATTTATTTGTTTGAGACGCCTCTTTGTTCTTCATGCTTCTACTCTTCATTCTTGCTCTCATGCTCTCTTGAAATGCACACATGCAGCTCCTTTTCCATTCCTTAATTTTTTCTTGAACGAGCACTAGTTTTCTCAATCTTGCTACATGCATCTTACAATGAGCTTGTCTACGCCTTTAAGAGGTGTTGATGTAATTAAATATTTAATTACACTTTATTAAGTTTTCTTAGGTCCTAATCAGGTTTTCCTTTTAAGGTTTTTCATCTTGCTCTATAAAAGTAAGTTATCTCATGTAATTCATTATTCCCAATAATATTATTTGCACATCTTTATGCAAATTGCTCTTGTATGTTTGATTTTTCTCCTTGTAGAAGACTAATCTAGGTTTTGCAAGTGATCTTGGTTTTTTGGAGTTTATTGGAAACTCTAACATGGTACTAGAGCTCTGATTTATAAGCCCCTTCTCAGAGCTAGGAGAAATTCAATTAAAGAGTGTTTTTTTTGGGATCCTCAAGGGATCTAACCTTGAGCAATTTTTGGTGCATTTTGGATCAAAAATGGCCAATATCTTTTGCTTCGTGTATTATTGAGAAAAATAATTTCTATGTTTTGTTCAAAGTCACGAAATACCATCTAGGTATCTACTATATTTTTATATAGTGGGCAAATCTTGGAAAAATGACTATCAAAATTGTCTAGCGTAGCTATTTTCCTTGTACGAGAAGTTTTTTTTTTACCAAATCACATGTTCTACTTTTTGGATTCAAAAACACTTTATGGGTTTTATTGGCAGCACTAGAATATTTCCTAGGTGTTCATTAGTTTTTGCATACAATGAGAAAAAATTTCAGCAATCAAATTAGAAGGGTCATATATGCTAATTGTTGACTGGAAAATTTCACCCCATTTTTCAAAAAAATTATATCGTCAAAAAGCTGGTTTCAAGCCCATTCTAGATCCGTTGGCTATTTTTGTAGATTTTCCACGTGCTTCATTATACGGGCCTCTAAATTCAAACTTAGTTGTTTTCACTCCATGAGACATCTTTTGCCTTGATTATCATATTTTCACGAATCAAGTAGCACTAGAAAGTTGATTTTGTCACCTACACAGATCTGAGGTCAATTTATCTTAATGGAGGCATATGTGAAAATTAATCATTGCATGCATTCTTTCTTGTTTTCAAGCATTAGGTTTGCATGTTATTTTTTATCTCTACACTTCATTTTAGTTCTAGATCATTTCTCAATTGATTGTTGCTTCATAGATTCCAAGGTTGTGCCAGTTTACAAATTTTCCAGTCTTCTTTGGCATCAAGTATGTTTTTGCTTTATCATGATTCTAACTTGAGTCATTCAGTGACTCCAATATGGTTTCTAGAAAACAAAATTATATTTCCTTTGCTTTCCAGATTAAGGGTTCTAGTGTTACTCCACAAGTGTGCTTCTAGTGCTTCTTTGCAGCAAGTTATCTCATTGTGGGGGGGATGCATGGTCTCTCTTATCATCCTTTGTGTGGATGGAGATTGATTGGATATGTGATGGATTTCATTATTGTATCTTTTGGGGAGGAGTTTTGTCCCACTAGGTTTTCTCCTCTTCCCCATTCATTTCATATGTACATGGGTATCTAGCATGGGCTTGTAGTCGGGACCCATTCATGCTTTCATGCACCCATCTTTCCACTATTTGCATGTTACTTATTCTCCCTAAGTTGCACTTAAGGGGGATGTTGTAATTAAATATTTAATTACACTTTATTAAGTTTACTTAGGTCATAATTAGGTTTTCCTTTTAGGGCTTTTCATCTTTCTCTATAAAAGAAAGTTATCTCATGTAATTCATTATTCCCAATACTATTATTTGCACATCTTTATGTGAATTTCTCTTCCAAGTTTTATTTTTCTCCTTGTAGAAGACTAATCCAGGTTTTGCAAGTGATCTTGGTTTTATGGAGTTTATTGGAAACTCTAACAAGAGGAAGATCCATTGTTGTAGCACTATTTCTTCTTCTTAGGAAGAAGTTCTCATCTTGGAGATTTCTTGTTGCTTCTTTAATGCACCAACAAGCTTCATTTTTGGTACTTCTATGGGGTGACTCTTCAAGAATCTTTCTTTAGAATTTTATCTCTATCTTTGATCAATATACAATCTTCTTCATCTTTTACACATCTATTATTATTATTTTCATTATCTTATCTAAAGGTTTTATGTGGAGGTGGAAACACTAATACGAATGTTTGATTGAGGAAAACTCCTAAACAACCACTCAACATTTTCTCTTTGGTCTTATGTATGTAGGTTCATGTGGAAGGATCTCTCGAAGTAATCTTAAACACCCTCGAACACTCCCGATGCAATCTTGAACCTTTCCACATTCTTTTCATTTTTCTTTCCTTCAATATATTTATATCAGCACCTTTAATTTTGTACATTCATATTTTACATCTTGAAACTCGCACAAATTATTTTTGTGTCTTCCTATGATGTCTCCAATTTTCTATCCTATAAGACTCCAATGGAGTCACACTATTGTATGATAGCAGTGTTGTCATCCTAGATAGAGAGCTTATCGAGCTATTGAGGAGACTCTGTACCACGCCTCATCAGTTTTTAATGTTTGAATGTTCTAGATAATTTATATACTTCATTAAAATTCACACTCCTATCCAAATTCACTTTAGTCATGTCAACTAAGGTAGGGAAAGAAAGTTTGTCCCTTTAGATCTCATCATCTTGAGGGTGGTGAATTTCCTCCTCTACACCACCATTTTCAAAAAAATGAGTAGTTTAGAAAGTAGATTCAGAGCACTATGACTCTTTTTCTTATTGCATCTTCAAATTTTGTGTGTAACTATCTTCAATTTTTATCCAAAATTAGTCTTTCCTGATTTTTTTTTAAAAAAACATAGCCACTTAAGACTCACTTTTGGTTCCCCATTTCCATGCAGTTATCCACTTTATTTTGTCTTAGTAAAATACAAAGAGAGAAAATCATGATTTTGGATGGATAAAAAATATATGAAAGCATTCAAACTCTATTAGCTCTATAAAACCCACCCTTCAATGAAAAATTTTTATGCTACTTTCATGGCTATTTTGTATCGCCTTGGACATTTTATGTTATAATTTATTATTATGTTGTTGGACCATCGATTTTGGCTTTTAGCATTGGTTTCATGGTATATTTTACATGCATGGGTAATCTTCGATTATGGTTATAATGATGTTTATGTGAATAGGTAAATTAATCAGATTATTCCCTTTCTTATGCAATTTATATGTGTGGTTAAATTATAAAAAAAATCATTCAATGCATTAGGTTATATTATGAATTGAAGAATATTCAAAGTGTATGCCTAGAAATTATGTTAATAGGAAATTGCAATGTATCTAATGTGATCATAGTGAGTTGTTGAACTATGTGATGGATATTATTATTAATTATATGTCTGAATTTGAATGCCTTAATTTTATGTTGCTTCAACTATGATTTCCACCATGATGAACTAGCAATTGTAATTGAGTGTGTAGGTGATTTTCATTATCAATAGAAATCAGAAGGTCAAATGGAAACCCTACATGTTATTAACCAATAAAGCCTGACTCTAATCCATATAGAGGGACTAAGGTCCTTTGTGATGTGGAATTGGTCTTTTTATGTTGTAAAATTATTACAATATGGTGTGGAATAATGTTTGTTAAGTAATTGTATTGAGTGGGTCAAGTAGATGAAGGGAATGTTAATCCAAGCATTAAATTTTCAATTTATATTTCTAGGGGTTCTAAGGTAGTCTTAAATTGGTATTTTCATTTCATTTTGTCATTTCTAGAGTCCTAGGTCATAGGTGTAGGTGTTAGGGCCTTTTTGAAATGCATAAATTAAACCACATCTAAATTTTGGACCATTTTTCATGTCTTTCTAAAAGTGACAAAATTTTGAATCTTCAAATCATGGATAATGTTGTTAGCATTCCATGACCCACTCCTTATTGGGGACACATAGAATTAAAATATCCTCAAGAGGAGGGGTGGTCCAAAGAAGTTGCTCACACATGTATACAAATGGCTAGGTATGTTATTGGAGATTGAATTTGAAGGTGACAAGTGCCACATGTACATTAAAGGATGATGATATTGAAACTTCTATTTAATTTCCCTTTGTGAATGGGGAAATGGATTTTTGGACATTTATTAAAATTGCATGAGTATGAAGAGAGTTTTGAGAAGGTTATGCAAGAGCTTCATTGAGAAGAGAAGCCTTGGAGGAATTTGGCTTGTTGAGCTTAATCAGCCTTCATCAAGTTTTAAAAGATTTGAAAGGTATGACTCTTTGTATTTCTTATCATATTTTATGTGAAAATATTGTATGAATGTAAGTGAAAGGAGATCTCTATGTTATTGTTATGTATAGTGTTGTTCCTTCTTGTGTTGTATTGTGTTTGGGTTTGGATAGTTGGGTAGCCTTTCTTGTTTGTTTGAGAGCACCCTAAGTGATGGAGTTTGAGTGGGTAGGACCCTCTATGTGGGGAGTTTCTTTTAGTGTATGAGTACCCATATATTCATGAGAATTTTGGGTAGAATGAAATGGTTGTTGTGTGAATTATTGTTAAATAGAAGGAAGTATGGAGGAGGATTTTGGATCTATTATTTGGAGGGGTGGAAAATTAATGTGTATATTATTTATTTTCTCCCCATAGAATGTGTTCACCACTCCCTTTATGATTTTTTTGAGAAAATAATTGTTGTGTTCTTGGATGGGTTCTTGGGGTTGGAATTATTGAGTTTAGTTTACTATTAAAAAAATGTAGTTTATGTGTTGAGTTGTGAGTGTAATGGTCATGATTTTTGGTGTTGTTTTTGTGTATGAGTGGTGTTATGTGTAAACTTGGTTATCCTTGTGACCTCCAAGCTCGTGGGTGGACTAGGGTGGACTATTTTTAGTCCTATGATAGGTGTGGTGTTATGCGTACACTTGATTATCCTTGTGACCTCCAAGATTGGAGGTGGACTATTTTTAATCCTATGGTAGGAGGTGAGCTCCCATTGGCAAGAAGGAAAGGTTTCCTTATTTTGTTTAGGGAAGATTTAAAAATTTTGGGAAACAATTAATTGCTTTTGGAAGATTGTTATTATTTATTTATTATATAAATTTTATCCAAATTGGAAAGTTTTGTAGAAACTTTTAAAAACCTTGTAAATCTTTCATAAATTATCATTCTAGTATATAGATTTTTGAGAAAACAACTATAATATGCTTTCCTTCAACAAGTGGTTTATCAAAATGATGTAGTATGCATTAACTTGAGAAGAAATGACAATGAAAATATGATAATAGTTTTACTTCTTTTTGTTCCCCATTGTAGATTCATGTTCATGAAATGCATGGAATAATTTTTAGTTCTTGAAGTTGAAATAGAGAAATACTTAAATGTGTGGTTTGCCTCCTATTAATTTCTTTTAGAGGAAACATTAAATTTCTTAGTTCCTATTGATTAAAAGTAGAGTCATATGCATATATAAAAAAGTATATCTATATGGAAATGTATATGTATGCAAATAAATATATTTATATGCATAAAAATGTTTTCCTTCACAGGTTGTCCATACTAATATACTTACCTAAGAGAAATCTCTCTCTCTCTCTCATAAATATGTTTGTAACAAAATTATTCTGGACTACTTACAATATAGTGTATGAAACTGTATATATATAATTAAATTTTATATTATAGGAAAAAAAATGGTCAGGGTTTGAAATCCATAAAAGACTATTTCTTTTCATATAATTTTTTTAAAAAAAAGGCTTAAGCTTCGCTATTCCATTGGGGGACTAATAGTATAGTCTCATGGGGGGATTGGGCATCTATTTTCATTGAGCAGGAGGTCTCATGGGAAAAAAGTAATTATGCTACAAGATTAATTGGAATATTTTCACTAAAAAATAGCAACCCCTACCTTTTAGGATTGAAGATTTTAGCTGGTGAAATTGGGGTGGGGCTAGAAATTGTCCCACTAGCTTAGGAGTTTTTTCTACCACTTGTCACAAATCTAGAAATTTAGATTCCCACCAAAGAAAAAATAGAGGGAAATGATGTTTATTATTATTTTTTTATTCATAGCATTCCATTATAGCTTCATGGGACCACCCACTTCAAAATATTTAAAAAAAAATATTGGCAACACCCACTTAAATATTTTAGGAAGCCCCCTTCATGGGACTAAAACCTATAGAGGCCACCCTCTCCATGGTCGTGGCAAACTAAGAAGAGGTCATGGCTTTAAAAAAATAAAATCAAGGTTAAACAACACAAAGGAATCCTTAGTTGAAAATCCTCCCTGTTGTTTTTGACCTACAAAATTGACCCAGAAATCTTGACAATGGCCAACACGTTTTTCATAGGATCCATACCATTAATGTTATATAAATACATATTTGAAATATTGGGGTTAATATGGTTCTATTGAAGAATAGCCTCGCTCCCATCCATTTGTATAACATTATATATATATATATATATATATATATATATATATATATATATATATATATATATATATATATATATATATATATACTGAGAGATATCCTTTCAAGGCATCTATTTTTAATAAATTACTCACATAAAAGTGTAATAGATGCCTCGAGAAGTACATCTCTCAACGTTTTTATATATATTAATAAATATAATATATATATATGCTAGTAGCATTCACAATGCGATATGGAAGACAAAATTATTAGGGTTAGCATTAGGGATAGGGTTACAATTAGGTTAGGATTAGGATTAGGTTTGAACTTATGAATAGGGTTAGGGTTATGGTTAGAGATAGGAATAGGGTTAGAGTTAGAGATAAAATTAGGATTAGGGTTGGGATAGCATTATTAGTAAGATTAGAGTTAGGGTTAGTGTTAGAGATAAAATTAGGATTAGGGTTGGGTTAGAGTTAGTAGTAAAATTAGGGTTAGGGTTAGGGTTAGGGTTAGGGTTAGGGTTAGAATTATAGTTAGAATTACGATTAGTGTTGCAATTAGAATTAGTGTTAGTTATATATTAGGGTGGGTTAAAAATAGTGTTAGCATTAGAATTAGAATTAGTATTAAAGTTTTAGAATTAGGGTTAGAGATAGAATTAGAGTTAGGGTTTGAATTAGAATTATTGTGAGTGTTAGGGTTAGGGTTACAATTATAATTAGTGTTATTTTTAGAATTAGGGTTAGGGTTAATGTTTAAATTCAACCCCAACACTAATAAAATCCTAACCCAAACCCTAATTGAACCCCAACTTTAACCTAACTTTAACTCTTACTATAATTAAATTGTTATCCCAACTCTACTTGAACCCTAACCCTAATGTTAACCCCAAGCTTTATTTTACAATCCTAATCCTAGTTTGACCCTAATCCTAACTATAACCCTAACTATAATTGTAACCCTAGCCATAATTCTAACTCTACTCATGATTCTAATTCTAACACTAAGCTTATTAATGTTAACTATTTTATTTATTTCAAAATTATTTTATTTACTACATCAAAACATAGGTTTTTATTTTTGTTTAAGAAATATTTTTATTACATTATTTACTTTATTTTATTTGAAGAGTTAATTAAATTGTTATCCTAACTCTAGTTGAAACCTAACCCTAATTGAACCCTGACCCTAATGTTAACCCCAAGCTTTATTTTACAATCCTAATCCTAATTTGACCCTAATCCTAACTATAACACTAATTATAAGTGTAACCTTAACCATAATTCTAACTCTACTATAATTCTAATTCTAACACTAAGCTTATTGATGT
The DNA here is from genome assembly GCA_007258455.2 of Sequoia sempervirens. Lineage (NCBI taxonomy): Eukaryota > Viridiplantae > Streptophyta > Pinopsida > Cupressales > Cupressaceae > Sequoia > Sequoia sempervirens. The sequence continues at coordinate 357,628,938 of VDFB02105785.1, forward strand.
TAACTATTTTATTTACTTCAAAATTATTTTATTTACTACATCAAAACATAGGTTTTTTTTTTTATTTAAGAATTATTTTTTATTACATTATTTACTTTATTTTATTTGAAGAGTTGATTAAATCGTTATCCTAACTTTAGTTGAACCCCAACCTTGATTGAACCCTAACTCTAATGTTAAACCCAAGCTTTATTTTAAAATCATAATCCTAATTTGACCCTAATCCTAACTATAACCCTAATTAAAATTAACCCTAACCATAATTCTAACTCTACTCATAATTCTAATTTTAACACTAACGTTATTTCTAGTGAGAACCTAAATTCTAACTATATTACTAATTGAACCCTAACCCTAACCCCAATTAAAATCTAACCCTAATTAAACCCTTGTACCCTAGCCTAACATTAAACCTAACCCTAATTATTCCTAATCCTAACTGAACCCTAACACTAACCATAGTTGAGTCCTAACCATAATCCCAACCCTAACCCTAACCCTAACCTTTACCCTAAGCTTTAAAGAATTGAGTTTAGGGTTAGGGTTGCAATTAGAATTACTATTAGTTGTAGGGTTAGAAATAGTGTTAGTGTTTGCGTTAGTGTTAGAATTACAGTTAGGATTACAATTAGAATTAGTGTTAGTTATACAAATAGGGTGGGTTAAAAATAGTGTTAGGGTTAGAATTAGAATTAGTGTTAGTTTTAGAATAAGGATTAGTGTTAGGTCTAGAGATAAAATTAGAGTTAGGGTTTAAATTAAAATTATTGTGAGTGTTAGGCTTAGGATTAGGGTTGGGATTACAATTAAAATTAATGTTAGTTATAGAATTAGGGTTAGGGTAAGGGTTAGAATTAGAGTTAGAATTAAGGTTAGAATTAAGGTTAGGTTTAGGGTTACAATTAGAATTATTATTAATTTTAGAATTAGGGATAGTGCTAAAGTGAGATAGAATTAAAGTTAGGGTTTAAGTTAGAATTATTGAGTGTTAGGGTTAAGGTTAGAGTTAGAGTAAGAGTAGGGTTAGGGTTTGAATTATAATTAGAATTAGTTTTAGTTTTAACATTAGGGTTAGGGTTTAATTCCAATCTCAATCATAATTATAATCCTAACCCTTATCTTATTTCTAATGTTGACTCTAGCTATAACCCTAATTATAATTGTAACCATAATTCTAACCCTATTCATAATGATAATTCTAATAGGAAACCTTATTCTAACTTAAACCCTAATTAAGTCATAACCTTAATTGAACAGTAAACCAAACTCTAACCCTAATGTTGACCCTAATTGTAATCTTAACCCTTACTAAAATTTAACCCTAACCATAATTGAACCCTAACCCTAACCCTGATTCTAACCCTACCCTAACCATAATTCTAACACTAACCCTTATCTTAATTATAACCCTATTAATAATCCTAATTTTAACACAAACCCTAATTGAACCCTAACCCTAACCTTAATGTTTACCCTAGCCCTACTCATACCTCAAATATAGTTGTACTCAAACCTTAATTGTAACCCTAATCTCAAACCTAATAGTAACCATAATTAAACCTTAACACTAATCCTAATTAAACCCTAATTAAAGTCAAACCCTAACCCTAACCTTAATTGTAACACTTACCCTAATTCTAATTGTAACCCTTATCTTAATTCTAACCCTATTCATAATACTAATTCTAGCACTAACCCTAACTAAAACCTAGTCCTAATCTTAATTAAACCCAAACCCTAACCCTAACCTAATATTAACCCTAACCCTATTTGAATGTTAACCCTAACCCTAGTTGAATCCTAACACTAATCCCAACCCTAACTCTAACTATTACCCTAGTTAAACCCTAACCATAATCAAACCTTAAACCTTACCCTAACCCTAATCTTAACCCTTACCATAATTCTAACTCTAGTACTAACCCTAGTTTCAATTGAACCCAAACTCTAACCTAATATTAGCCCTATCCCTATTTGAGTGTTAACCCTAACCTTGAATCCCTACCCTAACTCTAACCATTACCCTATTTAAACCCTAACCCTAACCAAACCTTGAACCTTACCCTAATTGAAACTTAACTCAACTCAAACCCTAATGCCAATTTTAACCATAACCCTTACTCCAACCCTAACAATGAACTAAAGCTTTACTCTAAAGCCTTATTTATAAGCCTACATGAACCCTAATGCTAAACCTATTTATATTCTAACGATAATTGTAATATTAGCCTAACCCTCACCCCATTCCTAACTATTATCTAACCTTAGCATTAATTCTAACCCTAATACAAATCCTAAACCCAACCCTAGTTATAATCATAATATATTTTTTATCCTAACCCTAAAATTACATATAATTCTAATGATAACCCTAACCCTAATTGTAACTCTAGTTTTAATCCTAAACCTAACTCTAATTGTTAGTATAATTATTTTCTAGCCCTAATTGTAATCCTAAGCTTTACCTTAACCCCAATTTAACCTAACACTAACCTTCATCCTAACCCTAATTTATCTATAATTGGCCTTAATCAAACCTTAGGAAATACCCCCTTATCTTTTTAGAGCCCAAAGGAGGAAAGACTTTGACTCTCTCATGCATATTGGCTCAAGTTAATTTTTATTCAATCATAAGTACAACTTTTAATCCCAAGTTGAAATTTAGGCTCAAATTTTGAATTATTTTTAGGGTTTAAAAAGTGAACAACTTTGAGTACTAATAGATGGATCAATCATTAGGGACTTTCTAGTTCTAACCTATCTTATATTATTTAAGTTTGATGAGTTTGTTGGTTGTGACCAAGCCTAATGTTATTCATGCCCTTGAAGATTTAGTTGTGATTCAAGGTTCTCTCTTTTGAAGAGGTAGTGACTTTGATTTTCATGTCTAGTTGTTTGATGTTTATGAATACCTTCATGAGACATTCGCTACACATGTTTTGAATAGCAAGTATCTAATTTATAAAACATGTTTTCTTACCTTCTTATTAAATAATATTTTCTATAAAACTTTAAATGGATGCTCCATAATCAACAATAATTTCAAAGCTTCCTTGATTCAAGCTTTGATCAAATAAGACATTGAATCTCCAATTTGAGTCATTTTCCAAATCATTGCAATAGACATTTTCCTCCTGCCACTCTTTAAAGTAAATATATTACTACTATACAATCATGCAACAACATCAAATAGTCAAATAGAAAAAGAATTTTTCTTGAGATTAAGTAAACTTCCCTTTAAATTTGTCAAATGTGTTCACTAGAAGTTCTCAACTTCCCTTTAAATTTGTCAAATGTGTTCACTAGAAGTTTTATGAAGCCATTCTAACAAATTCTTCTTTTGCACATTAATTTTCTGCAAAATTTGTAGTGTTTGTGTACCATGAGATGACATCTCTTTGAGACACTTTTTAAAACAAAAAATCATGCCTTCTCTATGCTTTTACCTTTTGTATACATGCCCACCCAGCAAGTTGCAAGCTGCAAGGTACAATGCTAACAAAAATCCAATTTCGTTATGCTTCGATATGTGTTCATAACCTATTCCAAAGCATTTCTTTAAGGCATTTTTCCAATACAGATCATGTGCCTTGTCCAACCATCCATATTCTTTCCATAGCGATTTAAATTTTAAATAATAATTAGAAATAAGAAAGTTATATTAAAATAAAACATTCAAATATACATATATAATATAATATTTCTAAAATGAAATAAATTTGAAATAAATTAGAGTTAATTAATTTATTAATTATTTTTATTTATTTGAGAATTATTTATCTTATTGTTTTAAATATAATTGGATTTTCCTTTCTTAATATTTTCTAAGTTAAAACTTTCTTATTTCATTTTATATATATCTTAAATACATTTATCTCAAAAATATTTAGAAATATATTTTAAAAATTATTTGATTATATTTTTTTTTATTATTATTATTTCTAATTTTAAAACTTTCTTATTTCATTGAAAAATAGATTTTATAACATTCATAAAAAATCAATTTTAACATATTCATTTATGAATTGTATAATAGCAAGCTCAAACAATACTTTTTAAGGAAAGTTCCAATTTCATTCTTTATATCCTATTTCTAACATATTATCACTTATAATATACTTATAAATGCTTTAATCTATATAGTTTTGACACATGCAATGTTTTGAAGAGCACAAAATAGTTAGAAGGATTCATATGTGAGCCATATGGTTGTAATAACAAACACACTTCATTTGCTTCATATTTTCCTACAAATTCAATCAAATCCATTGTAACAGTAATAAGATAAAAAGAATAATGAACTGTCATAAAATAATAAACAAATTTATGTAAAATAAAAGAATAAAATAATAAATGATTGAATAGTTTTAGGCAAGGTGGTTTTATAAAATCTTTTATAAAAGCCATTTTAATGTAGTATATAAGTTATTTGGACATTAAAGATATCACATTTCCACAATCCATATTGATTATTGCTAGATGACTTCTGGATTTGATTGTGTAAGAGTTTTTGCATCAACGTTTCGGATCACACTCCGTGATCCATCATCAGGATAGTTATTTGGACATGTTTACTCTTATAATATTTTAGTCTGTTTATTTTCTATATTTTTATATCCTATGCTTCCAATTTTGAAATGGTATTAGAGCGTGGAAGATGGAGAAGATTAAAGCAACATTAATAATTTAATGGTGAGCAAAATAATAATAACTTTGTTCATTTTTGAACTACCTGCAAGTTGAATTCTCTATGAGAATGAATAGAGAGAAGATAATTCTCTAAAAGCAGCCAGTTTTTATCATTGATATAAGAATGCATTTACTGTAAAGAGTTATTTCCACATCTTTTAAGTTATGGAACATCTGTACTCATCCAAATATTGAAGAATTATTTGTTTAAAAAATATATGTTTTGGTTCCATCTTCACCTGCAACACAAAGATCATATAGATATGTACAAACAGTGCAATTCTTTGCTAAGTGTTGTGTTTTTTAAGTTCTGCAAATTTCCATCTTCACCTGCAACACAAAGATTATATCGATATGTACAAACAGTGCAATTCCTTGCTAAGCCTTGTGTTTTTTAAGTTCTGCAAATTTCAAATCATTACAGAAAATAAAAGATTTAATTTCTCCATTATATTTCTTGAGCAAGCCAATCTACAGAAAATAATTTTATTTAACTATATTATAGTTATAGAAGCAATTTTAAATTTAAAAATATATTTTTATAATATATTAAAAGAAAATAAAAGATCACACCAATTGCATATTACATTAATCTTGGCAATATAATTAAATTTAAAACTTTAAAAATATAGTTTATATATAGAACGCAAAGGGAAGAATAATTGGTTAGAAATACAGTCAGGACACTATTTGCATATCGCACTGTTACAGATAGATTGTTACAACCATGATTTATCATCTCCGCATCAATAACCGTCCAAATGACGACTCGTAAAAGCCAGGTCGTCCCAAGTGCACATATAAACAAAAAAAAACTATAATAAACAAATGGAAAAGAACCTGCGAACATCATTCAAATTTTGAGTGGGAAAACCATGGCGGGAGAGCAGCCCAAAAAGATAGATGTGCGGGACAGACACCATTAATTATAACCATTAACTCTACATTACGAAAACTTTGAATAGGAACTTCAAAAATATGATGTCACAAAGCTAAAAGCTTAAATTACCATAAAACTGAAATGCTCCAAAAACAACCTTACATTTTCCCGATTCTGAAGCACGACACCCTTCAAAATCCTCCATTTCCAGCTCCTATCAAATTGAAAATTTAGGATAGTGTTGAGACGACCTTTGCAAGAAACAGAATAAACAAAATTTTACAGTAGTTTTTATCCCGTTGGACCAAGACCTAAGTGCAGATTCAAACCATTTGGGTTGACAGTGGAAAGAGAACAATGGATTGTTGCTTTGGATTGTGCATTCTTCATTTGTAGAGGCAAATGCAGTCGAGCCATTTACTCTTCCTTGTCAGTTACAATTGCATGTAATTCTTATTGTATTCATCTGGTAACTGCCAGCAGGAATTCGATAATGTTTTTCTATAGTTGGCCGCACCATGTCTGAGAGGAGGTTGTGGGTCTGACAACACTGATGCCAAGGACCAGCTCAAATGCCAGCACTGCTGTGTGTATTGTGGGAGTGTTGCCATGGCATTAATTTCATTACTTGTAACTGTCGTACCTTTAAGAATACCATGCAATACTCGTAATTGCCAGCATTCAATGGGCTTATCGTAACAGTCAGCATAGAGGACGACAGCAACCCGTCAATTTTAATTTGCCATTTTTTTCTTGACACAGGTTGTTTGTTTTCATTGTATAACGCCTCTTGGCATAATAATGGTCTACCATTATATGAAAGTTATTAAAATATAATTAAAAAATGGCACGCACAAAAGATAGGCAGAACAGAGCAGTAGGAGAAAAAGAGGATCACTCGCAGCATCAGAATCCAAACAAAGAGGCTAGTTAAGTGACAATTGATATAGAAGATTTTGTAACTGGAAGAAAGTGTTGTAATTGGGAGATTCATCGGAGTTAAATTGCCACAATCTGCAATTTGTGATTGGGTTGACAAATTGGAAAACAGAACCAGTTTTAAATTTCTTGCCAAAAGGCTTCTTTGTTGTAGCATTCACGAATCGTGAAATTGAAGAAGTCATTCTAGAAAGGGACCATTGGTTGCTTGGAGAGACACATCCTTTTTAGCAGAGATGGTCGTTAAATTTTAACCCTCTGGACACCTCCCCACTAGATGGGTTGGTTTGGATATGCATGTACAATCTACCGTTTAAATACTGGTCTACGGAATGTTTATCAAAAATTGGAGATAGCATAGGAAGAACCTTAGAGGTAGATCTGCAAAATGGGAAAACCTTAATCTATGCACGGAGAAAGATTATAGCAATCAACAAAATCCCGAAAAAACTATCAAATTGCTCACAGATACTAGCATATGGGATCAAGGTTTGGACATCGAACTCCCTAAATTCTTTTGTCTGAGATGCAAGAGCAGATATCACAAAGATACTTCTTGCCAACGCTCACCACCACCAATCAAGAAAACATGGAGGCCTCAAAGCAGTTATTTGAGGAAGGCGAATCATCCAATCTAGAAATGAAAGACGAACTTCGATACAACAATCAGACTCCTATGACCCCACACAATAGCGAAGCTATAAATCCAATGGCAATACTAGATGATGCACATCCACCCACTAAGGCAATAGTCCCTTTCAAGGAAAAGGAAGTGATGATTTACATGAAAACAAAGACCTAAATTTGAAAGATGAAAATGTGGAGGATGTAGTTGATATGGTGGATGCCAAAAAGAATAAGTCAGTCCGCAGCCAAAATCCTAAATAGCAAACTCAAATTATCAGATTTCAGGCTTGGTCACAAGACAAACAAACAGAAAAGAGAAGAAGAGGCACAGAGGGAGCAGCAGACTTCCATCAAAACCTATTTGCTAAGATCCAAAGTAAGCATCTCCTCCCTTGGAGGACAATGAAGATTCTAACTTGGAATGTTAGGGGCCTCAATGCCCCTAACTAAAGGCAAATGGTGAAGCGCCATATGGACAACCAATTGATCGAGATTGTACTCCTTAAAGAAACAAAATTAAACAAGACGGGAGCTAAATCTTTAATCAAACACTGTCAAGGATGGTCAAGACACTTTGTTGATGTTGTCGGAGCCTCAAGGGGCCTTGGGATACTGTGGAAGCCTAGAAGAGTTTCAATCGACCCATTGGAAACAAAGCCAAATTGGCAATCAGCAAGGTACGGAGCCTAACTTCATATTTAAATTTTTGCATATTTAATGTTTATGGTCCGGTCAAACCAACAGAAAAAAGCAAGGTTACCCAGGGACGCGTCCCCCCCTCCCCCAAAATCCCCCGTCCTAGTTTCGGGGACGTCCCGGGTACCAGGGGACAGCAAGGGGACAGGAGGGAACCGTCCCCCTTTTTGTCCAAAACTCCATAAACGTCCGGGGACGGGGCTTATCCCCAAAGAGGGACGGCTGACAGTCCCGGGGACAGCAGGGGGACGCTAAGTCGTCCCTCGACTGTCCCGGGGACGGCCGGCCGTCCCCCGCATTTTAAAGCGCTTCAACATTTAAAAAAAGGCAAAAAACTTAAAAAAATGCCCTGCCTACGTGGCATGTGTGGGCCCTATTAGGTTTCACTCTCTTATGAATGAAAGAAGGCCTCTAAAAGTTCATTATTTTCATTTTGTTTGTGCAAGGAGCCAAGGGTTTGAGAAGAAAAAAAATTGCAGCCATTGAAGGAGAAGGAGCAGCTGTTTGAAGGAGGAGAGGAGGTTGAAATAGTGTTGTTGGGAGTGCAAATCCATCAATAAGGTATGCATTTTCTTTCACTATTCTTATTTTTTCATTTTTTTGCAAAATATGAAGTATACATAGTCTGATTTTTTTTATTTTTTTCATTTTTAGTCAAAACTTGCATTCTAAAAACAAAAAACATGAGCAACAGTGAGGGTGGGAGTGATAGTGAAGTTGAAATGCAAGTTAGAAGGCAAACTAGAGAGCAAATAACCCCTACCCAACACCATCATTCATCAACCAATACCAAAGCTATGAAGGACTATGCAAAACACCCAATAGACAAAAAAAAACCATTCCTTCAATTTGTGACAGCCATGGGTGAAAGACAAAAAAATTCAGGGGGGAGTAGGGTTTGGTTGTGCCATGTTTGTGAAAAGGAGTTTAGGGGCAGCTACACTAGAGTTGGGTCTCATTTTTTGGGTGAGGTGGGCCATGGAGTTAGAACGCGTCCTACATTGACAGATGCACTATTTATAGAGTGCCAAACAATTCAAATGGAGTGTGATGGTGGGGTTCAAACTGGGTCTCCTTCTTTCCCAAGTTCACAATCATCTATGCCTACTCCTACTCCTAGTCCTTCCACGGTTGGTAGTAGTGTTATCTTAAGAGGAAAGAGGAAGGTGATTGGTAGTGATAAGGCAGCCTCAGTTGAGTCCATGTTTCAAAACCAAGCACGAGAAACCTCTGAATCCTCCATTGCCAAATTCTTTTTTGCCCATGCCATTCCATTTCATGTGGCTCGTTCCTCTTATTTCAAACAAATGGTGAAAGACTTAGTCGCTGTTGGTCCTTCATTTGTACCCCCTGGAGATCATAAGCTACGCACCACCCTCCTAGACAAAGAGTACTCCAAAGTTAATGTGTTAATGGAGGAGATGAGGCAAACATGGATGAGGACGGGGTGCTCTATAGTGATGGATGGGTGGACTGATTGTAGACGTCGGCCACTAGTCAATGTCATAGTCACATGCCCTGCTGGTTCTTATTTTCTTAGAGCCGTAGATTGTTCAGGGAGACGTAAGGATGCTGACTTCCAATTTTCCATTTTGAGAGATGCCATAGAGGAGGTTGGGGCTGCAAATGTGGTGCAGGTAATCACCGATTCAGCACGTGTGTGCAAATCGGCTGGGTTGATGGTGGAGGGTACTTACAGGCACATATTTTGGACCCCATGTTGTGTTCATGCATTAAACAATGCATTGAAAGACATAAGGAAGATGGATTGGGTGAAGAAAACGGTGGCAGAAGCTAGAGAAATTCAGATGTTCACTTGCAACCACCACACCTCACTTGCTCTTTTCAGGACATTTTCAAAGGAGGAGTTTCTCAAACTTGTTGATACAAGGTATGCCATTTACTTCATTTTGTTTCACTTTCAATTTGTATTCATAATCTGATTTTGTTTTAAATTTTTATTTTTTAATGAATCATTGAATTAATGAATGTAGATATGCCACATACTTCATCCTATTGGAGAGGATGGTTGAGGTGCATGAGCCTCTACAACTGATGATGGTCAATGCTGAGTGGACTAGATGGCCTAATGCAAGTTCTACTCAAAGAAAGAGCATCAAACAAAATATCCTCGATGATGATTGGCAGGCCAATGTGAGGTAAGACATATTAGATGGCTGATTTTCATATTAAATTTCTGATTTTAATATTTTAATTTTATTGTTCAATGTTCCAACTTTTGAAGTTTCTAACATGTCAAATAACTTGTCAACTAATTATTTTGAACTTTTTGTTTGCATTTTGCAAATATATTTGCTCCTTTATCTCACCCATTGTAGATGTCATTAGATATGTTGATACAGACTCTCCTAGTCTTGGAGAGATATATGAGACATTTGACACTATGCTTGGGAAGATCAAGCAAGTTATTTTGGCAAAGGACCCCACTTTGGATTTATATGAGCAACACATTAGGCCCATTGTGACACGGAGGTGGAATACAATGACACCCCGCTTCATATGGCTGCCTTTGCTCTAAATCCAAAATGGTATGCACCAAGGGATGGTAGGGTGCCTCCATGTGATGATGCTGAGGTTTTAGATGGGTTCACACGGGCCATTGAAAAGATTTATCCAGCCGAGCAAGCTTCACTACTTCGGTCACAATTTCTAGACTTTGCTAATCTTAATGGCCCAAACTTGAGCAAACCACAGGCGAGGTTGGATAGAGCTATATTAGCTCAAGGGAACCCTATTGGATGGTGGACCTATCATGGGAGAGATACACCGCAGTTGAAGATACTTGCCACTCGCCTTCTTGCACAGGTTGCTAGTTCCTCTGCTGCAGAGAGGAATTGGTCCACGTATAGCTTTATCCACTCTGTCAAGAGGAATAGACTTACCTCTAGACGAGCGGAGAAGCTAGTGGCCGTTCATAGTGCTCTTCGGCTTCAGGATCGACAGACTCCAGAGTATCGACAGACTCCAGCTCTACGGTGGGATATTGATCCCGAGGACGCGGCTCAGATAGATGAGGAGGAGACAGCTGAGGGCTTGGTTGGGGTCCCATTGGCTGAGGAGGAGCATTACGATGGCGTGACTTAGAGGATGACTCTGATTTTGATGCAATTATGAGAGATGATTAGGGGCAGCAGTGCTCTTTGTTTATTTTGTAAATTTGTATTCATTATTGACATACGATATTGTATTTTGATTTTCATAGCAAACTAGAACTTTAAAACTATATGGCAGCAATGTAGCCTTTGGACATTTTGATATAAGTTTATAAATTATAACTTGGAGGTTGTTTCATGATTCGTGTAACTATATGTTAATTTTGAATGCGTATTGACTCTATTGAGTATTGGCATAATGTTGAGCACAAATGTTATATGTTAATGTTTCTATATTGTGTATTATGCATGCCTTATTCATGTTATCTATTGAATATCTAAAATTTCCCTATATTTTTATATAGCCGTCCCCTGCCGTCCCTAATTTTGGCCTCAAAAATCAGAAACTTGGGGACTCGTCCCTCCGTCCCCTGCCGTCCCCGTCCCAAAAACTTGGGGTAACCTTGGAAAAAAGGGATCTATGGGAGGAAATAAGTTTAGCATTCACCAAAATAAACAAGGGAAAGTTTATAGTAGGGAGTGATTTCAACGCCATCATAAATGCATCAAAAAAGATGGGCAGCTTGGGTAAGAATATTGCAATCACAGAAGGATTTCTCAGACTTTATCACACATAGTATTCTCATTGATATAATTCCAATGAATGGCTCCTTTACATGGAACAACAGGCGAGCGAGATTTACTAATATCGCTGAGAGAGTGGATTGATTCCTGCTCTCACCAAATTGGCTTCACACACCTGTACTCCCACATCCCATATAAGACCCATATCAATCTCAGACCGTTCCCCGGTAGACCTGTGTCTAATAGAGGACCACCCACCACTGAAATGCCAATTTAGATTCAAAAAGATGTGGTTCAGCAGCAAAGATATGTTGCCCCTATTGGAATAGTAATGAACCAAACCCCAAAATTTTAGGGGCTCACAGGTGTTTACCTTCAATAAGAAACTACATCACATGAAGGACCGATTGAAAATCTAGAACAAAACAACCTTCAAAAATGTTTTTCAGGAGAAAGAAAGAATTGAATTGGAATTGGAAGCATTGAATGAGAGGATTATAATCAATGGTATGAACCAGGAAGATTACGCCAAGAAAAAACAATTAATTAGTAGCTGAGCATTATGGGGTCCTATCCAAGGAAGAATGCTACTAGCACTCCAAGTCAAGGGAAACTTGGTTGAAGGAGGGCGACTTGAACATGAAATTTTTTCATAAATCAACAAAAATGAAGGGAGGACAGAATATGATAAATTAATACAGTTGATGAGAGAGTGTTGACAAAAAATGATGAAATTCTGGACGAAGCAGTAATATATTTAGAAAACTTTTGAATGACAACAATGTTGACACCTTACAGAACAACTCTGTAGAGGGCATTCCACCTTGCATCGACAACATAGACAATAAAATTATAAAACCCTTACAGAGACAGTGACACTTGAAGAGGTGAAATCTGCCCTCTTCCAAATGCACTCAGATAAGGCAGCAGGACCTGATGGGTTTCCAGCATCTTTCTACCAAGCTTGTTAGAGTTTCATGGGGTTAGATATACTCATAGTTTTCGAAGAATTAAGAAAATCAGGCAAAATTGTCAAGGATTTGAATAACACAAACATTGCATCAATCCCAAAAAAGTCAGATTGCTCACACTTTGCGGACTCCAGACCAATATCATTATGCAATACTATATATAAGATCATCTCAAAAGTAATGGAAAACCGACTAAAGTATATCCTTCCAAAAATTGTTTCCTAGGAACCAATTAGTTTCGCTCCTGGAAGAAATATAACTGATGGAATTATAATAGCACATGAGGCAATACACTCCATCAAGAGACAAAATCAGAAAGCTATGATGTTAAAGTTGGATATAAGTAAAGCCTATGATAGAGTCAGCTGGAGGTTTTTGCTGAAGAATATGAGAGAAGTTTGGTTTTGACAAAAGGTAGTTAAATTGGGTTTCTGCAAACCTCTCTACCCCGAGGTACTCTGTTCTAATCAACAGTGCCCTAGTAGGTTTCTTTGAAGGGACTAAGGGTATCAGACAAGGTGATCCCCTCTCCCTATTTCTATTTGTCATCAGGGGTATCACGATTGTCAATGATCTCCCACCACTATCTCATCAATCCTTTGTTGACGACACACTAATTTATGATGGCTACAATCAAGGAGACATGAACCATAAAAGAAATGCTGGAAGAATATGAGAAATGTTTCGGTTAAAGTGTAAATAAAGAAAAATCACAGGATTTTTTTCTTTAACACAAAAAAATATGTTTAGCGCCAAATTGCATCCACTCTAGGATATGAGAGCCATTTATACCCATTAAATGATGCACAGCAGGTTGGCCCAAAGTTCCCAAACAAGGCAGGTCGGCTCCTAGTTTGAATTTTATTATTATTATTATTTATTAAAATAATTAATATTATTATTATTTATTAAAATAAGAAATATTATTATTATTTATGGTGTTTAAAAACACTATTATTATTAAAAATAAAAAGATGGTTATACTTGAGCAGAGGGGACATGACATTTTGATAAACACAAATTCACTTCTTGTATTTGGTTCTCCAAGTTTCCAAGTTGGTGGGGCAGGGTTTCAGGAACGGCAAGAAAAATCCTAAATTTTGGGGACTGCTGGGGGATGTACAAAATAATTAACATTGAGACTTTGATATGGGAAGTTTTCCTATAAAGGTTGAGAGTAAGGATGTTTTAGACCACTTCTGCTGTTGACTTATTGATGATTTTCAGGATTTGAACAAGAGACACAATACAGTTGTTCATTGCGAGAATCATTTTCTTGAGCTATTGCAGAATATGCATTATATACAAGACGAGAAGTTGTTGTCAACATCATGATTTGGAAAGCACAATATGTTTAATGCCCCTATAAAGCCTAGAAGCCACAGAAGGCTGTAGGTGCTCTGCCGCAAATTAAGAAAGCTGTAGATCCTTTGTTTTCCTTCACCTCTCTTCAACTTTCAGTTTCTTGGGCTCTCTTCTTGCATGCCAAAAATCTGAAAATGCAAATGGAGACAAGAAAATGATAGTAGGTAAAGGCAAACAGGAACCAAATAATAGTTTTTTAAGCTGGGGGCCTTGTAGTGACTTCACAAGCATTTTTGAAGTTATTTTAATTTTGTAGTTTATTATTAGTTTTTTTATATGGTGAAATTGGGATACTGTAGGGGATGACAAGACTTCCTCGGGACATCAGAGACACCTTGGCATTCCCCCTGGGATCCCTCTGTGGGGAATGTTCCAGGAGACATCCCCCATGTTTGGAGGAATTTCTGGTATGCCCCCAAAAAAGAGAAAAAAAGGGATATCCCAATCGCCCCCGCCCTCCATCCCCAGGATGTCCTTTGTCCCCAGATGGCCATGAAAACCCTCGGGATGTGCCCCCAGTAACACTGAAAAATAGCAGGTATATAACTCAATTTTCTTTCTTTTTTCCTTGTATTCTAGTTTAAGTTGTTTGCTTAGAACAGTTTTGTCCATAGATTTCACTATAAAGATTAGGTGGGACGACTTCTTGTGTGACCTTCTTTTGTCTCTCACCTTTTTCTTTCTTGTTTTCCTGCACAGAAGAGGAATTTTGTGTTTTACTTCATTGCTCTCGGTTTAAAATCTGTTTTAGTTGCATCTACTTTTATTATTGCATTTGATTTGCTTGCTTGCACAGCTTAAGTTTTTCTTGAATTTGAGGAATTTTGAGTGTGGATTAAAAAAGTAGTGTTTATTTTCTTGTTTTGTTCAAAGAGAAATAAGTATGACCCTATATGTTGGTGCATTTTAAAGTCATGTACATCTGTATGTCTTGCAAAATTCATTCTTGAAAACTTCTAATATCCAGTTAGCAGTGTCATAATGTCTTTCTGTTCAGATGACATTATGCTTGGTCCTACCAGTTTGGCTTTCTTACTGGTGCGCTGTATGTCAATTATAAATTATAGATGATTATTTTGGATGTAGCTTAAGAGCATTTTCTATATCTTAATGATATTCGTGACTTTGACAGTTAAGCTTCTTAACTGCACTTTTCTCATGTAAAATAATTATTAATTAGATTAGACCACTGAACTGAAGCATTTTGCTTTCCAAGAATGCGGAAGTTCATTTGAAGCCATAAGATGGTATATTTTTTCAAAAAGGTTCAAAATTCTATTAAAATAGGGCGTTTGATATCCCAAGCCTTGGTCTAGACAGGATAAGAATTATACAGTGCTGTTCAACATAGAGCAGAAGATCAAAAAATTTAAACAAACAATAGTCAAAGACCACACAAAGACTGAGTAGCTATTATCATATGCCTGCTGACTGTCACTAGAGAATTAATGGGAGATTTTTTTCTAAGAGTCTGGAACAATTTTATAATGTAATATTAGAAAATTCGGCACCTGAAGCATAATTATATATATTATATTGAACTAATAGTTACTTACAACATCTGTCACGCTGGTATCTAAATGGCGAGTTCTTGTGTTTTTACAGGTCAAGCATTGAAATAGTTTCGGTCCTTATTAATCGTATTCACAAAGGAGAGCAGTTTTGAATAGAAAGGTTTGGACAGAGTTACTTGTAGAATGCGCTATAATTTGGGCAAAAAGCCTCCTCGGCTGGCTTGATTTAATATTGTATTCCTCCTTCAAGGGTGCTTTAATCTTACAAACAACTCAAGCACTGTAATTTTCATTGGGTACTCAAAATGTAATTTGGTATTACAGCAGTCGAATTCTTCAATGACCGCAATTCTTTGATGTTATTTTTAGTTCATTCAATAAATGTTTCGGCTTTTGTTTTCTGTTTCAGTTATGAATATAAAGAAAAAAGCTGCTTGTATAATGCATTATATTTAGTGCAATAAGACTCCTTAACTGGTTTAATGCATCATATTTAGTGTAAAAAGCCTCCTTAGCTGGCTTCAATTAATATTGTGTGTTTTATCAAGGGCTTCTTTAGTCTTGTAAGTGACTAAAGCACACTAAATGTCTTTAGGCATAGAAAATTTAAGTGGGTATCATGATAGGACGATTTTTCAATGTGAGTAGGTCTGAATATTACTAATTTGTCATCCAATAATTACAGGGCAAAAATCGAGTTGAATGCCATTACAATGGTAGACCTTTTTTTTTTGTAAATTGCTGTCATGGGGACAACTCCCATTATATTATAAGAAAAAAAGGGGTTACAACAAATTTCAGGTCAGACTAAAAAATAGGTGCACAGACCCTCTATCACCTCCTGTAGTCGTTCAACTTGAGCAGGTGTGAAGAGTTTTTCGTTGTGCGAAACATAAAATGCATAGGTCTACAGATTGTTCCATGCAGGACCTTCTGCATCAGAGAGATGGCCTATTTTATTTCCTCATTCTTCCTTGCTGTTGCGATGCAGATGGCATCCCCAGCCAAACCCGTTCTTGGATCCTTGCTTAATGTTGACAAAGCATTGATGGCTTCTGCTTTATACTTTGGAGCAATGAATCTATCCACCGCTGATCCAGCCTATTTGAAGCTGCTTGAGATCCACATGGTACTGTACAGAAAACTCTCCAAAAGTTCTGCATTATGGATGTGAGCCTGCAACAAATGTCTCTCGCCGATGACCACTAGTAAAGCTCCTTCTTCCACCTCCATTTGGAGCTTAAAAACCTACTTCATTTTCTCCTTGAGACTTGTCTTATTATAGTTGCAAAGGACGCCTGAGAGAGATAAACTGTTTGCCATTGTTGTTGGCCATTTGTGCTTGAAGGAAGTTTCTTTTATGGTGCATTTGAGATTACCAAGTGCATTTAGTGACAATCAAAGCTAGCCATGTTCTGTGAGAAAATCGTCCCACAATTCTCCTTGGGATTGTGTTATCGTCAAGCTCATTCATAAGCCAGACTGGTCCTAGTTGCCATTACAAATTCTGACCTTACAATATTTTTCAGCTCTCCCCAGTCCTTGATGTTGTTGGATATTTGATGACGCTGCTTTTTGTCAATTTCTTGATTTGAGAGGTAATCGATTGCTTTGTTGGCCTCCCTATAAACATGATTGAAGCGAAATCCCCCCAACTTTGTTCAAAAGCTAGATAATTTGGTCCACCCACATTGAAAGTTTCTAGCTTAAGATTTTCTTGATTGCTATTGCTCGGATTACGATCAGTGAATTTCCCTCAATGTCTACAGAGCCTAATCTATGATCAACACATATTTTGAGACCTTCATAGAGGGTGAAGAACTCGGCTTTGTTATTGGAGGCCCTTGTGTAGTTTGATGACACTAGCCCAACACATGTTTCCTCTGTCATCACTTACTATGAAACCAGCTCTAGACAGCTTGCGATTACCCCATGCTGCTCCATGGAAATTAAGCTTTAAGCGTCCTCATGGTGTAAGTGACCACTTGGCCATTTTCCATTTTCTCTGCTTACATTTTGTCCTAACATTAAAATTCGTTGGTGCCTTGAGTAGTGTCCACTTGGATAGAATTTGATTATCCCATAATGAGAAACACCACCTTTTTTCTTTTGAACTCTTGCATTCTAAAAATCACTTATTATGGCTTCAATCATATTTATTAATGTGGCCATTGATGTGGCTTTCTCCTTGAAATTTTTGCCTTTCATTCTTTCCAGATGTGCTAGATGATCATTGTTGGTGTGGTCAACAAAAGTTCCCCCATAAAGATCATTTGTGTAGTCTTGGCCAGCTATGGAAAGTCTCAGTAATTGTTGCTGGAAGCAGACCTTGCCATCCAAGTTTATTGATAAAGTAGGACCAACATGTGGTAGCCATGTTGCACTGCAATAGCCAATGATCCACACTTTCTTCGTTTTCCTTGCATACTGGACAACAGTGAGGACTCACAAAGTTGAGTTTCATAATTTGATCACTAGTTAGGATTCGGTTATGGAGAGCTTCCTATGCAAAAATTCCTACTTTAGGCAAGAATATTTGGTCCCCAACAGAGATTGACCAACCATGTGGTCAAGTGTAGCTCTCTCTCTTGGATTTGGTATCCAATTTTTGCAGAGTACTTATTTTTCTCCACACCATAGAAACTCATCTTCTTTCGTTGATATTATTATCTTCCTTGTTGCCAATTCCCCTTGGATTTTTCATTAATCTGTATGGGTATGGAGTTAAGTGCCTTCCAAGAGTAGGTCAGTTGATTGCTAATATTGGAAGCATTTACATTGTTTCTCACTTTCTCCCTGAACCTCTCCACTATTACTTGGATGTGCTCACGTATGTCTGGGACATCTACCATTGGAGTGCATCCATTCCACGAGTTGTGTCAGAAGGAGGTTGTTGCCCTATTGTTGATTCTCCATGTCAAGTGATCTGTTATCAACGGTCTACATTTCATCATGAAGTTGTAGATTTGCAAACCATTAGGGGGATTTGCAATCATGAGTATCCATTTTGGATCTTTGCTATCAAGGTATTTTCCTTTGAGGATTCTGCACCATATAGAATTCGAGCTCTCAAACGTTTTCTAGGTGAGCTTTGCCCCTAGAGATAGATTTTGCTTATGTATGTCTCGAATGGCAGCACCTCCAGATGGCTTATCCTATTTTACTTTCTCCCAAGCAATAAGAGTGACATGTTTTATTTCATTGGAGCCTTCCCATAAAAATCTCCTTTGTATATTGTTGACTTCTTTCCCTACCTTGGTCGTCAGATCAATGCATGAAAGCATATAGATTGGTATAGCAGCGAGGATAACTTTAATCATGGTATTTTTTTTTGCCAGCTAAAGTCAACCATGGGTCTTTCCACGCTTCAGATTTCTTTTTGCATTTATCAATTGTCCCCATCCATTGAGTGGTTTTAACTGCCCCATTAAAGAGAGGTAAGCCCAGATATTGATTTGGAAGGTCTTTTAAGTATAGGAGAACATTAGAAACATACCCATTTATAACTGAAACATGGGATGAACAGATACACGTGGGGTATGTAATATAGTTAGAAGACTTGACCAAACTTGGCAAGTCCCAAGGCAAGAAGAGTAAACAGAAGCTTAGAGACTCAAAACCTGGGCACCCAGCCAGTTTTGTCAAACTCACCAAACCTGGTGAGTCTCATCTAGAAAATTCAGCCATGATAATTGAGTGGAAATCTAGAAAAAGAGTAAAAAAATTAAAATGTTCAAACCTCAAACACTTAAAATGATCTTTAAACTTCAAGATGACGTTTATTTTATTTGCAAGCAGAAACAAGGAGAAAAAAAAGAAATGAAGCTAAAAATACAATCCATTCAAACAAAAACCAACAAACATATTGGCAGCAAATGTAGTTAGGGCTTAATCACTACTCTGTTGCTTTTACACATGCATTTTTTTAAGGGTTTGGAGGACTCTTGGAGAATGGTCTCAAAGGAATTAAATTGGGCTTGATGAAGTTCATTTCAGATAACCCCAAGACCACATGAGGAGCACTGCCCCTCAACCCTGCTGGAGCCTGTTGCTTCCAAACCCCCACTCTAATTTTAGAGACCAAAAACTAAAAAATCAGTTTGTGCCATGATAGATGGAAAAAGCAAGATCTTTTTAAGTCATTCAACTTTTTCTCAATTAAATTCCAAGTAATTGAATTATATATTTATAATTTTGGTTTGCCAAGTCAATCCCTATCCTAATTAATGGTCTATGTTTGTAGCAACATTTGCAGACTTGTATAAGATACAAGTGTAGGACCTGATATAGAGCTAGTGATGCTAGATAAAGTGATACAAGCTCCTCTCCGCCATAATTCATGACTGCATGTTGCAATTTTTGTTTTTGATGCCATGGATATCATATTCATGAGTGTTGTACACCTGAAACACTCAAGACTATTTGCATATTCAAAAAGTGTTGTTTCCTTCAACGCAAATCAGCTTTTGTACTCATTTGATCAATGTATACTTGTGTATGCAATCAAAGTAGCTTCTAATTGATAAGATTATTATGTCTTTAAAATTGATTTATTTTAGGGTTCATAACAAAAGCTTAAAATCCTTAAAAAACCTCAATATTTCAGAGTTTTTCATTTTGTGGAGTCTAAATGCCAAGTCCAAGTCTGAGTCTGAATTTAAGTCGAAAATCTGCTTGCCGAGTCTGAGCCTACTCCAGGTTTTGTAACTATGGTATGTATGTCCTTGTACCTAAGGTTCCCACCTGCCCCTACATGCAAACTATGATCCTTAACCCTATCTCCGCAGCACAATGACAAAATAACTGTATGTCATTACTAATTTTCTCATTTTCATTTGCAATAGAATAGCCCAGAACCAATAATTTTTAAGCAGTCCAAACATCATATTAAGAGTTTGCAACAGTAAGAAAACAGTATATTTTTTTTACAAGGGGACACCAAAGAAGGGACTGCAGAAACTCAACTTCAGAGATCATATTTTTGGCAGCAGACCAGCAGCCAAGTGCCAAATAAAACCTTTTATTGGGAATCTAAGAGCCTTCTTGAAAATGTTCTATCAGTTACAGCTTCAGTTCAGAGACAGAGCCACTTGGAGAATCTTTGGTTCTCAATTTATTGTTTTAGCAGTGAGCAAAAAACTGCTTTCTAATTATTTTTGCTTGAATTTTGAGTTCTATGTGAATTTTATAAACTACAAAACTCCACTCACAAATTAAAATGAGTCAATTACATTGTAACCTAAAAAAATGAAAAGGGAGTGGTTCAGAAAGAATTTGCACATTGCAAGTTTATGAAATTGGCTGAATTCACTAAGGGTTATTACAACCCCTAAGAAGCCCCACTTTGACATTACAAAAAATAAGGGGAGCAAGGCTATATTCTCTGGTGGGTCATTTCAACGGACATGTAACATTTGGTCCACAGTGATAAGGTTGTTATGATACAGTAAGGTAAAAAATTTAGGGCATTTTGATAATGAATTGAAGATATGCACCTAAGTAACTCTTCACCAAATCTGAATTGCTTATGTTACAAATGGAAGCTGAATCTAAGAGCATCTTTCAAGTCAGAATCTCTCTTAATAACCTATAGCAAATAAAGAAATTCCTATAAAAGTTGGCTTTAATGAAGTCCACACGAACAAGAAGGGCCCTCTTCTACACAGGGAACTGCAGGAGGAGCATTGCAGAAAACCTATATGATATAATGGCACAAAAATGCATACAAAGTAATTTTAAATTCTAGTCTGTAAAAAGGCACCCACTTCCATTCTTGGATATAATTAAATTTGAAGTTCTGAGAAAGTTGATATAGACTTTTGGGGTTGCCTCCCTTAAGTGGTGCTGTTTGGACCATCCCTTGCATGCGATATTGTCATATCTTATAACAATTGGCTATAGCTGCCCAGACCTTGATAAAAATCTGTGAGTCAAATATAGGAGCTTAGTGATAGGTGCTTTTTTGGAAAACTGAATACCTATTGAGAAAGTTGATATAGACTTTTGTGGTTGCCTCCCTTAAGTGGTGCTGTTTGGACCATCCCTTGCATGCAATATTTTCATATCTTATAACAATTGGCTATAGCTGCCCAGACCTTGATAAAAATCTGTGAGTCAAATATAGGAGCTTAGTGATAGGTGCTTTTTGGAAAACTGAATACCTATGGCACAAAAACAAGCATGAAGTTTGTCATGTCCCTGTTTGGGTCCTATCTTCAGCTAGGCAGGAAAAAGCATTTTTAAATGCTAATTTAAAAATAATATTAAATAAATAATAATAAATATTATTGAATAATAATATTTGAATTTAAACAAGGGCCCGGACCCAATTGTGAGCCAACCCATTTGGGAAGAAATTATTTAATTTATTTCATATATAATGGGCATGGATAGTTTTGTAAAGGGCATCACGAATTTGGGAGAAACGACTCTTTTGTCTACAAAGAAAAAAACCTCTGTCAGGCAGCCAGGTGGGACAACACCCTCACGCTGGCAATTTGTGAATACCTTCCTTCGTGCCAGGCCATCCTCTACAAGCACACACTCTTCATCATATCTGGTGATTCCCATTCGGGGGTCCCTCAGCGCACAGAAACGGAGTCATATTTGTAGAAGCACAGTTGACACTTGCGGATTACTCTTTGAGTTGAGTTGACCCCATATTCTCTTGCTGCCAAAGCTCTATCACGTATATGTGCTTAATGCGAAGATAATGCAAGGGAGAGACTTTGTTCTGTATATTCTGTTATAAAGCTTGCTCTATGGAGGGCGCCACTGCTAAGGGTGCCAATATTGGCTCAGGACGACTCTTCATCAGCAACCAATAATCATACTCTGTATTGTGCATTCATGTGACTGCTATATCCTGTACAATCTGAAGTTCGAGCTCTATTGATTATCTTGTGACTGCTAGTTAATCATCAGTGTTATTCCCAACCTCACTGGCCTATGTCATTCTGAGTATGAATCTGCATCTACTGCAAATGTAATTTACATTTACCATTTATCAGTCACATATTTGCAGTTCCTAAGTTGTCGTCTTTAATAATTCCACAATTTCCAGTTATTTCTTCTTCTTGTTGCCTAACTAGATCTGGGTGTCATCGGTCTATCCTTATCTATTGCCATGTATACAAAATTGTGCATGGTCTTTAAAATTACTTAACTTGAGTGTAAAAGATACATTTTTTGCTTTTATCTGGACAGGTGTCTTACAGTGGTGTCAAGTGGTATCAAAGCCACAATCCTGCCAACCTATGGGTTCGATTGTACAAATGAGTGAGGAGGATGAAATTGCGGTCTCCAAAATTGCTAGATGGTATGAAAGGTATCAAAAGTGTAAGGATCTGCTAACATACCAAGAATATGCAAGATTGGCAGGACTGACTATACCCGTGAGTGAGGAGATTAACAAAATCTTTGATGCGTACTTAGGTGAACCTGAGACTATCAAGGATACAGAATCTTTTCATGGTTACTACATGAGGAAAAGAAAGGAAGAGGAAGATTCAAGAACAGCTAAAGAAGAGGAAGTCATAGAGAAGAGAAAAATTGAAGCCACAAGACATCACGAAGCAAGAACAAGAGGAACTCTATAAGCAAGTTGAAGATGAAGATTGCTTGTTGGTTTCTAATGATTGTGTATACCAACAAAAAATTGATGAAGCGGAGGTGGGTAGGACTCTTTCTTTTGGGTATGAGGAGCTCGAGATGAAGAGGTATCGCTAATTTCAAGTGATATCTGATAAGCAGCCAGCCAAGCTTCAGGTATGGAAGTAATTGAACCATGTGACGATGTCATCGGTTACACTATTGGGAAGAATGATGCATTTAAGATTGACCCTCATGACGAGAAATTGCTTGTGTATCATGAAAGCACTAATGACATTGGGATGATAAAGGTTGTAACTGAAAAAAGAGAAGAAAACTCCATAGAGGTTGATCAAGAAACATTTGAGTTCCTTTGCTCCAAAATTAACGAGTTCATTGATTGGTTAATTTGTAATCCGGAGAAGGAAATTTCTGATGCGCATGTGATGGGTCTAGGAGAGCTGATAGAGTTGATTGAGGAAGACACTGCACTTAGGCATGAAGCAAGGAGGAAGGAGAAGTTGGAAATGATTGAAGGCACTAAGGAGATGTATGATAGCTGTCCTAATTTTTTGATTTGGAACAGCAGACTAGGAGTTTTCCAAAGTCTTGAATTGGCAACCCCTGCTCATGAGGGCAATAGTATGAAGTCATCTTCCCTTGTTTTGCATATCCATGAGAGATCCTTTGAAGTCCGGAAGTGGGTTGGAGTTGATGGCCCTTGGAGATACATCTGTTCTCTCATGTCTGCTGAACGTGATAGTGTGATGAATTGGGATCCAAGTATTGACATATTGGTGCACTGTTTCTTTGGGATCATGACTAGTTGCTTCACAAGTTTTGGCTTGCTAACATTTACTTCAGAGTTGAGCAGTAGAAGATTAGGTTATGAAGACCATATCATTCACCCCTTGTTGATCGTCTCAACACTCATGAATATGAGCTTGCAATTGCTTGAGGGCAAGCAATTTTCGAGACGGGAGGACTGTCATGTCCCCATTTGGGTCCTATCTTCAGCTGGCAGGAAAAAGCATTTTTTAAAATAATATTTAAAATAATATTAAATAAATAATAATTTAAATTATTGAATAATAATATTTGAATTTAAATAAGGGCCTGGACCCAATTGTGAGCCAACCCATTTGGGAAGGCATTATTTCACATATAATGCGCATGGATTGTTCTGTAAAAGGCATCACGAATTTGGGAGAAACGGCTCTTGTGTCTACAAAGACAAAAACCTCTGTCAAGCGCCAGGTGGGATGACACCCTCACGCTGGCAATTCGAGAATATCTTCCTTCGTGCCAGGCCATCCTCTACAAGCGCACACTCTTCATCATATCTAGTGATTCCCATTCGGGGGTCCCTCAGCGCACAGAAACGAAGTCATATTTGTAGAAGCGTAGTTGACACTTGTGGATTACTCTCTAAGTCAAGTCGACTCCATATTCTCTTGTTGTGCCAAATCTCTATCACATATATGTGCTTAATGCGAAGATAATGCCAGGGAGAGACTTTGTTCTGTATATTCTGTTATAAAACTTGCTTTGTGGAAGGCGCCACTGCTAAGGGCACCAATATCAGCTCAGGATGACTCTTCATCAGCAACCAATAATCATACTCTGTATTGTACATTCATGTGACTGCTATATCTTGTACGATTTGAAGAAGCATAGTTGACACTTGCGGATTACTCTCTGAGTCATGTTGACTCCATATTCTCTTGTTGAGCCAAATCTCTATCACATATATGTGCTTAATGCAAAGATAATGCCAGGGAGAGACTTTGTTCTGTATATTCTGTTATAAAACTTGCTTTGTGGAGGGTGCCACTGCTAAGGGCACCAATATCAGCTCAGGATGACTCTTCATCGGCAACCAATAATCATACTCTGTATTATGCATTCATGCGACTGCTATATCTTGTACGATTTGAAGTTATAGCTCTATTGATTATCTTGTGACTACCAGTTAATTGTCAGTGTTATTCCCAACCTCACTGGCCTATGTCATTCTGAGCATGAATCTGCATCTACTGCAAATGTAATTTACATTTATCATTTATCAGTCACAGATTTGCAGTTCATAAGTTGTCTTTAGTAATTCCACAATTTCCAGTTATTTCTTCTTCTTGTTGCCTAACTAGATCTGGGTGTCATCGATCTATCCTTATCTATTGCTGTGTATACAATATTGTGCATGGTCTTTAAAATTACTAAACCTGAGTGTAAAGGAGGCACATTTTCTACTTTTATCTAGACGGGTGTCTTACAAAGTTAGCCCCAGTGGTACACAGCGTGGCATATATTTTGAAGCTGAAAATTCCAATGCTCCCGTTTAGTTTGATGAGTAAGCTAAATATTTTGAATTTATAGAATGATGTGAGAAGAATCTTTGCAGAATATATTATCAATAACTCAGTCTATCAATCCTTCAAAGCTCATGATTGGCATCATGTATGTGACCACAATTCTGAATCTTGTGAAGGACTTTTTTCTTTCCAAATTCAAAAACCCAGTGCACTGTCCCAAAATGCTCAATAGCTCTGTATGGATTTCTAGAAATACAATTGTTTTTTTAAGCTTATGGTAATGCTAAAGAAAAAGAGTTGTACTGTTCTTTGTGTCCCAAAGTCCCCAACCTTCCAGTCTATTTTTAAACTTTTCTTGATAGGTTTGCTGGCAAGATTGGCTTGTTTCTTTGTCATGAGCATTGTCAGCACTTCAACACCAGACCCAGGTGTGTTTGTGTGCAAGTTAACCTTGGTGTGTTCATGAGGTCATTGATTGAAATTCAAGTCCAAGCTCCCAAACATAGAAGATTTAGTACATTACCCTGCCTCACAATTGCTTGATTGCAAAGTGCAGTACACAAGATCAGAGACCACCCTCTTATGCCCAGAATCCTAATTTCTCTAAGACTTTTTAATGCCATTAACCCATCAATTAAATCATTCTTATCTTATGAAGCGTGATTATTTGGCTACTCAACGCCTGCTTCTCATTTCTTCATACAAGTTTCTTTGTTCAATCCTTACAATAGAATATTTATAAGCTTTTTCACACTATAAATGCAGGTCTATCCTAGAGATATTGCATGAAGATATATGTATATCAAGATGTTCATGAAATGCAGGCACAAGAATGATAGACAAGGTCAGTGCAAAGCATGTGAGTACCAACTGATGCAGATAAATGGAAGCTTATTTGAAGCAATGAAAAGTTTTACTTGATTACAGGGAACACATGGGAGACTCTTTCAAAAAATCTATTTCTACAGTTCTCCAATTTAACACGACTCTAGAAAATTTTATTTCTGGATTGCATCCTCAGATCATGAACATTTTATCTTTGGAGGCACCAATTAACAACTTCTTGTAAGGCTATGAAAATTTTACAGCATATTTTCTAGATATGTCTTCAATATTGTTTAGCTCATCAAAAGAGTAAATTGGAATGTATTTGCTTGCAAAAAATTTGTTCTGGATATGGATGAGAAATTTATAAGCAAAACAAGGTTACAACCATTGCACAACATCTGGTATTTTCTATTTGTTCTAAATCTGTTGAGAAAAAGAAATTGCATTTCCCAAGAAACTTTGTTTTAAAAATAGCCATCTCAACATATATAAGTACAAGGGTATCTAAAAATGTAATCGTTTCAAAAATTAAGAGATCCCTAATCCTCTGTTGAGACCTCCATCTACCTTTCTCGTTGGTCTTCCATTTTCCAGAAAATACTTAAAGGAAGAAAGGTAGATTCAGTCATTATACTATATAGATTCTAGATTGTTCTCTGCCTCTTATTGGTCAAATCAACTCTTCATGGCCTACAGATTGCATCTCTTTGTGTAATGTTCCCTTTTGGAAAATTCCTAATTTTAGGTCTGCAAAACAATATTATTCACTAGAACTGATATTAGTAATATTAGGTAACAAGAAAGTATGATAAAATTAAATCCATACATTGAACATCAAAATATTTAAATCATAGCATCATTAATGTTTGAATCAACACATCATAGCATATTTCCTTATAGCATACCACATAGTGAATTCGTTGGAAATGCTTGAAAACGGCAATCTCAACGCTGATCGTCCCTGTATTGCAAGAGCATGGAAGGCGGGCTGCCCTTCCATCCCTTAGTCCACCTTGGAGGCTGACCATCCTCCTTGATCAAACCCAAGAGTATGGAAGGTTGGTCATCCATTCCACCTCCTATCTCACAAGCATGGAAGACTGGCTGTCCATTCCATCTCTGGGTGGCATACCTGATAAGAGCATGAAGGCCGGTTGTCCTTTCACCTCTCGTGAACTTGAAAGGTTGGCCATCATTCCTGTTTCCAAGACACTTAACAAAGTCAAGACATGATTTCTCAAGGGATTTGCTACAATATTTCTAATAGAATACCTCTTTGATGAAATAATAAATTTATTCACAAATGGCTGCAATAACTCAATTCTCTGAATATTATTAATTGCTGTTCTCGATGTCTGATTTGCTGTTCTAAATTAAGGAACTGCTGCTCAATATAATTTTTCCAATTTCTCTTGATATTCTTCCCTTTTCCACAAATGAAATGTCTCCCTTTTTATATCTTCCATTTGGAGGGAGTCATACCTCTTCATAAAACCCATTGCCCTTGGCAAGAGCTGCACCTTTTCAAAGCTGAGTGCTGCCTAATAGTATTCCTTAACTAATCTCAGTCGGCCCCCCTTTTTAAGTAATCGCTGCCATCTTTAATTTCTTTTATTCTGAGTCAGCCTTCTTCATTCAATCACTGATAATGAAATTCTTTTAACCTTGGTTGGCCCTTCACATGGAAATGCTATTACTATTTTTTTATTTCAACGCCTAAGTTTTATATATTAATGCTACAATCTATTTTGTACATGGCGGGGGCAGGACAGTTTGACCAACACTATTCTATGCACATAAATTTTGTCTTCGGTCATGGTTTTCAGCAGTTCTTTCTCTAATTTTGCCTTTTCTTTACAAGGAATCTTATTTTAGTTTTTTATGGCAAAGAATCCATTTGCAAATTTTGTTTTTTGGTTTGTTTCCAACTAAATCTTCTTTTTATCACCAATCATCCCATCCTTCCAATCAAGAATTGAGCTTACAGGTCACAATTAAAACCTCCAGAGGTATAAATGATAGAATAATTGTGTAATCTATAGTTACCAAATCCACTCAGATTTGGTTCTAACCAGGTTCAGTTGGTGTCAACAGATTTGTCCAAATCAGTCTGGATTTTTCAATTGCTATAGAAATTTTACAAAGCTTTTTGAAAAGTTCAGATTTGTAAACTTTTTTGACCTTACGAACAAATTAAATTTTTCAAACCTGGTAACTATGGCATAGTCATGATTTCTGGTGTGTACTATTGAGGGTGATGATAAGGACCTCTTAACACAAAGGAGAAAAATGAGTGACTAAATTTTGTAGATCTTAGGCATATCTGAACTTCATGTCTAATGAGTTATTATATATTAGGAACTGTGAATCACCTTAGGATGCATCCATCCAACTTCAAAGTTGTGAGGTTGTTCATTGCAGGGCAATATGTTGATCCTTTTGATGAGGTCACAAAGCTGCTAGCCCAGTATATGGTTCGGAATGTGGTTTGCTCCAACACCCCCTGCAAGCCACATCCCTATGCTTAGGGCTCCAATTCATTCTCACAAAAATGATCAATAACTCAATAACTCATAAGCATGGAATATAAATGAAACTTCATTAAATAAATAAATTTCATAACACATCCTCATGTGTGTAGTGCATAATCCAGGTAAACGCACATAATATCTGATAAACAAAAAATACAATTCAAACTCTCATGCCATGTAAGCAACTAAAGATACAATCTTGAAGTACAATACATATAATGATACAAAATAATGTGAGGACATATACAATACAATCTCCGACCCCCACCAATCCTCACAATCATCCGCAAGTCAAGAGACGAGAACATGGCTCACACTTTTCTGCCCAACCACAAAGCTTATGCTTCCCCAGAATTCTTCCTAACACAAAGAATACTCGACCCTGCACGGAGTACCTAGCAACCAGAAATAAAAAGCAAGAGTGGTGCAAACCTAACGTATATACATGCATTTCTAACATGAATATGCAATGTCTCGCAATCAAGATATGACAGAGAAATATATAAATAATTTGCTAGGTAAATTTCATCTATTTCAATAAACACATGGCTTTGGCCGAAGCACTAAAAGTAACCAGTAGATCCTGAAAAGAGGATCGACCTTCTCTGTTAACCCATAAGGTAAACCCAATACACACACAGAATATAATAACATGCATATTTTCATTTATAAAATAAATAATTAATACTCCTTTACTTCATGCAAATGTGTCTTTCTCTATTATATATATATATATATATATATATATATATATATATATTAAGAAGAAAGTAGATTTAGAAAGTTGGACTTGCAATAAGAGGTTTAATAAAAGTTGGATTTCTATATTATTTTCACAATTTATATTTCCACTATAGACTCTTTCTTTCAGATAAATACTTTCCAACATGAAGCAAAATAAGAATAAAATTGGTATTCACAGTTGCAAACAAAGTTTATGTTTATATGCACTCACATTTTGATCATGGTTCTGATATATGTCTATAATAAAAACAGCAACCCACAATGGACTGTACCTAGATATGGCATAAAACTAGTTTCAAAACAACAGATTGGTCATATATATATATATATAGTTCTGATATATGTCTAGAATAAAAACAGCAACCCACAATGGACTGTACCTAGATATGGCATAAAACTAGTTTCAAAACAACAGATTGGTCATATATATATATCAGAATAGTCTGTTATCTGTATTATACATAATTCATTTCACAGGTATATATGACAGCTGTGGTTACAAGGCAGAGAATAACTTTTAGAACCCTCAACTGTTTAGAATAAAATTCCCTTTTAGTATGGCACTCTTTGCATATGGCAATGGAACATAAAAAATAATGTAAATACCTGTTTTTATCAACCACACCCTTCACTCTTGCAGTGCCAAAACTCCTGCAAAACCAATTCTACTCTGCTGTTCCAAATCTCCCAATGAAGTCTGGTGTAAAAGCTGTGATCCCTCTTTTTCTTTTCAGCCCCTTATTTATCAATCTTTTTCCTTTTCATGGCCTTTTTAGACTCTCTTTAACTTGCGTTGAATATTATTGCATGCCAATCTTTTAATTTTTGCCTATCTTTATAAACTTAGTTTTAATTTCCTTTTTACTTTTTGCATGTCCACGATTTGACCATAGTTTATTTATTATATTATTAGATTAAGTTACTGGTACACCCATATATGGCCTCAGGTATGATATGGATACGCAAAACGGTACGGAAACAGAGAAAATATGTCCGGGATATGGGATTTTGACTGTGGAAAAAACCAGGATACGTTTTCATGACTGTGGGTACGAAATTTTGTACCCAGTTCGAACCCGGACCAAGTCCATGCGTTCAAATGCCCAGGCCACACTTTTTCCAATGTTTTTTGGATTTTTTTATTACTTTTTTGACTTCTTGCTGACTTCTAAACAATTAAATATTCCTTCTAACCCTAATCTTTGCCCCCAAACACATCAAATAGGTTAAAACATCCTCATTTAGCAATTTGTGAAGGAAAAGCAAGTTTTTTGCCTCCATTGCTGAACTTTCTCTCTTGCTTGCACAAGCTTGAATAGACTTGAAGGCTGATCGTTGATTGTTCGAAATTGGTTATTGTGCTATTCCTAAGCACTTGCAAGTGTCCGTTCATTTCCAAGAAGATCGTAGAGCAAGATTTCTTCAAAAGAGGTAGGTCTTTTTGAAGTTTTTACATTTTGTTTACAACAAATGAACTATTTGTTTTGTTTTTAAGTTTTTGTTTCGTTTTCATTCTTTTAAGTGTCTATAACACATATCCAATTTTTTCAGTTTTTTGAAATGAATTAAGTCTTTTAGTTTCAATACCAAAATTATTTCAATGTGTTGTACCTTAGGTATTACAATGGCAACCAGTTCTAACTCCTTAGGCTCACACCAATCTCGTTTCAAAACCAAACCTCTCCCCTTTGGAAATATGTAGAAATGGTACAACAAGTTCCAAGTGGTGGAGTATGTTTGGATTTGTAGTCATTTCCATGTTCAATATACGAGCTCATATAGTCAAATGAAAGGGCACTTGTGCAAGATCCCTGAACTAGGCATCAAAGCTTGTCCAACTGAAAATAAATAAGGCATTCCAAATCATATAGTGTTGGGATGTATTGCTAAGCAAAAAAAAGCAGACCAAAAAGCAACCAATCTTAAAACAAGCCATCCTTTGAAGAAAGGATCTCAATTGATGAAGCCCCCTACACCGCCTTCTCATTTTCCACCTATAGATAGCCATCCATTTATTTCCATCCCTCAAGAGCAAATTGTGCCCTCTTCAAATAAAAGTTCTAAGGGACTGTTGGAAACTTCATTTCAAAATGAGGCAAGAGAGATTGTTGATCAAGACGTAGCAAGATGTGTCTATGCCAATGGATTGGCATTCAACATTGTTCGTTCACCATATTGGCAAAAAATAGTGAAACCTATTAATGGGGCTCCAAAGGGGTATAAAGGCCCAAGTTTTGAGAAGGTGCATAGCACCTTATTGGAGAAAGAGGTGAAACATCTAGCAGACGCTTTAAAGCCCATAAGGGATTCGTGGATCAAAACAGGGGTGACCATCGTTTTTGATGGATGGAAAGATGCAACAAATTGCCCATTGATCAATGTTATTGTCATGTCCCCTAAAGGGGCAATGTTTTTGAGAGTAGTGGATTGTGAAGGACAGGTGAAGGATGGTCCATTTATTCCTAACATCCTTTGTCAAGCTATTGAAGAAGTGAGCCATCAAAATGTTGTACAAGTTGTAACTAACAATGCCAAAAATTGTAGGGTTGTTGCGTTATTGATTGAGGAGAAGTCTTCACACATGTTTTGGACACCTTGTGCTGTCCACTCCCTCAATCTAATGCTACAAAAAATTGGAACCAAAATTGAGTGGATCAAAGAGGTTTATGTTGAGGCCGAAGACATCCAAATGTTTGTCACAAACCACCATATAACACAAGGCAACTTTAGACAATTTTCAAAATTGGAGTTGTTGAAGGTAAGTTAATTCTCAATATTTTTAATTTTCTTTTAATTTTAAATTTTGATTTTGTAAATTTAAATTATATTTTGATTTTCAAACAGGTTGTTGAGACCCGTTATGCCTCCAATACAATTGCGTTGAGACGACTTATGAAGGTTTGTGAGGCACTCTGTAATATGGTCATTAGCCCTAATTGGTCCATATGGAGGCAATCTAGCACTGAAAGGGCAAATAGGGTTAAGCAAAGGATCCTAGATGATAGTTGGTGGGATCATGTTGAGTATCTCGTCAGTTTCACTAAGCCCATATTGAGCATGATCCATTACACTGACATGGATAGACCTTGTTTGGGCGAAGTATATGATGGTATCGACTCAATGATTGAGAAGATGAAAGCCATCATCAATGCAAAAGAGGAAGATCCTAAAGAAAAGTTCTTCAAAGAGCTACATGAAATCATTGTAGATAGATGGAACAAAATGACCACTCCGTTGCATCTTCTCGCTTTTGCATTAAGTCCCAAATATTATAGTACTGAGATACTTCATGCTTCATCAAGAGTTGCTCCATATAGAGATGCTAAAGTGGCTCAAGGGTACAAGGCAGCACTTCGTAGACTCTTCAGTGATCGTGACCAACGTGATCGAGTGAGGGCTAAGTTCATGGTTTTGCATGCTCCAGTGGTTGGGTCTTGATGCTCTTCGAGACAAGTACAGGGTGGATGCTCATAGTTGGTGGTACTTCCATGGCCAAGAATACATGCACCTCCAACCTCTTGCAATAAAAATTATATCCCAAGTTTTATAGTCAAACTCTTTTATCTTTTAAATCTAAGTGTTTCTATTTTGTAATTTTAATTTTAATTTATATTTTATTTAGTTAAATTTTGTAACTCTTAACTACTTAATTTGGTCTTAATAGGTTGCTAGTTCATCTTCTTCTAAGAGAAATTGGAGCACATACTCCATCCACTCAATAAAGCGAAATAGGCTACACTAAAAAAAGGCTGAGGACTTGGTGTATGTGCATTCAAACTTGCGCCTACTTACACACAAACAAAGTTCCTACAAAGAAGGAGACTCAAGGAGGTGGGATATTGGGCCAGAGCGTCTTGACTTGGATGCTTCCACAAGTCACTTAGCTACACTTGATATTGATGATGACTATGAACCTGAGGCAGCTAATGCGCATGAGAGTGGTAGTGCCATGCTAGTGGCAATGCTTGTGTGAGTGCCACTGACGCTATTTGTGGTTCTACACAAAATGCAGCATCTAATATGGATGTTGATGATGCTTTTTTTTATGACCCATATGATTCAGATTGATCAATGATCAATAATGGCTGATTCAGATTGTAAACACTTGACATTTTTATGTTTGAACTTTAATTTACAATTTTATATTATGACATCTGTGCATCACTAATATTTTAATATTTGACTATGAAAGTGGTGGTGTATTTATGCTCTGTTATTTGACTATTAATATGGTGTGTATTTTGAACTTGATTACTACTGCAAATATGTATATATTTCTATTTTTTATATGTTTTTGTATCAACGTACCCAAACCCTAAAAAAATTTTGACATAATCCACGTACCAGAATCTCATACCAGTACCCAAACCCAAAAATGAACCAATAACTTAGTTATTAGAATTGTCATTTTTTTAACTTCCATTACCTTTATTTTTAGTGCCCATGGAATTCTTGGAAATTATTTTTAATTTTTACTTAATTTTAAGTTTTCTTTATTTAATTTATTTTTTTGCTTTTTCATGCTTTTTTTTTTATTATTTTATTTTTATTTTAATAATGTATTAACAAATCTTTATATATATTTATTAATATTTATATAAATAATAATATATTTATTATATTATTATTTAAATATATAGATAGATAATTATATAATTATTTTGCAAATAAAATCTTTTATTTATTTATTATTTTATTCTTTTTGTATATAAAAATATTTATTTATATATATAATAATAATATATTTATTAGGGGTGAGGGGCCTAGTTCGATCAGCTAAAGTATCTTGCTGCAAGCAAGAGGTCACGGGGTCTAGTCTCCCCTCGTCTTCGTGGTACTGGAGAGCGTCACTAGTCATGTGCAAAACGTTTACCAGGCACACTCTATTTTAAAGGGGGGGTGGTAGGGGGGCCGATGGGGGCACACCCTAGTTTAAAGGGGGGGTGGGAGAGCGGGTGGAGAGGGGGGAGGGCTGGTCTGTGAAAAACGTTTAAAATCATTTTATTTTTCCAACTTATCAACTCATTTAATTCTATGTTCCACAGCATTCCAAGGACGAGGATGGGGGGACAGCAAGGGACGCATTTCCAAGGCATTTCCTGGGGGGCATTTTTAGGGGATGGTAAGGGACAGCAACATACAAAATACATATATATATATATATATGAATTTTCAAAAATTATTAATATATTATAAGAGAGAGAGGAAAAGAGAGAGAGAGAGAGAGATATGTCAATAAATTAATAATTGATAACAACAATATCAATATGTAAATAAATCATGTGAGCAGTAGTATAACAGCATAATAAATGTCATTAAAATTTAAACTTAATTATTGTAGCCTATGATCTGAGTATGTTTGTATTTCATTGGGAATCAATATAAATTAGATTTTGAAGGAAATGTCTACTGCTGTAATCAAATCAGACCTGTAATGCAATGTATTCAGACTTGATATAGTGCAAATAAAATCAGATTTGAGGTTGAATGTTTCATATTTGTTGATGTTATGATAGTAGTTATCATTTCTATGTTTTATGCAAATTATTTGGCATTAAAATTCAATCAAACACAAGCATAAACATTCAGAAATCAGAACTCAGTCACTTTGTATTCTAAGTGTTTGACAAAATGTCAAACAGCCCAAACTAAAAAATCACCTTAGAAAGGAGGACAAAATATTTTAAAAATCAATTTTTTAAATTTTTTTTTAACCCAGGAAGCTCCCTATCTGCAGGGGACGGCTAGCCATCCCCTGCACAACGAAGGACGTTTCCAACGTCCCCATCTGTACCGGGGATGAGGAAACGTCCCCAAAGGGCAGGGGACATTTCCTCCCGGTTCCTACTAGTTGGGCTGTTTCGGGGACGGCTGGGGGACGTCCCCTTTGCGTCCCCCCATCCTGGGGACGGCTGGGGACAAGGACAGTGGGTTTTGGGGCAGGAGACACATCTCCGTGTGACACAGATTTAATTTTCTAAGAAATAAAATAACATAAAATCATAATAATAATAATAATATATTTATTATATTATTATTATTTATTGATTTTGGAAATTTAAAATCATTTGATTTTTCCAACTAATCAACTCATTTAATTTTCTAATTAACATAATGCAATCATACAATGCAAAAAGATGCGACTAGGTGAGTGTGTGAATGCCTTGGAATTCCATCATACTAGTTATTGCCAGGCAGCAATAGATTACTTGCTCTTCAATAGATTAGTCTCTAAAAACTAAGAAATTAAATTCATAATCAAAACATGATAATTATTTCTATTTCATTTCAATGCATCAAGATTAACCATCAAATTTACTCAAATTTACCAATCACGCACATGTAAATACCAAATAATCAAACAATGTTCAATAGTCTCATCAATATACCCAAAAAAAAAAATGTACCATAAAATCAAGATGTGGCATACTCAGACTTTAATATCATGTTGGATTTTCCATAGACCAACAAGATGTTAAACCTACGACCTGCTAAGCACAGGATAGGTACTCTTTGAGTCTTAATACTAAGCTACTGGCCCCCCATATGGTTTGGAATGCAAATTGCTCAACAAATTTTAACATTAGTAAGTAGAAAACACTAGTATGTCATTTAGAAGATTTTGAACAAATCAAAAAAGCATAAAGAATTACTTGAGTAAAGGCAGGAAAATATAGCGAGAGGATCTACTTCACCATATTACGTACTTTCTTTAGTTTCTATGCATCTCTCCTGGATTATGCTATGATTGTCACGAATGAAGAATCTTCACAAGATATTGTGATTATAAGAAGCACAAAAGGCAATGGTTCCAAATTGCTTCAAAAGATGGGTTATTAAGGAATGGAAATTTTAAACGTGAGTAATGTATTGTTACTCCAGTGAGATTCAGATCATATACAAAAATCCAAAATATTAGTAAAATCTCTAAAAACCGGCAATTTATTGTGATAAATCACCACTTGGCACAGTTAGCAATCCAATTCAGATCAGATTGCCATTTTTTTTGCAACCCGGACAGAAATTTTAAGTCACAAAAAGATCACAATTTAGATCTCAACACTAACATTTTCATTATGAAACGATTTTTTTTTTTATTCTTTCCCTCATTTTTACAATGCAGATTTGGATTTTGCCAAAGAAAATTTGGAGATTTAACAGAATAGCATGATTTGAATCTGGGATTGCCAAGCATTGGATCGATTAAGGCACATACATTTTTCAGCAGCTCATGAATATCCTTTATGTGAAGTCATTTTCATTCAAGTGTCCTAAGGGGTATTTTCAAGACTTTTAATTTATTTTAAATCCCTAATGAGATTTTAAGATTAAACCCTAACCGTTGGAGTTTTGAACATTAAACCCTAAGTGGACTTTACGTCTGACTATACCAAGTCCCTCCATCATCTCCACTAGCAGAGTCGCTAACTGTAGGCTGTCACTGCTTAGTCACAGCAGAAGTTATAAGTTTAGAAGTGGAATTAATATGATTTCGTTTGACAACCTGAAAGCAGTTCATAATGCTCCAACCCACACAATCAACGCAAAGAAAATTAAGTCAAACAAGAAGAATTCAAGTACATCACACTCCTCTCCTATCAGTTTCACATCGTAATAGACAAATTTCAAGAAATGTGTGACATTATTTCTATATGCCGTCAATGGTTCATAATAAGGGATTGCTGTATATGTTTTGTTGCAGTTCAAAAGCTACTGTATTTTTCCATTTAATAAATACTGGGAATCTGTGAGGTATTTAAATTAACCAATCAACCATCCAGAAGTTGAAACTTGAAAGCATGAGCATGTAATGATTTTTCTACTTTTTCGTGCAGAGTTCAGACATACTTACAGTTCCTAGGTCACAAACAACAATAACATCTATTGTGACATAGAGATATAGAAATCTAACAATGTCAAAGGCCAGGCTGATATAAAATCTCACAGATTTATTTATCTAAATTAATTAGTGAACAATATTTCTCCATTTTTTATTTCCCAAGTTTCATCGGGAGCCATATAAAAAGCTATTGGGAAACCATAGGAGAAAGCCATATTTGGAGTACCAGCACTATTACAAGTGCCATCAAAAAACCCTGCAGTTGAAATTCAATGGTAGTTAAAATTATTACTAGATCTCAGATCCCAAAATTGGTATTTTATTTTTCTTAGCTAAGAGGAATTTTGAGTTGATTTTTAAGATCTATAGGTATTTTCAAAATGGTTTATTAAACTTACTCCTCGCTGATTTGTTTATTGCAAAATTTGGCTTCGCTGTTACCATCAATAAGGTGTTTCCAATATTCCCACACAAAACCTTTTTGCATTTTCTTTTAATCTTTTCAGGTGGTTTTGATAGTAAAGTAACAAAATAAGATTTATGACCTTTTTTAGTACCCATTCAGGTCCACTGAGTGATTGAAAAAGGAATGCCCAAAATAGCTTAAACGATCAATCCAATATTACATTTCATGGACTTCAAAATATTAGAATGATTTTCATCTTATGTTTCCTGAGTAGCAAGTAATTTACATATAACTGTATCTGTGAAAACGTTTTCAGGTCTCTTTTAGAGTTACATCATACCTTGACAAAATTTCAGGCTGATCATTATTGTGTGAGATGTCAGCAATCCCACCAAATTTGGGGATGATAACCGGGTCTTGTTCATTGGGATCAAGGCTAAACGGCGGCAGACGGATCCATCTGCAGCCCACAGGATCGAAGCTCGAACCTTGTCTCTTGTTGGCGCCGAAAAAGAAATAGCCAGGGTTTGCATTTGTGAAGGGAGTTGGAGAGCTCTCTTCGATTGGCAGGGGAAGCGACTAAGGAATACCTTTGCTTGCAAACGACAGCCGCTTTGGGCACATCTGAGATAAAAGGGAAGGCCAATATCATCTTTATCACATCATCGAGCAAAGGTTTGAGGGATCGATTTTTCGCCATTCACCATTGTTCGTAATGGATTTGTTCCTCTGCAGACAGGAGGATGTGAGTAATAGGCGGCTCAAGTCAGGTGGAGCGAGGTTCAACGCACGCTGACTCTCATAAACGACGTCGATCTCGCCCACTGGAAATAGGCGGCATTTGACCGGTTTAGCATTTAAGGAATCAAAAACTTTATTATTTGGCCTCATATTTAACTTAGTTTAGATTATTATTTATTTATTATTTGACCATGTAATTAGATCTAGAATAATGTAGGGAAGTTCCTCACAAGAATAAATATATGCGAGTGTATTAGGTATCAGGGGAACTTTTTTGACTTTAAATTTATTTGTTAAAGAAAAAAATTACTTAAATATAAAACTCGTAGATTAACTTTTAGTTTTGTTTTTTGGCATAGTATTTTTTTTTAAACAATTTATGTTTAAACAAATAACTTGTGAAGTAAATGAGTGATTTGAATTATTACATGACATATTGCACTTGTAAAATTGTTCAATTTATCAATTAATTAATAGATAAATTTGAATCATTTGAATCACCACATAATAAAATTAATCCTGGCAACTCCCATATTTTTTCTATTTTAAAATATAAATCAACACTTCAGAAAATATGACATACCGAATAATGATCTTTTACCCACAGCAGAAAAAAAGAGTTCCCCTGCTCAACGCAGATTATAAAACCTTACATGCATTAAACACAACATAGGCTATAGCCACCACTCGGCGTGCTCCGTTGTGCTCTGTTCTGAAAATCACATACTTCACTCGAACTTTTCTCTTTTTTAATTGGAAAAAGAGACTTTATTAAAATAATCAAAAATTACAGACTGGTAATCAAATTCTGCTGATACAAACAACAAAACAGGTCACACTGAACATCTAAAGTAATACAAAACATCGTAGCTGAACTCTCATACAGCAGCAGCAAATTCTGAAGCTTGATGGCTGTCCATGCCCTGTTCCAAACTCCCGTTTTGCAAATGCAGAAACCAAGAGAACTTAAAAGCCCCAGCAGAGCGACAGAGGAAAAGCCGCCATAACAAAGACAGAAACGAATATGAAAACTGCAGCACTGAAGAGGAGCTTTAGATTTCCAATGGAGTAGAAATGTCTCATCATGTAGAGAAGAGCAAGGAGTGTGACACAGTTAAAGAGTAGAGAGAGTGTGAAAGGCATCCACCAAATTCGGCACTTGCTTATGTTTCTACTGCCAGAAAGGAATGCGCTGAAGAGCGGAGTATGCGCCCCAAGGTCCAATCCCAATATCACACTCGCGAGCTGCCAACATCTGATCGCAGAAGCAATCTTCGGATTCTCGTCGGCTGCAACATCACTTCATTTTATAAGTAGAAAGCAGGAATATTGAAAATCTAATTGTAAACGTAGGCAATTGATATAGCAAACTAGCATACCTGAAGACCATCCTATCCCCATGTCGTCTGAGTGGAAGAGGCGCCTACAAAAATATCAGGCTTGGAAGTATTAATAGAATGGAGGATTGGAAGTATTAATAGAACGGAGGATTCGTTGCTTGGAAGTATTAATAGAAGTGGCGCCTTGAGCTATGTAGAAAGTTTTAATTAAAGTGGGGCCTTGGGCTATGTAGAAAGTTCTAATAGACGCACATCCTACCAACCCTAAGACGCACATTCTGCTGCAGCTTTTTGGCAAGGGTTAGGACAAACACTACACAGGCAAAAGATGAAAGGTAAGTAGACCCCGCCTAAGATTTAGTCCTCAGATTGCGCATTCTCTCTCCATCCTATCACATTATCGTATTGCTATATAATTATAGTCCAAACTGAATGAAGAAATTTGAACACGCCCACTATAAATCTAATCCTTAGTCTACCATTATAAAAAGTCTAATAGAAGTGGGGCCTTGGGCTATGTAGAAAGTTTTAATAGAAGTGGAGCCTTGGACTATCCGTTGTTTGTAGAAAATTTTAATAGAAGTGGGACCTTGGGCTATGTAGAAAGTTTTAATAGAAGTGGGGCCTTGGGCTATTTGTTGTTTGTAGAAAGTTTTAATAGAAGTGGGACCTTGGGCTATGTAGAAAGTTTTAATAGAAATGGGGCCTTGGGCTATTCATTGTTTGTAGAAAGTTTTAATAGAAGTGGGGCCTTGGGCTATGTAGAAAGTTTTGATAGAAGTGGGGCTTTGGGGGATTCGTTGTTTGTAGAAAGTTTTAATAGAAGTGGGGCCTTGGGGGATTCGTTGTTTGTAGAAAGTATTAATAGAATTGGGGCCGAGGGGGATTCATTCTTCGTAGAAAGTATTAATAGAATTTTGGGTGAGAGGA
The DNA here is from genome assembly GCA_007258455.2 of Sequoia sempervirens. NCBI lineage: Eukaryota > Viridiplantae > Streptophyta > Pinopsida > Cupressales > Cupressaceae > Sequoia > Sequoia sempervirens. Next base: position 357,669,579 of record VDFB02105785.1, read on the forward strand.
ACTTACATTGGGTAAGCATTTATAGAATTTTGGGTGAGAGGAACTTAGATTGGGGAATGAGGGAGAAATATGTTGTTTGTAGATTAGTGGTTTGGGGATCCGTTGGGGAGAAGGTGGCGGGGGGTGGGTGCATAGTTTGGGGATCTGCGGGAGAGAAGACGGGCGGGATTCGTTATTTGTAGAAGGGGGGATCCGCCGGGGGCGGGGGGGTCAGGAGGAGGGGGAGCTAGGGGGATTCGTTGGGGGCCAAGGGTGATTTGTTGTTTGTAGAAAGAGGGCGGGCGGGATTCGTTGTTTGTAAAAGGGAGGGATCCACCGGGGGAGTGGGGTTGGGGGCGTAGGGAGGAGGAGGGGGAGTTGGGGGGGATTCGTTGGGGGCTAGTGGGGATTCGTTGTTTGTAGAAAGTATTAATAGAATTTTGGGTGAGAGGAACTTAGATTGGGGGAGGAGGGAGAAATACGTTATTTGTAGATCAATGATTTGGGGATCCGTCGGGTGGGAGGAGGTGGAGGGGAGGATCCGGGGGCCGGGGGCGAAGGTGTGGCTTAGGGATCCGTGGGGGGGTACGTTGTTTATAGACTGGTGGTTTGGGGGAGTCACATGAGGGGCGCTTTTTGGTGAATTAGCGGGGGTGTCTTAGTGGCAAGGGGGAGGCTTAGGTGAGGGGAGGGAAGGAGTAGGGCTTTTCTAGGGAGAAAGGCTTTTGGGGGGAGGTGAGGGGGAGGGTTGGGGGTGAGAGAGGTTAGGTGAATAATTCTTTAATTGGGGGAGACAATCCAATTTTCTTGGGGAGGGAAGGGGAGAGTGGATGGGACGTTAGTAGTTTTTTATTTTTCCTTTTTCTTTTAGTAGAAGAAAATAATGAGTAAATTACATATATATATATATAATTATAATTATAATTTTTTATCTATTATAATTTGAGTTATAAATTAAAAATAATATTATTTATAAATATAGATATGCAATATTTATGTGTGTAATATTATTTTTTTACATATAATTTAATGTTTATGTTAAAGGACTTATTTTCTACAAAATATTACTTATATATTGTTAGCATTTTATTTTGATGTGTTTTGTTTCATTTTATTGTACTAACATGTATATTTGATCTTGTTTACTCAATATTGATAACCAATAGAAGACATCTTTCAATGGGTCTCCATATGTCAATTTTGCTTAAGTGATATCACTTGTCATCCCCTATGTGCCTATCACATGTTAAAGGTTGTGAGGGTCTCAAAAATTCCAAGTGTGAAGATTTTGTTTTTCAAGTTTCTAAGGATTGTGTTGAATGTCAGAGTTTCAAATTTTCTCTTCCCAATATGCCTTTCTAACCACCTTTGCTTATTCCTTTGTTCTTATCAAGACATCAAAGTTATTTTCCACATCCCTTTCTTTCAACTTCCACTTTCCCTTACATTTCTCAAGTCATCAAACATTCTTTCCATCATTCCTTTAACCTAAACCCTAGCATCAAGATCATTGCACTAAGTTACCCTTCGGCTCAAATTTTTAGCCATCCTCTTACTAGAGTGTCATTTCCTTAGTACCCTCAAACTCTAATTCATGTCACTTTTTACTATGTTATCTCATTGAGATCACAAGTTCAAACATATCCATATTTAAGTACCTCAAAGAAAGCATTCTCGACTCCCAACTCCCTAATCCTTTACACTAAGAGACCTATCAAAGTTGAATTTTTGGCCTTCCCTTTTCTTGAGTATGTTACTTTTAGTACCTTCAATCCCTAACTCCTAACAATTTTCTCCATATATTCTTTCAAAGTCAAAGATGCAAAGATAACCTTATTTGTTTTCTTTAAGTGCATGATGCATATCTTACTCTAATCCCTAACTCCCCAACAATGACATGGGTTATGAGGTATCTCCAATCCCTTATCCTTGAAAGTCCCATGTTTTGCATAGTTTACTCCCACATACCTCCCTACATGACCCAAGTCGTCATTATCAGCTCAATAAGACCCTATAACTACCCAATCAACCTCTCCCACCCATAAATCATTATTTATTCCAAAGGAACTTATTTAAAAGAACTTCTAATGATAAAATATGAAGATGCCCACACTATAATTAAAGTGTCATTTTAAGTTTCATGCCCAAATAGTCCTCATGCCATCTCTAAGCCACCATTTTGACAAATGATGTGAGCACTTCATCACCCTACACAATCAAATCAAAAGATATCATTAATGCTCAAAACAATGGTGATCATGGAGAGAAAAAATTCATCACACCTTCAGGTGTCTCTACACATCCTGAGTGGTGATTTTTGCACAAGGGCATTGATGTTGATGAAATCAAAGGTATGAATGGCCTATGTGACAAAAAATAATCGTAGATCTTCTCCCTAAGTCATTCAAATAAATTGAATGATATATATAGCCATTTTTTCATTTTAAAAATGGATGGAAAATTTTAAAAGAACAATTGTAAAGCCAACAGAAAAGAGAGATTCATAGGAAGCCCTAGGGTTTCAATTTTCAACTCTAGGTATCATGTTTTAGTATTGTATTTATATGGTTTCATCCAAAATTTATAATAAACTCCTTGTAACCTTTGAAGAATGAATATAGCATGCATATTTTATATTAATTCAACATATCCAAATGTATTATGTTCATTTCTAGATGTATTTATGATTAGAAAATCAACCAAAGAATAATTAAGTTTTTACAAATATTTTCTAAGGTATATTTTCTAAATAATAAAAGAAATATTCATGTTTACTCAAAGACTTCTAAGAATTTCTCATTTAATAGTTTGTAATTATATATATATATATATATATATATATATATATATATATTAATGTGTTTAGAACCCATTTTTCTCATGTATTATGAACAATACAATGTTTTGTGAGAGCTTCATTAAGGCATCGCCATTGTTTTTCATTTTACATATTGTAGATAATTTTTCAATCTTTGTGCCCAACTAGATATAGTCATCAATATGTTACTTGCTTTGCATTTAATCACCTCAACACATAAGAAAAAACTAAGCTCATTATCATCATTTTTTAGTTTGTTTTTTTTGTTTTTGTTAGCTTAAATGTGTGAAAGTGTATAACAGCAATATGAGTTTTTTTTATAAGGTAAACATGAAAATGGGGACCAAACCCATTTCAAGATAGCCTTAGAAGCAAACAAGATGAATCTCACCAATAGTGAGATAAGAAAAAAGAAAATAATATGGGTTTTTATATCCATATCCTCAAACACTTCCCACAGTAAATACCTTTTCTATTTTAGTGAATATTCTTAACATCGCATGATCAAACTAGCATGTAGATACGTAGTGACAACATGGGTACAATGTGTACTAGGTATGGTTTGTGACAAGGAAATTATCCATTTCCTATAATGCTATCAAATGTGTCACCTTAGGGAAACCCCCCTTGGTTTAATAGATCAAGAAGAGAAGGAGGTCCTATCCAACTATATAATTGGTCCATTGTTGTCCAACCTGAGCAAAGATTTTATGGTATTCTTATGTTTGACACCCTTATCACTTGGGAGTTTATCTATCCTTAGGATTTGGGACATACAACTCCAAAACTAAAATAAATTAGTGTCATTGTCAAGGAATTTTTGAATATGTTCATATTTTCAAAACCTTGGTTAATCAATATCTGATGCAACCAAGAAGATAATAATCCATGTGTAGCACTTTAAAATATATCTATTAATAAATAAAGTGTGTGTGTCCCAATAGAGAGTGGCAAATTTATTCAATATTGGACCTAGAATTTGTGTAAAAATAAAAAATTAGAAATGAAAAAGTGGAAGAAGACCTAGAGGTCAAAATGGATAAGAAGAGTTCTAAACTAAGACAAAGAAACAATGAGTCTAATGGAGAGAAAAAAATTAATTCATAGACACGTGATTCTCGTGATACTAAATTGGTAGGTAAATTAGGTAGAGGGGATGCATTGCAAAATTTAAAGGATCAATATCAATATACATTAAATGATGCGGCTGATAATATGGTTATGGATGGTAGGAGAATTCTTAGATATGATTTTGGAATGTATAGAAATAAAGTGAATAACAATGCTAGATAGAGAAATGTATTAAAAAAATTGCATGTTGAAGATGTAAACACAAGTTTGCATTCACCCCCCACATGTAATAATCTCAAGAGGTATTCCACCATTGTATTTCTCTTACCACCTCTCTTGAAACTAAACAAGAATAAGAACTTATTTTCCATAATGCCAATGTTACCATTCAATTAATGAAAAAATGTAGGAAAATAGATTTGGTGTAACGCCTCGCCATTGAACCCCAAAGGACAACACAACCATGCAACAATAATGGAATAATTTAAAAAAAAAAATAGAATAACAATGAAATGCATATCACATCTATACAATGAAGATTTTGTTTTTCAAATTTCTAAGGATTGTGTTGAATGTCAAAGTTTTAAATTTTCTCTTCCCAATATACCTTTCTAACCACATTTTCCTTATTCCTTTGTTCTTATCAAGAAATCAAAGTTCTCCTTCTCGATATCCCTTTCCTTCAACTCCCACTTTCCCTTATGTATGTTAGGTCATCAAATATTCTTTCCATCATGCTTTTAACCTAAACCTTAGCATCCTAATCCTTACACTAAGTTACCCTTTGGCTCCAAGTTTTAACCATCTTCTTACTAGAATACCATTTCCTTAGTACCCTCAAACTCTAATCCATGTCACTTTTCACTATATTATCTCATTGAGATCACAAGTTTGAACATGATATCCATATTTAAGTACCTTAAAGAGAGCATTCCTAACTCCCTGATCCTTTGCACTTATTTACCTATCAAAGTTCAAGTTTTAGCCTTCGCTTTTCTCGAGTATGTTATCTTAAGTACCTTCAATCCTTAACTCCTAATAACTTTTTCCATATATTCTTTCAAAGTCAAAGATGCAAATATAGCCTCATTTGTTTGCTTTAAGCATGATGCATGTCTTACTCTAATCCCCAACTCCCCAACAATGATATGGGTTACGAGGTAACCCCAAACCCTTATCCTTGAACCTCCCATGTTTTGCACAGTTTACACCCAAATACCTCCTTACTTGACCCAAATCATCGTTATTAGCTCAATAAGACCCTATAACTACCCAATCAACTTCTCCCACCCAAAAATCATTATTTATTCCAAAGGAATGGATTCAAAGGACTTCTAATTATAAAATATGAAGACACCCACACTATAATCAAAGTTTTAGTTGAAGTTTCATGCCCAAATAGTCCTCATGCCATCTCTAGGCTACCTTTTTTACAAATGATGTGAGCACTTTGAATTTCCATCTATAAACAAATCAAAAGATACCACTAATGCTCGAAAAAATGGTGATCATGAAAAGAGATTTTTTCTCACACCTTCAAGTGTCTCTTCACATTCCAAGGGGTGATTTTTTACAAGGGCATTGATGTTGATGAAATCAAAGGTATGAGTGGCCTATGAGACAACAATTGTAGATATTTTTCCCAAGTCATTCAAATGAATTGAATGATATATATTACCATTTTTTTTGTTTTAAAGTGATGTAAAATTGAACAAGAACATTTTTAAAGCCAACAAAGAAGATATATTCATAGGAAGCCTTAGGGTTTAAATTTTAAACTCTAGGTATCATGTTTTGGTAGCACTTTAAAATATATCTATTGATAAAGAAAGTGTGTCTCCCAATAAAGTGTGGCAACTTTATTCAATATTGCACCTAGAATTGGTGTGCGAATAAAAAAATAGAAGCAAAAAGTGGAAGAAGACCCAAAGGTCAACATGGATAAGAAGAGTTCTATACTAAGACAAAGAAACACCAAGTCCAATGGAGAGAAAAAAAAATCATGTATGCCTGATTCTCGTGATACTGAATTGGTGGGTACATTAGGTAGAGGGGCTGCATTGCATAATTTAAGGGATCAATACCAATCTACATTAGATGATTCAACTGATAATATGGTTAGGGATGGTAGGAGAATTATTAGACATGATTTCAGCATGCATAAAAATAAAATGAATAACAATGCTAGATAGAGAAATGTATCAAAAACTTGCATGTTGAAGATATAAACACAAGTTTTCCTTCACCCCACATGTAATTATCCTAAGATGTATTCCACCATTGTATTCCTCTTACCACCTCTCTTGAAACTAAACAAGAATAAGAATATTTTTTCCTTGATTCCCATGTCACCATTCAATTAAAGACAAAACATAAGAAAAGAGAGTTGGATCAACATATAGACCTAATTGACCAACTAAAACAAAAGTAGTGTTTAATATAGGCCCAAATTGAGCTACAACAAGTTAAACTTGTTCAATACACCCAATAGTAAAATAAAATCAAAATATTGCTCAATAGTAGATTAGGAACCAAAACATTACTAAGAATATTACAAATCAACAAGCCCATGACTTACAACACAAGCAACAATACCAACAACAACAAAATGTTTAGCAAAATATAAGAATACCTCTCAAAATACAAGCTCAAATATTTTCTTCTATTAGTTAGCCACTGTGAATGGAATGATATCTAGGAAATTAGATTTTTATGGTATTATGGTTATGGTAATTTGATTCTAAATGAGATTAGGGGAAAAGTGCCAAAATTATAGTGCAATAATGTATCATTGGTGAAGATCGCTTGAGATGGTTCATTAATGTGACAAATGAATATGAGATAGAGGATAAATACGTCATGATTAAAACTCTTTGTATAGTCATTGGACGAGAGTGTAAAAGAATGGTATAGAACCCTGCTAAACAATAGCGTAGACTTATGGGATGAATTTATGAGATTTTCAATTGCAGTATGGGGAGAGGATTGATCCTAAGTTTTTAATCCACAAGCTAACCACTATCAAGTGAGGGGTAAATAAATGTGTTTTTGATAGCCTCAACTTCGTACTTAGGAACAATAAATCTATTCACCGCAAAATTGACCCATTTGAAACTACTAGATGTCCTAAATATGTTGTAGATAAAATTCTCTATCAGTGTACTGTTGTGGATGTGATCCAATTACAAATTCTTTTCACCTATTATAACTCATATGGATCCTTCTTCCACCTTAGATTGAATCTTAAATACTTGTTTCATCTACTCCTTGAGGCTTGTTTGGGCGTAGTCATGTTGGACGCTCAATAATTCTTATCTTTCTACCATTAGTGTGTTGTTTGACTTTTTTGGGGTTGGGTTCCTTTATGGTGCATTCGATAGTGATAAGTATAGCTGATGAGATTTGAACCGACCTCAACCAATGGGAAGATTGTGTTGCATATCTATCAATCAAAATCATCTAGAACCTTAAATCATGCTATTTGTCACTCTTGATTTTGTACTTACAATGTTTATTAGGTCCCCCTAATCCTTAATAAAGTTAAATATCTTAACTTCATCAATTTTGTTGATAGCCAAGTTTGATAGGTAGTTTGTAGTCACGTTTTCTTCTCTATAATTTTTTAGGGTGCAATCTCCTAATTTTTCTAGAAGTTGGTAGATTTGATCAGCCCATATTGAAAGTCTCCAACTTAGGACTCTCCTCATTGTTATGGCTCAGATAGTAACTATTGGTTCAACCTCAATGTCTATAGAGTTTATTCTTAGTATAACACACATCTTAAGACCTTTGTGGAGGGAAGCAAACTCAACTTCATTATTGGATCCAATCTACAATTCAATAGCACCAATCTAGTGTTGGAAGTTGGTGTTGTCATTGATGTCAACCCCTTGTATGTAGAGATTGTTGGAAGGTTTGAAATTGTTGGAAGATTAATAGTTATGTTGTATCAATTATGGATGTGTTCTGGTTTGATGTCATATTGATGGGTAAAAGTACAAAGCTATGTCACAATTTATAAAGGAAATGACCAACACTGATCCAACTTTTAAACTTGAATCACTAAAAAGTGGCATATATGTTTTGAATTTTCAAATGATGTAAACTAACAAAATGTATATTTTTTAGTATATTTTATGTTTTTATTTTAAAAGTAAAAAATAAAAAAAAATTGAATATAGTTTTTAATAAATTTACTCTAAAATTTTGTTGCTAATAAAATATTGAAAAATGGAGTTACATGAGACGTCAATCTTTATATAGTAAAGTTTATTATTTTTCCTTCAAGTTTTCTGTGTGTATTTATAACTTGAAGCTTTAGTGCATGGATATATTTTTTTCAATTTTGATAAATATATATTTTTAAGTAAATATTAAGATGTGTGTGTACTGTACCACAATTGTTTCCATTCAACGTCAACTTTTATATTTGATTATTTATCTAAAATAGAAGAAATATACCATCTTGATATATATTATTTTATCTAGTGCATCATATTTTTTTCAATTTTTTTTAATAAACTTTAATATTTTTTTTTGACATGGTAATTAACCTATAATAACCTACTTTTAGTAAAACTAAAATATAAAATATAAATAAATTATGTTAGAATATTTTGGGATGTGGATTGTTTCTTTATGGTCTGCATGTTGTTTTCGGACCTAGAGAGGTGTGTATGTGGTCACTTGTAGTGTTAGTTTAGGTTTGGCCGACCAGGCATGCTAGCGTTATTTGTGGAGGTACCTAGTGGATTGTGGATGTGATAAGTAGTGTGGTAGTATAGATTTGGGTCCTAGTTAACCCTTGGCATGGTCTACCTTCACTTCTTTCCATTGCAAAATTTTTTAGTGTCGACCTATTTTGGTGTTGCACATTTTAGGTGCATGTGTTTCATTAAGGCCAACCTAATTGAGATTGTTTAGGTCATATATGGTATAAATGCAAGGTGAAGTTTGTGTTGAAGTGTGTGGCAAGTGTGTAGTGTGAACAATATGCAAATGCAATCAAGTATGGTGATATGAGTGCAAGATTAAATTCTTATGACTTCCAGATGCAATGAGCATAAGGTGTCTACATTTTTAGTGTGTTTTAAGTTATTGGAGGCAGTGAGAGAAAGGTTGTGGATGAAATAGAGTTGTAGTGGTGGTTTTCTCTTGTACCTTGAGATAGTGAATCTCTTTGTAATAGTCTTATTCTATTCTTCTTTCTTTCAAACAATGAGTCCTCTTAGCAGTGAGAGTTTCTTCTTTTCTGGGTAGTGAGCCTATTGCAATTCAATATTACAATTCATATATATGTGAGCTAATCCTCATCATGGTTTTTTCTTGCTCTTACGTGTAGTTGTGATGCAAATGGCATCCCTGACCAATCTCTTCTTTGAATCCTTGCTCAAGGTTGACAAAGCATTGATAGCCTCAACTTGGTACTTAGGAACAATAAATCTATTCACCGCAAAATTGACCCATTTGAAACTGCTAGATGTCCTAAATATGTTGTAGATAAAATTATTCATCAGTGTAGCATTGTGGATGTGATCCAATTGTAATTTTTTTCACCTATTATAACTCGTATGGCTCCTTTCACCTTAGATTGAATCTTAAATACCTGTTTCATCTGCTCCATGAGGCTTGTCTGGGCTCAATCATGTTGGATGGTCAATAATTCTAGTCTTTCTACAATTTGTGTATTGCTTACTTTTTTGTGGGTTGGGTTCCTTTAAGGTGCACTCGAGAGTGATAGGTATAGCTAATGGGATTCCAATCAACATCAACCAATGGGAAGATTCTCTAGCATATCTCATTTCCTTATCTGCATAAATGATGGTTTTTTCTATCAAAATCATCTAGAACCCTAACTCATGCTATCTCCCACTCTTTATTTTGTACTTACAATATTTATTAGATCCCCCTAATACTCAATTTTGTTAAATAGCTTAACTTCGTCAATTTGGATGATAGTCGAGTTTGATAGGTAGTCTACAGTCGCATTTTCTTCTCTATAAATTTTTTTAGGGTGTAATCTTCTAATTTTTCCAAATTTTGGTAGATTTGATCAACCCATATTGAAAGTCTCTTTGAATTAGGACTCTCTTTGTTGTTATGGCTCAAATAGTAACTAGTGAGCCAACCTCAATATATGTAGAGTTTAGTCTTAGTCTAACACAATTTAAGATCTTCATGAGGGAAGTAAACTCAACTTCATTATTGGATCCACACTAGCCTAACACATGCTATCACTATCATTTCAAACTAGTAAGCCAACACCCAACACCCCAAGATTTCCCCTCGTCATTCCATCAAATTTGAGCTTTAAGCACCCATGGGGGAAGTGACCACTTGTCTGCTTTCTATTTTATCTACTTAGAATATTTACATCCATTACATGATTTGTATGTACCTTGAGAAATGACCAAATGGAAAGGATGTTATCCTAAAGTGAGAAGGTCCACTTATTTTTCTTGTGAACTCTTATGTTTTGGAATTCACATATTGCAACATCAAATTTTTTATTAGTGTTATCTTTGGTGTGGTCCTATCCTTAAAGACTCTTGCATTTCGTTCCTTCTAGATGTGTCATATGATCATCATCAATGTTTTCAACAAAAGTCCAGCCTAGAACAAACCTTTATATAGTCTTGGCCAACTATGGAAAATAGTAGTAATCATCGATAGTATGCCATCATAGTTTGGTAATGAAATAGGACCAACATTCAATAACCATGTTATGCTGTAATAACAAGTCCATGGTTTCTTCATCTTCTTTGCAAAAATAAAAGCAATGAGGCTCGACAAAGTTGAGTTCCATAATTTGATTGCTTATGAGAATTTGTTATGGAGAGTGGCCCAAGTGAATGTTCCCACTTTATTAAAAATATTGAGTCACCAACAAACGTCAACCAACCAGTTGGTTGATTGTATATCTTTCTACTGAATCTAATATCCAATTTTCACATTGTACTTCCCTGATTTAGCCCCACACCACAACAACTCAACTTGATTTGTAGATAATATTTTATTCCTTGTTGTGAGTTCCTTTGATTTATTTCATTGATCTACATGGATATGAATTCAAATGATTTCCAAGTGTGGGTCAGTTCACCATTGATGTTGGATACATGCATATAATCCATCTGTCCTCGTGTTTATTTTTTATTTCTTGGATGTGTTTTCTAATATGAGGTATATCTACCATATGATTTTATCCATTTCATGAGCCATGCCAAAATGATGTCATTTCTCCATTGTTGATTCTCTAGGTCAAGTGTTCTATTACTATCAATATGCATTTTATCATGAAATTTTAGAGTTGTGAACCATTTGGGGGGTTAGCAATTGTGAGAGTTCATGTTGGGTCATCACTATGCACCACATTGTGTTGGAATTTTCCTTGCATTGGGTCATCACTATCCACCACATTGTGTGAGAATTCATGCTAGGTCATCACTATGTCCAGATATTTTCCTTTAAGGACTATGCACCACATTGTGTTGGAATTTTTAAACATATTCCAAGCTAATTTTTCCCCCAAAGAAAGATTATGTTTATGTATGTCTCAGTTGGCCACCCCTCTAGAAGGCTTATCCCATCTGAATTTCTACCAAGTGATGAGTGGAATGTGTTTTATGTCATTGGAGTCATCCCTCATAAATATCCTTTGTATGTTATTTAATTATTTCTCTTCCTTGGTCACCAATTCTACACATGAGAGAATGTATATTGAGATGATCTCAAGCGTCACTTTTATCATGGTGATTATGTTGTGACTAAGATAAAAAAATGAACCTTCCAAGATTCAAATTTATTTTTCAATTTTTCAATTGTTCCCAACCAGAAACTAGTTTTGACCGCTCCATTGAAGAGAGGTAATCCCAAATATTACCTTGGAAGGGAGCTAATGGCATGGTCAAGAGTCAAGGGAATCTGGTGTTGGACAACTTTAGAAATAATATTTGACAACATTGGTTTTTGTACAAGATAAGAAGAAAGTATATCAACAAGGATGATGTGAAAGGTGTGAACTTAGGGTCTAATACAACTCTTAGGATGATCTACCTTGGTAAGAAATTAAAACTAGTAGATAATCAAATGTTGATTGCTTTGTTTCAAAAATAAAAAAAATGTTTTTATTGGTCATATGATGATCTCAAGGCTTATAGAGAATATTTTTTCTAGCATACCATTCCATTGGAGCCTATTCTAAGCCTTTTTGATAAAAACAAAAAAATGTCTATCAACTAAACACTTGCCCCTCAAATGAAAAAGAAATTGATTAAGCTAAAAAAGAGAGGAATAATCAAAATAATCATACATTCAAAGTGGCTTTCTAACCTTGTTTCAATAAGAAAGAAGAAAGGGAACACCAAGATTTGTGTTAATTTTAGAAATTTGAACATCAAGTCATTAAAAGATAACTATACACTACCTAGTATGGACCATTTCTTACAACATGTGATAGGTTCAAAATCGATGTCTATAATGGGTGGCTTCTCAATTTACAATTATGTAATGGTAGAACAAATTGAACAACCAAAAATGGCTTTCACTACATCATGGGGAATATTTGGTTATGTTATAATGTCATTCTAGTTGAAGAATGTAGGAGGCACAATTCAAAGGGAAATGAATGTTGTATTTTCTATCCTTATAAATGAGATTATGATGGTCTAGCATGATTATATGAATGCATACTCCAAGGGTTAAAATGGCTATTGCAAATACTTGGAGTTAATCAAGGTATTCAGACTGTGCAATTTCTTTGAATACCAAGAAATATATATTTGAAGTGGAAGAAGGAAAACTTCTTGGACATATTGTTTCCAAGGAAGGAGTAAGGATTGATCCGGAGTGATTCAGGGTTATTGATTTCATCTCATAGCCCAAGATATTCAAGGCAATCAAATCATTATTTGGGTAAATAAAATTCATCAGGATATTTTATTCTAGTTTTACAAAGAAGAAAAAGGTCATTTCCAAGGTACTCAAGAAGGGAAAATTAGCCAATTGGGACAATGAATCAATTAATTTATTCATGGAGATCAAATATGCACTTAAGAAGGCACTAATGCTAGCAAGTCCTTATTATTCAAAGCCTTTTTTTGCATCTTTTACACTATTATTGTTGTTTTTATAGAAAATGATGATTGTTGTGAATATCCAAGTATTTTTCACTAAATATTTTAGAAATTTTTAATTGAACTACTCCATCATGGAGAAGCATGCATATGCTCTTGTAAGGCAGTAAAAATATTAGATCATATCTAGTAGGAGCCAGGATCACTGCCTTCATGCCACACATAATAATTAGATATATTTATATGCAACATGATGCATCAAGTAAAAGTTTTAGATGGATCAACAAGATCCAATATTATCAATTAGAGGTGAAGAAAAACCAAGTTGCTCAGAAGACAAGGCCTTACCAAGTTAATATAGCATATAAATTTAGATGTATCTTTGAAATGCAACATGTTGACTTTGACCTCTCTATTTCTCCTTATCATTTAAAATAGTATTCCTAATATAAGGATGTTACGATTTATTTGGAAAAAATTAAGCTATCCTTATTATCTAGATGAAAAAAAATAGAAAATTGAAGATGAAAACTCAAAGCTATATGTTTCTCCAAGGTTAATTGATGTGGATCTAAAATTTGACAATGTATTCCTCATGTGTTTGGATAACAAGTAGTCAAAAAGGATTATATAGAAATTCCAACATGGGTTCTGCCATGAGAATTTTATGTCAAATACTAGTACTACTCATAAGATTATGAGAATAGGATAATGGTGGCCCACATTGTTCAAAGATGTGGCCAAGTATATTAGATGATGGGATACTTGCAAGAGGTTTTCAACGAGATGATTTTTTTAGGTAAAATCCACCTCACAAAAATCTTGGTTGATGATTTGTTTCAATTGTGTGGTATTGAATTTGTGGGGGAGATTATTGAAAAACTAGCAAGGGATATAAATAGATATTAGTGGCTACTAATTACTTCATTAGATGGGTGGAGGCAATTCTTACAAGGAATGCTATATCAAAAGTAGGGTTAATTTTCTATGGAATAACATCATCATGAGGTATTATGTGCCATCAAGAATAGTTGATCATGTGATTTTAGTTATATATGTTCTTAATATAAGATAGCTCTAACACATTCATAAACTTATCATCCATAAAAAATCAACAAGTTGAATCCAACAATAAATCATCATGAACATCATCAGAAAACTTTAGATGCAAAAAAGGGAAGGTGGGATGATAAGTAAAAAAATGTTTGGAAAAATGAAATAATCTTCAAGAAGGCTATTGGGAGAATTTTATTTGAATTATATTATGGCATGGAGAACAAACTACTAATCAACCTTGAACTAAAAGTTTATAAATTGTTTCCACAAATTGAGGGGCAAGAAAAAGATGCCATTTCTCAAAGAGTGCATAATTTGACCAAGTTGGAAGAAGCTAGAATGGTTTCCCATGAGAGGAACCTATTAAGATAGTAGAAAATGAAGCATATATTTATTAAGAAGTCTATCCAAAGGGAGTTTCAAGTGGTATATCTTCTTATATGAAACTCTAGATTAGAGGATAAAGGAAAACATGGAAAATTTGATGCCTAATAGGTTGGACTTGTATATTTTTTGAAGGATGTGGTCAAGGAACTTTATATCTTATAATTATTGATGTAAAATTCTTGAATCTACCAATTCAAGAACAAAATACTAAGTACTACTTATCATGAGTTATGATTCAAGGAACTTTTGTATATTTATTTTTTCTTTTATCATTTTCCATGTTTTTGTTTTGTATTTTAAGTATTTTTTTGTGTCTTTGTGCAATCTTGATCCTTGTTTGACCATGATGAAGTACTTTTTTCTTGGTCTCCTTTTGTTCCTATTGTTCCTTGCACCCATTCCCCATTCTTTTGGCTCACCAAATGGGGAAACCCCATTTTTTTTCTTTTTTTTTATAGCTCCTCTTTTTTCTCCTTTTATCCCTTAGTGTATTTTGTGTTTGTTCCCCTTGTTCTTTTATCTTCCTTGTTTAATTTCTTCTTATATTTATTTTGAGGCTTTGAGGTTTTCCATTTGGGCTTGTCATCTTAATCAAGTTTGATCCCTGACCCATCTTTCTTTCTCCTCCCTCCTAAGCTCATTGGTTTTGGTTTTTGATGTTTAGTTATTTTTCATGAATCTAGTTGACACCTCAATCTCAAATTCTTAGAGAAAAGTACATCTAATCAGATAACCTCCCACCCTAGTATTGTGTTGAATTCATAAAAAATACATTAATATTTGTCTTGACACATGATTTAGCAAAGTTTTTTATTATTGTTGGGTTTCATTTTGGGTAACTTTTGTTCATGATTAGAGCTCTCAGGCCTCATTTTCTAAACCTTGTGTTTGCATGATTGTGGGTGTGTCTCTATTTGTGCTATTTTATTCTCTAGTGTGGGTGTGTGTGCATTTTGTGTCCCTTCTCTATTCATGTTTGGTTGTGTTTTTTGCTTCCATCCCTTCATCATTCTTCATGTTACTCATCATCAAAACTAGTTAGGATTTTCTTACCTAAGCTTTGGTTTAATGACAAGTTCATTTGTGTCAACATGTGTTTTTATTTTCTTCTCATCATCAGTTTTTTATTTTTAGTTTTCTTTCCCTATGAGTTTTCCTTTTAGTTTCAATTTTGGGGTTGTGTTTCTTTTCATTTTGTTCTTGTGTGTGTTTATTTTTCATTCCATTATGTCTTGATCCCTTGTTGAATCCTTTTGATTCTCAACATTTTGATTGTGGTTGTTTGTGATGATTTCATTACATCTCATTAGGTCTTGGGTTTCCCTGAAATCTCATGCTTCCTCTAAAAAAGGAGGTTTGAATTGTTGGTGTGAATAAGGTATCTTACCTAACTAGTTCACCTAGTAACTATTCACATGTTAGGTTTAATTAGGTCATATGAATCTTTCTAGAAGTCTTAGGTGTCATATAATCTTATCATTTCATTTAATAATTATTTCCTAGGTCATTTAATATTTGATTAGTTAGTTGTATCATGACATAAGATTAAGACATTTGTCATGATCATTTCTAATCGTATGTCTCATCTTGGCTATATAACCAAGGGTCTCTCATACATTGTACATGAATTCTATTTGTATTGCTTGATAGGAATATAATTTATTCTTGTCATATCGGTCTTCACTCTTTGTGCTTTCCATTTGGCCTTTAGATCTTGGTGGCTATCTCCATAGCCAACTCTTACATGGTATCAGAGCTAGGTTGGGTGGATTTGGTCAGTCATTTTAGAGAGATCTTGGTAGATTTTGAAAATTTTAGTATGCTCTTCACTTGCATTGTGAAGAATGGAGATATAGATGGAAGAATGTCACAACAGATTCACTTCCTTTGTATCCTTACACCAACAGAGTAACAAGGGTCATCCAAATAAAAATCACAAACATAAAGACACACAAAGCACCACAATACAGAGAATCACATTACATACATGCAATCACAAAGAACATAGAAAGAAAGGAAAGAAAGTATGTTCCATGTGAGCCAACCTAAACCAAATTGTCTGCATCCCAATCTTGCTCATCATCTATGAAAGGAAGATAACTAGCTAAGGGGGCAATGACAAGTGTCATACTAGAACAATCACTAGGTTCAACATGTGGTGATTCACTCCTTTTAGGAGGATCATCACAATTTCCCCCATCTAAATTCATAGAAGTGGAGAATAGAAAACTTAGTTCATTATGCACTTCATCAATTTTAGCAATCTCATCATCATTATCCAAGTTAATCACAACAAGAGGTCTAATGATAATGTCCATTATATTCTCTTATTTTTGTTGTGGTGGAGGAGTTTCATGTTGTGGTGAAGGTGGATAATCATCATGCTTTGTTTGATTTAGTTGTTGATCTTGGATTGTTGGTTTATTCTTTTCTTCTAATTGATGAGCAATAGTATAGCATCTAGGCCTATGCTCTTTAGCATTTTAGTTCATTCTTGCATGGTTTTCAACTTGTGATGGTGTAGGAGTGGGTTTTTCAACCATCAATCTCTTTTCTTCCCTTGGGGGAGGAACGAAAGGGACCTTAGTGGTTTGCAAAACCCCTTTCTCTTTAGGTTTATAAACTTGTTTCATTTTAGGAGGCACAAAGGGAATTGTTTGGTTATCTCTTGGTCTCGTATAGGATATAGGTGGCAGAATAGCATCATACTTAGTTTCTTTTCATTCAAGAATAGGTTCATCCACAACAATTTGAGTGCGAGGAACAACTATAGATCTTTCAATTTTAGGTGGGATATCAACAAGGGATAACCCTTTTATGTGTTTTTCTTTGAACTTTTGATATGATTTAAAGAAGAAATCTTCATGAGCTATTATAGGTTCTATTGATTTAGGCCAAAATAAATCCAATGAAAAGCTCCCACGAACTATAAAAATTTGGTTGTCAAATGGAAATTTCAAGCACTTGTGAATGACTAATGGGATGACACCCATGGAGCGTAGCCATGGATAGCCCAAATTCACATGGAATTAATCTAACATAAGGATGATGTAGAATGATACATCTAATTGTTTCCAACTTTTAATGGAAGAGTGATCAAAACTATCATAGGGTGAGAAAAACCATCATGTGTTTTGATCCATGCTTTCAATTGTTCTTAAGAATCTTGGTAAAGTTCGTGAACAAATAAGAATTCTGTAGTGATCACGTTCTCTACACACACTAGATCAATTAATATCTCATTTGTAGGATTTTCATTGATTCTTTCGGCCATGTAAAGAGGACCATCAAGTACATGTTTTATTATATCATTATGTGAGAAAGCAATGTCAATGGAAAAGTTGATTTGGCCCTTATGAGGTTGAACGTCAATGTATCCAATAATGGAATCAGGGATGTGGTCCAAAATGGGTTGACTAGTGTCAACACTATGAGTGAAAGAGTTGGAAACCCCAAGATTCACAATGAATGTACTGGCATAGGATGCCATGAGTCTTGAACTACGTCTCACTAAAGTATTGGTAGTAGGACACTAGGTTGTGATACTCATACGAGTTTCACCAAACCAAAAGTGCACCAAAAATGGACAAAAATCACTAAATAAAGATAGTAAACACCTAGAAATAGGAAACACAATGCAAGTATTGAAGAATATATTGCAATATTAAGATCTAAAATATGATAATTGACTATTTTTTAAGATGCAAAAATTTGAAAATGATTTTTGTTATTTTAAAAACAATGCACTTTCTTTCACCAATTGAACTAAATGTAAACATCTACAGAAATATGCAATTTCAAAAATTAAAACTAAGATCTACAAGTACAAGAAATTGAAGCAAACAGAGACAAATATATGTGCAAAATTTTGTCAAAATGCATGTGCAAGGATAGCTTTTCCCATGGGTGAATGATTCTTTGCACAGGGTTTTGAAAAAGTGAAATCTAAGTGTTTGACCTGATATTTAAGCTCATTGTTCCTAAATGCAAGCAGATTCTTCTATGATATTTTCCCTAGATTGTTCTAATTAAATGTGAATGTAATTGTATGACAATGTATGAACAAAATGACAAAAAAAATTTAATGCAATTTTGAATGTTATTATGATCAAATGATTGAAACACACTTTAATACAATCTATTATGCAAATTGTATACAATATTTTTAGATTTTTATGGATTTAAATGATGCAAATATACAACATGTAACCCTAAATGAAATGCAAAACAAGATGATGCAAAACCTAGATCTAGGGCTTGAAATGTGGGGAAAGGGATCCCCAAAGGATTTTGATTGGGCATAAAACCTAGGAATGTCAATATGTATCTTTCCAAAATGAAATGTGGGGAAAGGGATCCCCAAAGGATTTTGATTGGACATACAACCTAGGAATGTCAATATGTATCTTTCCATAAGGCTATTTCATTAGGAGAGAGATCAAAAAGGTGTAAAGATTGACTTTCAACCTCAATGGTGAGTCAATCAGTCTTGGATCTCAGTCCTTAGGATAGTAGGAAAGATTTGGAAATAAATTGAAATGATTCGAGGCACTCAATCTAATTGAAAAATAAGACCTAATACCTAAAATGCAAAGTCCTGAAAATACAAAAATGAAAATGATAGTTTGTAGGCAAATCTGAGAAGGGTATGGACACATGTACCTGTCGCAATTTTTTTTTAGACCTGCTGAAGGACTAGTTCACCCCGAGATAAATGGGTCTTGGTTAGGGCTTTTGAAAACACTTTTGATAGTTCTCTGATGCTAGATCTTGGCTTCTATTTGGTATAGGTCCCACTGTCAGAAAGTCATAAATAAATTCTACAACCTAGTTTATGTAGCTTAACGAAAATGATGACAACTTGTGCAATAATGAAAAATTGCTCTTTAAGATCTCTTCAATCCTTCTTCAACCTGTAATCTCCACATACACAGAGAAAAAGATTGTTTTGTTTGAATGGGGGTTTGCCTTGGTCAAATCCCAAGTTTAGTTTTTAAACCTTGAAAGAAAGATAATGACAGTAGAGAAGGAAATGATGAATGAACAATGTTTGCTACAACTCACCAAAATTTAATGGCTTCCCTTAAAGGACTAAAGACAAACACATCTCTCCGAGGAATCTAATCTTTCTTTGCTTGATGGATTTGGATACTTGAAATTCTTGGATGTTTTAGGATCAACAATGCATATTAGCCTTCACAAGATGACATGAACATTGTATAAGCTTGGGCATGATATTAGGATCTTGATTGTTGCAACAAATGACTGATAAATTTGCTCTTGAATGCTCTTGAAAATAATTTTCTCAATAGGATTTCTCTCATGAAGTGTGTTAGATTTCGAATGATCAAAATACTATTTATTTATAGGTGTTTATCTAATTTCTTAAAAATTAATTCTAAAAGCTGACAATTGCAAGTTGAATTTGAATTATTACAATGCTGCCAAAAATATATTTAAAAATGGGTCTTAGGATTTAAATGGGACCCATTCACCCATGGGTGAATGGGTCTTGGCCTATAAGTCCAGGGCACACATATTCCATGTTGATTAAAATATTAATTGCAATTATTAAATGTCAGTTCCCCTTTCAAAAAATGGAAAAAATAAGAATTTGGAATGCATAATTTGGAAAATTAGAAGCTTAATTAAGTCCAATAAATTTAGGGACCCAAACATAGTGTGAAATTGTAAAGGTATACAATTTCCTACACTAAATTACCTTCACCACTACAAAGTACATAAAGCCAACTTTCTGATGATATCTCATTTTTGAAAAGCTGACACCATGGTGAAAAGTTATGGCCATTTGAAAAAAGTTGCTCGATTTGGGCATTAGGGACCAAATTTGGGCCCCTAAGCATTTGAGCCCTGGGTGCACATATGACCCGTCATAGGTATTTAGTTTTTAAAAACACCTATCCCCAAATATGAAGACACCATTGGGCGCGGGTCCACTTGTTGGGAGGGGAAAAGGGCCATAGGCCACACTACTCAAGGCTTAGCACCCTCTCTAATGGGTGTTGGTTGCAAATGTTTAAACCCCATGACCAATCACCTATGAAATAATATAACACAACAATCAAACACTATTTTAAATCAAAAATTTTAAACAATTTGTTTTATTAATTAAAAAGCTAAAAAAATTGTATTGACCACAAAATGATTTGGTAGTGACCTTGTATGATGCTGCACATGACTACACCAATGAATATTAATATGCCAATGGAATATTCTTAAAATATTCTCTACGACCACAAACCTAATGACGTTGTAGACCATGCAATACGAATAGGTACAAATTCATACAACCATACAAAATATGTCAACTAGAGAAAAAAAATCTAATGCCCCTAAGACAAAGTGCCCAAATTTGACAATTTGACAAGTGATCTTTAGGTTTTAGGGCCTTTCATATTTGATGGCATGGTCAATTTTGGCCCAGAGTTCTCTAAAACTTTAGTTACCTCCGAGATCTAGTAAACTTCACCCAACTTAAAACTCTTATAGATATGGTCATATATGTCAAATTTTGATGAAATAAAAGCCAATTATTTCTCTGAAGCCTTGGATTCAATTGCAAGGTCCTTGAAACCCCAAAACGCACCCAAAAAATGTTCTATCCAAAATATTTCCCTCAAATGTGGGAGGGATTCTACAACACTAAAACTCTCATATCATGTGGGAGTTGAAGATATAGTTCAACACCCAAGACCACATACAAAAACAATGAAAAACTTCCACAAGAGAGTATGCAAGAAATGAGTTTGCTTGATATTAAGATCTATGAGATATGATACAAAGTGTACAAGAGTCTTTCTTATAAAGACAAGATTATGACATGTGTCTTAATCATGTACAATGAGACAACTACCTCAACATTATTAAATGACCTAGGACTCAAGTATTAAATGCCAAAAAGATAAGATAAGATCTAGGTGACAACTAAGATTTTTAGAAAGATTCCTAGGACTTAAGTGGACTTAATATGTAAATAGAACTTATAAGTAAACTAGAAAGGTAAAACACCTATTTACAACAAAAAAATCTACAAATGAAAATACTCTAAGAAAATGACTTGAATTAGAATACAAGGAATAAAATAAAATTGAGTTATATACCTACTATTTTTTAGTGTTACCGAGGAAACATCCCCAAGTTTTTCATGCCCTTCTAGGGACAAAGGACAACCTAGGTATGGGTTATGGGAGATGGGAATATCCCCTTTTTCTTATTTTTTGGGGGCATACTAAGAATTCCCCCAAGCAAGGGGGATGTCTCCCAAGACATTCCCAACAAAGGGACCTTGGGGGATGCCAAGGTGTCTTTGGTGTCCCAAGGAAGTGATGTCATCCTCCGTAGTATCTCAATTTCACTATATATATAAAAATAATAATAAACTAAAAAAATAAAATAACTTCAAAAACCCTTATGCCTGTGGAGGAGCCATAAGGCCCCTAACTTTGAAAACTTATATTTTCTTCTTGTTTTCCTTTGCCTACTATTATTTTATTTTTTATATTTGAATTTTCAGATTTTTGGCATGCAACAAGAGAACTCAAGAAATTGAAAGTTGAAGGGAGGTGAAGGAATATAAAGGATCTATAACTTTTACATTTGCTACAAAGTAGCCTAAATATTTTTGTGCCTTCTAGGATTTATGGGTGTAAAATCCACCCCTTTATCACTACAATTTCTTTTTTTATTAACTCATTCATGATAACTACCAACTTAGTCGGCCAATTTTTTTTTGTCTAGATTAGAAGTGTTGACTTCAAAAGTTCTTCATTCATCATGGTGATGACAAATAAACATCACCAATTATATGCTTATGTTCAAAAGTTATAAGCTCTTATAGTTAGGGTCATCCCTAGACCCAAACCTAAACCTCGAGGGTTCATGATGACCCTATCTACGTATCCCCTCATGGGAAATTAGAGGCTTCATAGTTCACCCACCAATTCTAGAGGGAGTTCATTATCTACTTTTGTATGAGATATTTGATCTCACCTTTAACCTAGGACTATTCATTAAGCATAAACTATCAACTTAGTCCAATTATAATAGAATATTAACAACCTTCCATCATGAGTTGGATCCATGATACAAACATCCATAAATACACAAGGGTAATATCATACCATAAACCCAATATTATATACACAATGACTCTCTCGAGCATACATGATGCATATACAAGGTGACTAGCTCATACACATCACAAGTATAAATATTGTAACTAGCTCATTTGCACATCACCTTGGTACAATAGTGACTAGCTCATACACATATCACAAGTACATTACAATTGCATGATTAAAAGATCAACAACTAATAAGTCAATTATATATGAAATCCTACTTCTAGAGGTATCATCATCACAACTACATAGAAACTTATATTCAACAAAACTACTTTTATAAGCTCAAGAAATGTTTGCCATGAAGATATGTTAAGAATCAAAATATGGTTAAACCTTTCATCATCAAGGTGAGAATAACCTCACAATACTAACTCAACAATAATAAAAAATAAGCATAACAATGAATTTTATTTTCAACCTCAATTGCAAAAGTAAGCAATCATAACTTAAATTAATAACTATCTTAAATTAATGTTTACCCATGACCTTGCAAGAATCACCAATTGACACTATTTTATCTAATATACCAACCTTATATGCATTTTGACCTGTAAAGCAAGAGTTCCAAGCTTATAATATACCAACCATATATTCATTTTATTTTTTTATGGAGTGGGTGAGAGAGATTCTTACTCTTTGTTGAGCTGTTCAGATGGACAGTTTTGGTCTTCATCTTGGATGTTTGCCTAATCTTTGTGCTATTTTTCCTGTTTTTGATGGGTTTGGAGGATGGTAGGCTTTCTAGGTTTAAGATAAGGTTAAGCCTATCTTTTATATGGTTGACGTTGGGCCCTTTGTGTAATTGCCTTTGGTTTGTGGGGGCTTTGTTGGAATTGGGGTTAAAAAACTGCCTGGTGCAATTTTCTCTTTGGTTTTGGATTTGGCTTATGAAGAATGCTTATGCAAATTTAATGTATTGTTTGTTGTGCCTACTTTTTTGAGTTGTTAAGATGGACAGTTCTGGTCTTCATCTAGGATGTTTGGCTAATATTTGTGTTCTTTTTCCTATTTTTGATGGGTTTGGAGGATGGTAGGATTTCTAGGCTTAAGATAAGGTTAAGCTTATCTTTTATATGGTTGATGTTGGTCCCTTTGTGTAATGGCCTTTGGTTTGTGGGGGCTTTATTGGATTTGGGGTTAAAAAACTTCTTGGTGCAATTTTCTCTTTGGTTGTGGATTTGGCTTATGAAGAATGCTTATGCAAATTTAATGTACTCAATCCATGTTATTGTTTTATGTAAATATTGTCTTTTCATATCACCCAATACTTGTCTGTGCTTATTAAATAAAATCAATTTTATTTTGTCTTAGTATACAATGATGGTTATCTTAGATATTTTAAAATACCATTATATAAATACAAAAATTCATCAATGCTCTTGTATAGGAAGTTATTAGAAGGATTATATCCGGACTCTATTCAATCTTTTATATGAATATTTTTAGCAGTATAAACGTGTCTAGGATATAAAACTCCAAGAA
The DNA here is from genome assembly GCA_007258455.2 of Sequoia sempervirens. Lineage (NCBI taxonomy): Eukaryota > Viridiplantae > Streptophyta > Pinopsida > Cupressales > Cupressaceae > Sequoia > Sequoia sempervirens. The sequence goes on from VDFB02105785.1 coordinate 357,693,586, forward strand.
TGTATTTGGTTTTGTTTCTTATGAGAAAAAATGGTGAGGGTCTTGAAACTGTATTAATATATTGGGCAGTAATCACTTGTCCTACATACATTTCATTTTTCTTGGTGGCACATCAACGTTTTTTCAAATAGCTTACAAGCATTGTCTAAGCTTAGTTGATTCTCTCAGAAGAGGTCCTCTAACATTTTTATTCTATCTATAATAGGTAGCATGCCATTTTTCTTGGTATACTAATTTTATATGTTAACATCCTACCTTGTAACATGATGCTTAGAACATATTTTCCATTAACCTTGTGATAGTTATTAGTGTCACAATTATTTTTGTTATCTTATTGATTAAATTAGTGTATGAATAATCTAGAAATTAGTCTTATATGTAGAATTTCTAAAATAAGGTTACCATTTTGTAACATCATTTGCACACTAATATTTATACATTCTTAGTGAATATTTACATCTCTTTGGTGATGTACGATTGATATTTTATCTCAAATTATGGCCCATGGGTATCTATTGTGAGATATTGGCTAATGAATTATACTATATATTATATGTGAAGATATATGAGATCACTTATTGTTGACCATTAAGATCATATTTAACTATGAGTGTAAGTGTGAATATTATATAGTTAGTGAATTGAACTATTCTTATAAGAATACATGGATTTGCCATATGCTATGTAAATGAAATCAAAAGATTAAGAATATATTATTATTGTGGTTGTATCTTCATTAGCTAGTCCAATGGATATAGTGTTTCCAATAATTTAGAGTATGACATGGGTATTGACCATGTTTAGAGAAAATTCAGACCTATTTTGATGTCTTTCCAATTTTAGATGATTATTATGTGACATTGTTGGTGTATGTGGTATTTCATTAACAAGCATTTCATAATATAATAAGATTATGATACTTGATATCGTCAAATCATATGAATCCATGTATTGTGGTCTTTTTCATCATTGTTGCTTTGTGAAGATATTTGACTACTAACCTATGCTTTGATGAGACTGAGATTACCTTATATTTATTTTTTTAATACATAAAATGGCTATGGATTTGATTTTGACAAGGTTAGTAATTGTTGGTATGAAATTGGTTGTGATGATAAAACTTGACTTTTATTTGATAATACAGATATAAAGAGGGGTGTTAATGCCAATTGAGCTAAATGCAAATAAATATTCAACCATATATTTTATTTGCATCAATATGAATTAATAGATAATTATCATATACAATGTCTTAATAAATACTATAAATTGTTAGACCTAGTGGAAAATATGGAAGGGATTGTGAAAATCTAGTTTCTCTCTATTTATCCTAAGGGTGTTGTAAATAATTGCACTAAAAATTAATTGAGTCCTAGAAGTATTATGAGTTATAGGATAAATGTCACAATATGATAGTGCACTCAAAAATATTATTATTGGTAGGTATTCCTCCATTTTTGTAGCCCATTGAAATGCCTCATAAAAAGGTGGTGTCCTTTGTGGCTCTATCTCCTTTTTATTTCACTTCTTCAGTGGGGGTTGTGCATCCTCCATTGAAGCACAAGCTTGAGGATGACCTTTCTTCACATGAGGGTCATAAGAAATCCTCGTCTCATGTGGATTTTAGTTTTACTTTGGCTTGCATTGACCTCATGATAAGGACATCCCCCAAATCTCTAGAGTTAGTCACCAAGCCTATTCCTAAGGTTAGTCATGAGTCTTGGGTGTCCTATCATCCCCTCGCTCAGTTGGCACATGACACTCCTGTCAAGATCAGTGAGGAGTTCTAGCAACAAAATAACACCTCTTTATCCCATGCTCTTCACAAAATTATTCAAATTCATTTGATGTGAACTCACCACATCTATCAAATCTTAGACACTTGATTCTAGCATTCATTTCATTCTCAACCATTGATTTAATATCTTAAATCTACTGAAAGCTTCTGAATTTTCTTTTAAGAATGTAACCCATGTCATTATAGAGAAATCATCAACGAGTAACATAGAATACCTTTCACCTTGAAGATTATTTGTTCTAGTTGGTCCACATAGAACAATATAAATTATCTCTAGACGTCTATCAACAAAATACTCTTTATTCTTGAACTTTATCCTTGTCTACTTCCCAATCTAATATTATCTACACATGGTGCTTGTAGGCTTGACAATCCTTGGCATGTCTCTAACTACATGCATAGAAATTATGTTCACAAGTTTATCAAAGTTTATTTATCCCATCCTTGTATGCCACAACCAACACTCATTTGATTGACCTAGAAAACAACTTCTTCCATTCACACCCTTAAGGTTGTATAAGTTTTATGGCAAAGGAAAACATATCCCTTTTCCTTGCTTTTTTGGGCTCTCCTTGTTTTAACTAAGCTTAACAGTGCCTTGATTTACTGTTGTAATGTGTCTAACACATTCACATTAGGTCTTGGGCCCTTATGAACTAATGAACTTAAAATGGTACCTTGCTAAAGTGTTGTGAAGTGTCATAACACACATTCACACTTTTCTAAGGTTTTATTAATTAACTAAACCTAATAAACCCTAATCATGCCTTATTTAAAGTGTTGTAAACTATTGTAACACACTTTCACACTTTTCAAGGGTTTTCATAAATAAGTGGGCTTATGTATGCCTTAATTGGCCCTATTTTGTATCCACAAGCCTCATTTAATGCATCTTTTCGAGGATAATCTCAACATAAATCAATATCCGATCATAATTCATGTGTTTTCAGGTTGTATGGCCCAGATTTAGTGATTTGGGACTCATTCACCACCTTAGGCGAATGATTCCCACCTAGGGTTTTGGGTCTCGAACCTAGTTTCACACCTTTCTAAGCATTTTTAGAAATGGTCCCATAAATTATGCCTAATGGGACTCATTCACCACCTTAGGTGAATGAGTCCTGGGTGACCCAAAATTAAAATTAATTCAAATTCTTAGTGGGATTTTATCCTCCTAGATCTGATGTTGGCTTGTAGTGTTGTAATTTTAGGAATTCTTGCATAATTAAGTATAAATACAAGTTTCTTCTACTCATTTTACACCTAGCAAGTTGAATGAGCATCCTTATAGCAAGTTTGAGTTCACAAGAGCATTGAAAGCCAATTTTAAAGCATTCAAGGGAAGAATTCTCCATCAATTGTTGCAAAAATTCAAGATCCATCATCATGTCAAGGTTATCAAGCATTAAACAAGTTATTGAATTAGTGTTGTGATGTAGCATTGAAGATCCAAGATCAAGCATTGTCCTACACCTATTGTCAAGATCAAGATCTACATCCTTCATGGCCATTTCATGTTGAGTTTTAGATTTACAAGACATCATCTACAAGGCATCACTCAAGGTATCATTGTTCATGCTTCATTTCTTTGTAACTTCATTGTTTCATCATTTGGTTTAATTACCTAAACAGGGTTTGACCAAGGTAAACCCCTATTCACTAACAATCAACAATTTTTTCTCCTCTATACATGTGTGATTGCAGATCTAGGTTTCTTAGAGCTTGAAGGATCATTAAAGATTAGGTTACAAGCTTGAAGAAAGTTGTAATTGTCTCCTCATTTTCAAGGTTGTAATCTTCACAAAAGGTCGTTTATAGGTCTAAAATTAGGGTTTTAGATCTGGAAACAAAGTGGAATAGAAATAGCAGACATTGAAGACTAGATTCAGACTTTGAAATTCTAGAAAACCCTAATTGGACTAATTCGCTAGTCCTAGTGTATGAGTCCCAGCTTAGGTCAATTTTGAGATTTTTGTAGTTTTAGATACCCTTTTTCTAGAAACCTGTTCTTGTGCAAAAACCCTGATCTGGTACTGATTTCCCAAATTGGAAAATGAGTTCCAATAGGCCTAAATTTTAGTCTATTCAACATTTTAGGCCTCCATTCAATCCCTCTTAGAATTCTAGGTGCTCCTTTTTACTTTTCCAATTTGATGTTATAATTTATTTGCATTTATAGTTCATTTAGTGAAGTTTCTTGCATCATTGAGATCAATCATTAGATCTTGCATTTCATACATTTTTCCAAGCCCTAGCTTGGTGGTGAACCCATCATTAATCTCTAAAGACACCCTAGGATAGTCCCTTGGAATATCTTTTTCTCCTTTGCATTGAGATCTCTAGGGTTACCCTTGAGTGAAATAATTGGAAAGTGGATGTGCTCTATGACCTGAGCCATACAATAGCATTCCAACAACCCCATTTTCTATTGTTTCATTTTGGTGAACCTACATTTAGAACATCACAATTCTGATTTGGAGTGCATTATCATCCTATATATTGCTTGCATTAACATTGCATTAGGATTTGCATTCATTAATTGGCATTCTAGGGTTTCTAAATTTGCACTAGTGAAAGTTCATATAGATTGCATTTTTGCATCTCATATCATTGAAAATCATAAAAAATATACGTTTGTGCACACACCTAGTTTATAGATCATACAACATAAAAAATCATAAAAATCAATTGAAAATTTTGGAAAATTTTGGAAAAAACCCTCATTGGGACTCATACACAACTCTGGGTGAAACAGTCTTAGTGTAGATTCTACACTACATTTTCCAGAATTCAAAGCATTGCTTTTGAGCTTTTGTTTGCGATTTAAAATTTTCTGTTTCAATTTATAGAATTTTTGTTATAACCATTTCATTTTTCTTATGTTATATTACATTTGCATTCATCTTGCATTAAGTATCCCTTGCATGAGTATTTGGTGTCCTATTTCCAATACTATATTGAGATGAAGTTCAAGACTCATGTCATCCCGCGATAGCACAATCATCATGGATCTTGGGTTGTTTAGCTCTTTCAATCCTAGTACTAACACTAGTACACTAGATATGGACCATACCCTTAACAACTCTTTGCCTTCAAGTAGTGTGATGCATGCTGAAACAAGGAATGATAGTGTCCCGCAAGAAAATATAATTCAAATTCCAGAAGACTTAGAAAACCTACAACATCAAGTACAAAATGATAACATTTCAACTACTACCATCACTACTATAGATAACATTCATCACATGCTTGAAAGTGAAGATAGACTTGACCTTGTGAAAAACATAGTTCAAATCTTTGGAAAAAACCTCACCTCAACCACTAGTTTTCCTTTACCTACAAGCAATGTCACAAGCCAAGGAGGAATTCAAATTCCTCCTCCCACAACAATTGCCTCAATTCCTAACTATACCTAACCTCAATTCATAACAACAATGCAACCAACTAGTAAAGTGATTCCTTCTTGAGGTATTTTCGCTAGCATCCCTAGTACTTTCATGGCATAACATGTCATTTCTCCTACCACCTTACCACCTATAATCATTCCATTCACTTTCCCCTTGAACACATACACACCTCCACCTTTTGCACCTCCTCATAACAAAAGCAATGAACCTCTCATAAATCAACTCTTCCAAACCATTTCATCCATTCAAAAACAAATTTCCACCATCAACCAAAATCAAAATGCCCCACCTACATATTATGTCAAAAGCAGCCCATTGTCCTTGGATATATTGTGAACACTGATGCCACAAGGTGTAGAGGTGCCTAGATTCAAGAAATATGGAGGAAATAGAGATCCTTCTAAGGGTGAAGCCACAATAGTGGTTTACAATTTGATGGAGGAAGGAAAACTAAGAAAAAATGACCCCACATGGCAAAAAAATTGATTTTAGGGGTTCGAATGATCCGACAAGTTCGACCGAACCAAAAAGGGGTTTGACCAAACTAGGGTTTCAGTGAACCCATTAATTACTGAGCCCACAATTCTCACCCAAAAAACAAAATAAAAATGCATATTGAAGGGGGTTCAAATGAACCCTAGCTCGAACAAACCCCCCTTATTCCTCATTCTCCCCTTGAAACACAAAAAACCCTAAATTTTTACGCTTCGAAGCTTGGGTTGATGATTAAAATGGAGGAGTCTTCACAAACCCAACTAGAATCAGGTAGTCCTTGGAACAAGCTATCCAACAAATACAATTTTAATATTTTTTGGTTTTATTATGTATTTGGTTTTTTTAGTTTTATTAAACATAGGTTTTTCATCAAAAATGGAGGTCTTTGTTTTGTACATTTGGAAAAATAGCAGATTATCAATTTTTTTTTTGAAAAATATGAGTGCACCAGATATTAAAGTCCTTGATCCAACAAAAAAAATTGAATTTCAATATATACAAAAAAATTTATGTGTTATACGATCGCGCTATGTCTAAATTGTAATTGGTTTGACTTTGAAACTTGATTAAAGAAAAAATATTCAATAAAAACTATCTAACCAAGTGGAAGCACTAGATATCTGAGTTACAAATCTAAATTCAAAAGAATTAGAATTTTATCCTTCATGGAAAAAAGTTATGTGTTATACGGCGCCACTTTTTAAAAATGTTGTTTTCTAAAAAAAGTTTTCATGGGAGATGGAAAATAAGTGGAATCGATTCCAAAATTAAAAAAAAAAAAATAGAATCTATAGAAAAAATGTGACGAGACTCTAGTTTGCATCATCCTCAAATTCCTCACAGTTTAGCCGCTATAGGTGCCTGAATGTGAAGATTTAGATAAAAATAATAATTTGTGTCCAGTTTGGCCAAAAATTCTAAACCGCTATTGTGGGATTACTCCTAACCATGTTAATGCTTATACCAGCTTATGTAGTTACTTTGTACTTGATGATAAACTCTTGGCTAAGCTTTTCCCTAGGTCCTTGAAAGATACTACCTTGGAATGGTTCTTTTGATTACCAGATAACTCAAATCATTCATTCAAGGAACTTGTTAAGGCATTTTTCAACCATTTCGAAGTGCATATGACCCCTAAGATGACCTTGGCCAAATTGATGAGATGCAATAAAAAAGAAGACAAACAAATAACTCACTTTATCTCATGCTACCAATCACTTTATTCCCAAATTGATGTCAAGGTTCCTGACCCTCACCTCCAAAAGATGTTCATAGAAAATTTGCAAAGATACAAGACTAGCTTACCATGATGAAATTCCCTCCTTTATGCACTTGTGTACTTCCCTCCATGATTATCAAAACTCGGTTAGTAGTTGAGATACAAAATCCACCTCTAGCCATACTAAGAAATTTGAGCTTCTAAACCAAAACAATTCCCAACATTTTAGAAAATAGAATAAAGGTTTCCTTCAATTCAATCCCCCTCATCAAACAACTCAAAATGTTAATAACCAAGTAACTATTGTTAAAGCCATGATACCCTTTAGTTATGGGGACCTGAGACAATTCACTCCCTTACCCAATACCCTTCAAAACACAATGACACAACTTTTAGAACAAAAGATGATTACCATGCTCCCCATTAAAACCACTCGATCCTAAAATACCATTGCCCACAAACTTTAGACCAAACTCCTACTGCCATTATCACCAACAAAACATACACGATACAAAACATTGTGTCTTAAACATCTTGTGCAAGACCTCATTAATTTCAATTATCTTTCCATTGGAGGTGTTAGTGATCAAGGGAATAAGTCTATTGCCCCTCCTAACCAAAACTTGCAAATTTTTACCAACCTATGCCTAATCATAACATTTCATTTGTCAAAGCTAGTGAAACTACAAAGAATGATGTGATGAATGTTGATATGAATGATAATAACAATGACTCTATTCAATGTGATCCTATAGATAATGATCCTATGGATGACATGGTAGGAGTGATAGATGTCATTCCTCGTAAGGGCCAAACTAAAAAGCCTCTTGAGATTGCTTTCTCCTCACAAGATATACTTAAGCATGTAGCCAATGGTCCTCTTTACATAGTTGACTGAAACTATGACAAGCCCACTAATGGGATATTAATAGATCCTGTCTGTGGAGAGAATGTGATCACCGAGGAATTCTTACTTCTGCATGAGCTCTATCAAGACATATATGATAAACCGAAAGCATGGATCAAGATGCACAATGGTTTCACTTTTCCTACAATGGATCGATCACTCTTCTTTTACAAATAGAACTGACAACATTAGATATCTCATTCTCCATCATCCCATAGTCGAACCAATTTCATGTGAAGCTAGGCTATCCATGGCTTCACTCCATGAATGCAGTCCCTTCGGTTGTGCACAAATGCTTAAATTTTCCCTCTGACAATGAAATATTTATCATCCATCATAGTGGATTTAACCCATTGCCTGCTCATGGAAACTTCTCATTAGATTTCTTTTGGCCCAAACCTATGGAACCTATTAAACCACGAGAAGACTTCTTTTTCAAATCCTATCAAAAGTTTAAAGCAAAGAAAATAGCAGAATTATCCCTCTAAAACATGCCTCAACCCATGACTAGGCCTACCATCCTTGACAGAACCATGATTGAGCCTAAAGAAATTCCAAACAACCAAGACCAACCTAAAACAAAAAAATCACCTACTTCATACAAAAGGCCAAGAGATAACAAAAATAATCCAATCAAACCTGATAGAATAAAACAAGTTTAAAAAGTTAAAGAGAAAGTGGTTGAACAACCTCCCATGGTTCCTTTCATTCCTCCCTTTGGGGAAGAAAAATAACCTATGGTTGATCAACCTACTCCTACACAAACACAACTTGAAAATAGAACTAAAATAAATAGAGGTGCTAGAGAGCATAGGCGTAGACACCGCGCCCTTGCTCACAAGTTACAAGAAGAAATAAATAAAGAAAATCAAGATCCAAACTTGACTAAAGCAATGCATGATGAGTCTAGCCCTGCCCCAAAACAGAATGATCTTATAGTACAATCACAACAAGAGCTCGATCCTTCTTTAGACATTATCATTTGACCTTTTGTCATGATTAATTTAGACATTTGATGAGGAGGAGATTACTAAAATTGATGAGGAGGTGCATAATGAATTGAATACATTGTTTTCCTCTTCTATGAGCTTAAACAACAATTCTCCTAAGAAGAGTGTTAACCCTAGTCCTGACCCTAGTTCGGCACTTGCTATTGTCCCTTTGGCTAGTTGTCCACCTTCGGTGTACAATGAACATGATTGGGATGTAGACGACCTACTTTAGGTTGACTCGCATGTGCATTACTAGTCTTTTGTATTATTTATATTTCTTTTTCTTTGTGTGCTTACATGTGCGTATTGTGATCCCCCATGATGTTATGTTCAAGATATTATCTCTCTTTGTGACATTCATCTATTTGTACATTCATTATTATCTATGTCGTAAATATTTCACTTTTCACCTTTTATCTTGGTCTTGTTTTTTCCTTTTGGGAATAACACAAGGCATCGAGACATTTATGTCTCTTCCATGTTGACCCAAAAGCTTTTCCTTTTCTTTATTCCTTTTCATTGGACTTGTGTTTTCCTTTTTGGGATGACGCAAAGTGTCGAGACATTCATGTCTCTTCCATGTTGACCCTAAAGGTTTTTCTTTGTTTTTGCTCTCTTTGTGTCATTCTTCCAGTTCTATGTGTATTTGGGGAATGATGACAATTTTGAAATCTCTAAAAAAAATTGTAGCAAGAACATACTCACCCCAAATCCATAGATCTAGGTTATGTGTTTGTATTTTCATTTTGGGGGCAACCCATTTTCTCTTTTCTTTTGCATGATGTAATTTTACTTGGAAATATATGACTTTGCCTAGGGCTTTCCAAGTTAGCTCTCATCTGTTTGCATTTATCATTTGATAATTTAAATTGTAAGGGTTAAAAAGGCAAATATCTAACAATTAAATACAAATTTAAGTAATAAATAGAGAAACTAAAAACACATAGAATAAATTATAACATAGAGAATTTAATGTGGTTCACCCAATCTGGGCTACATCCACCAAACCGCAGCCATCTAATGATTTTATTATCTAGTGAAAAAACCTATTACAATCTTGCAAATAATCATGTTTTTCATTATTCTATAACACCCATTCGAACTCAAGCTTAGAAGCTTTCAAATTTTGGGTTCTACAAAATTGAATTTTTCTTTTTTCGTTGATTTTTTCCTTTTTCGATGATGATGCGAAAAAGTAGGAGAAATTTTGTTTTCAAGGGCTACCACCCTTGAACCCCCACTCAGCCCTAGACACTAGCAAGGATACATGTTGGGGTGTATAGTATACCATGGGCTATACAGTATAGCATGATCAATTGCCACATACCAACAATCTCCCACTTGGAGACTGATCCTGGACAACACTGCTGCAATTACAGCTCCCACTGGAAATAAGTACCTTAGACCCTACTACTCTATTATACTTGAATTAAACCTTGAAGGCCAACTGAAGCTGAAGAGGAGTTCAAATTCTCCCTTGTCACTGCCTTCGTAAACATATCCGCTGAATTGAAATCTGTATGTATCTTGTCCAGCTTGACCTATCCATCCTCCAACACCGACTAGATGAAATGATATCTCAATTGTATGTGTTTTATTTTAGAATGCAAGGAAGAATTCTTTGCAAGATGTATAGCACTCTACCTATCTGTAAATAAGTAATTTCCAACCTATTGATTTCCCAACTCATCCATAAAAAGTTGCAGCCATATCATCTCCTTTGTCACCTTTGTTGCAACAACATACTCTGCCTCTATGGTGGATAAAGCAACCACCTTTTGCAATCGAGAAATCCAAATCATTGTTGTCCCAACAACTATAAAAACATAATCTGTGGTACTCCTCCTAGTATCTATATCCCCTACCAAATATGAGTCAACATAGTCTTTTAAATCAATATTAGAGCCCCCAAAATATAATCATTTATTAGATGTACCTCTCAAGTACCTAAGAATCCATTTTACTGTATTCCAATGCTCAACTCTGGGATAACTCAAATACCTACTAACAACTCCTATAGGATGTGCAATATCCAGTCTCATGCATACCATGACATACATTAAACTTCCTATAGTTGAAGCATATGGTACCTTGGACATTTTTTCTTCCTCTTCTTGTGTCTTTGGACACATATCCTTAGTCAATTTAACATGACTAGGCAAAGGTGTGCTAACAAATTTTGTATTCTCCATATGAAATCTCTGCAACACCTTTTTAACATAATTAGCCTGAGATAAAAAAATAAATTTCTATTTTTCCTATCTCTACAAATTTTCATACCAAAGATTTGTTTTGCTGCCCCCAAATCCTTCATACAAAAGGATTTTGCTAACTGTTGTTTTAGCTCATACAAGCATGTCATCAACATATAAACACAAAATAATGTAGTTTTTATTATCCCACCTCTTAAAATAAACACAATAGTCAGAATTACACCTGATGTAGCCTTGCCCAGCTATAAAACTATCAAATTTCAAGTACCATTGCCGAGGTGCTTGCTTCAAGCCATATAAACTTTTATTCAATATGCACACTAGTTTCTCCTTACCTTTGACCTCAAATCCTTGTGGTTGTTCCATATATATTTCCTCTTCCAAATCACCATGGAGAAAAGGGTGTTTTAACATCAAGCTATTCTAAATGCAAATCTTCAGCAACCACAATACTTAAAAAAATATGAATAGAAGTCATTTTAACAATTGGAGAAAAAATCTCATCAAAATCAATACCCTTTTTCTATGCAAATCCCTTTACAACTAATTTAGTTTTAAATCTCTTCTTACCTCCATCCTCTTCTTTCAACCTATAAACCCATTTTTTTGGTAAAGCCTTTTTACCTGTAGGCAACTTGCATAATTCCCAAGTCCGATTTTTTAGCAAGGAGTCCATTTCTTCTTCCATTCCATGCTCCCATTGAACCTTGGTATCCACCTGTATAGATTCATCATAATATTATGATTCATTAGCATCAGTTAACAAAATAGTATACAAAGAGGGAGAGAATCTTTCTGGAGGTCTACTTATCCTTGAAGATCGTCTAATAGGAGTTTGTGGTATTTGTTGTTGTTGTTGTTGCCCAGCATGAGGAACCACTGAAATATCATTGTTTGGAATATCATCCAACACTGCATAATCATTTTCTTTCTTCTCATGTTGTAGCAACAGATTTTTGTACAAAACTTTCTCATTGAATATGACATCCTTACTTCTCACAATTTTTTTGATTTTCAAAATCCCAAAGCCTATAACCAAATTCATCAATGCCATATCCAACAAATATACATTTATTTTATTTTGCATCAAGCTTGGTTCTATTTTTAGAATCTACATGTGAAAATGCTTCACAACCGAAGGTTTTGAGAAAAGAATAACTCACCTTCTTACCTTTCCATGCTTCCTCTGGAATACGAAAACCCAAAGGATTAGAGGGACCTCTACTAATTAAATAAACAACAGTGTTTACAGTCTCTACCCACATTTTTAAAGGCAACATAACATGCAATCTCATAGTTCATGCACACTCTATTATTGTTCTATTCATATGATTAACCACTCCATTTTCCTGTGGAGTCCTTGGAACCATTTTCTGCCTACGAATACCATTAGAGGAACAATAATCTTCAAACTCTTTGCTGCAATACTCACCACCATTATCAAATCTGAAACATTTTAGCTTTCTACTCATCTCATTCTCAACCAAGCTTCTCCATTTTTTAAAAGTTTCAAATACATCATATTTTTTCCTAAGGAAATAAATCCATACCTTCCTAGTTGCATTATCAATGAATGTAACATAATACAGAGAGCCACCGAGAGAAGATACCTGAGCTGGTCCCCATACATTTGTATGCACACGCACCAATTTCTCATCTTTCTTTTGTTTCCCATCCTTGAGAAAACTTACTCTCTTTTGTTTTCCATACACACAAATTTCATAGAAATCCATATTAACACATTTTAGACCTGGTCAAACATTATTTGAATGAAGTACTTTCATACCTTTTGCACTCATATGCCCAAGTATGTTATGCCACAATGCTGATTCAAAGTCCACAACAATTGTATGATCTTCTACCTGCTGAACTGCATCAACTGTTCCTGAACATTGACCTTTTTCCGTAACAATTAAAGTAGAAGGAACAATATGAATTGTACAAAGATATAAGGTGCCTACTTTCACACCTTTTACTACCACTAAGGCACCCTTTGTGACCTTTCAATTTTTATCACTAAATGTAACAACACAACCTTCATCATCTAGTTGCCCTGTTGAAATTAAATTTCTACTTAACTTTGGAACATGCCTTACCTCATGTAGTAGCCAATGATTCCCATTCTACAACTTAATCTTGATTCTTCCCTTTCCAACAATCTGACAGGGTTCGTTATCTCCTAAATAAACTAGCCCAAAATTCCCTTGGACATAATCAAGAAAATAACTTCCATGCGGTGTAGCATGAAATTAAGCCCCTGAATCTAACACCCAAGAATCATCACCATTATCAAGGGAAAGAATCAAAGCATCCTCATCAGATTTATTACTTACCACATTTGCCTCTTTACTTCCTTCCTTTTTGTCTCCTTTATTTTTCTGAGATCAATAATCTTTCTTTAAATGACCCGGCTTACCATAGTACTAACAATCCATGTTGTCTCTAGATTGGGACCTTCTATCCTTTGATTTTCCTCGTGACTTCCCATGATTTATAGAATTGTTTCCTCTCTCCTTTGTTCTACCCCTGCTTTTTGCATTTAAAACACTGCTTGAAGTGGATGTTCCACTTGATCTTTTCCTACAAATTTCCTCACTCAAAATAACACCAACATCATCAAATTTTAATGTATTTGAACTAGAAACAGAATTGCTAACAACCATTACCAAGCTATTCCAACTTTCAGGCAAAGAACAAAAAATCAAAAGAGCCCTAACTTCATCAAAGTTTACTTTTACAAAAGTTAATTGACTGGTGACCATATTAAACTCATTTAAATGATCAGTAACTGACCCACCTTCTACCATTTTCATATTAAATAAATTATGCTTCATCAGAAATACCTTATTTGAAGCAGAAGGCTTTTCATATAACTTTGCTAGGGTTTCCATCAGCTCTTGATTTGTCTTTGCTTTTGTAATATTGAATGCCACCGATTGTGCTAGGCATTTATGAATACTACCAAGAGCCTTTCTATCCAAAATCTCCCAGTCCTCATCAGACATTGCTTGGGGTTTCTTGGTTTTCCCTTCCAATGGTCACCATAAATCCTTCTGATAGAGGTAGTCCTCCATCTGCATCTCCCATAACTGATAGTTTTTCCCATTAAATTTCTCAACCTTCTTACCTTTGTTTGCCATTACTCCCACTCAACCGTGAGACCTTCCTATATATGATGATCAAAACACAACCTGCTCTGATACCACTTGTTAGGGTTAGAAAGGTAGATATCTAACAATTAATGCAGATTTAAGTAATAAACATAGAAACTAAAAATACAAAAAATAAATTATAACATAGAGAATTTAACATGGTTCACCCAATCCAAGCTACATCCACCAAACTATAGCCATCCAATGATTTTATTATCCAGTGCAAAAACCTATTACAATCTTGCAAATAATCACGTTTTTCATTATTCTATAACACCCATTTGAACCCCTTTTTATCAAGCTTAGAAGCTTTCAGATTTTGGGTTCTACAAATTTAGATTTTTCTTTTTTTGCTATTTTTTCCTTCTTTGGTGATGACGCGAAAAAATAGGAGAAATTTTTTTCTCGGGGCTGTCACCCCTGAACCCTTGCCTGGCCTCGAATCCCAACAAGGATACATGCCGGGGTGTACAATATACCATGGGCTATAAAGTATAGCATGATCAGTCACCACATACCAACAGTAATTGCTCAGAATATGGTGTTTCACAATTTCTTTAAAGTGGGGGCATACATCGACATTATTCTTTTTCATTTTTATTTTTCATGGTTCATGGTGTAGTCTTTTTACTTTATGCAATGTGTTTTTTGCTTTGTGGTTGGCATTGGGTGTGATGTCCTTCGAAAGCATGATCTCTCTTAGAATATTACATTCCTCTTAGTGGCTTGATGTGACACACTGCATCCCCTAAGCTATGAATCTTTTATTCTTTGATTGGTCCTCTCTTGGAGACATTACGCACAATGTTCCCTAAGTTAAGATCTCACATGAACTAAGCAACACTCCTTTGAACGTTCCTTATTGCTTCATTTGCATTTTCAGTTATATGGCCACCTTATGTAGGACAGCTTGGATTCTTGTATAGCCATCCTGTTTGTTCATGAGTTCTAAGCATTTGAAGCTTTTCTTGCCTCATGAAGCTTGAAAATCATTTTTGTGTGGTACCTTATTAAAGTTATCAGGAGGTATAACTTTGGTATGGTTTTGACGAGAATCCAAATGAGGGTATGACTTTCCCTTAGCGACTCCTGCGTGTGTGTTAGCACATACCAACCATGTGTGTATTTGTCTCACCTTCTTGGATTTCTCACCCAGGGGGCAGCCTAAAGTTTAATTTCCCTAGAGTGAGCATGTATTTTTTAAAAAAATAGCCTAGATCTGATCCACATTGTGATAGAAAAATAGTTGAAGCTTTATCTACCCCTTCTTCATTTTGTTTCATTTTCTTTAAATGTCTTTGGTAGTGTATGCTTGTGCCTTTATGATGCTCTTTATCATTTTTATGTGTTTTCTTTTATGCCTATGTTGGTTTGTCATGGGATCTTGACCCTGGGGGCTTGATCACCCCTCTTGATCGTTGTCATCCTATCTTACTGGCATTGGCACACTTGGACCCCTCTTGATGCATATTTTTCTACTTTAGTGTGATTTTGAAGCAATTTCATCCTCTCACTAAAGTGGGGCCTAAATGTGGCAATGAAAAAAGTATCCCCTTTCCTTACTTGTTTGGGCCCTCTTGTTAACTAAGATTAATAGTGCTTTGATTTAGTGTTGTAATGTGTTTGACACATTCACATTAGGTCTTGGGCCCTTGTAAACTAATAAACTTAAAATGGTACCTTGCTAAAGTGTTGTGAAATGTTGTAACACACTTTCACACATTTTTGAGGTTTTATTAATTAACTGAACCTAATAAACCCTAATCATGCCTTATTTAAAGTGTTGTAAACTGTTGTAACACAATTTCACACTTTTCTAGGGTTCTCATAAATAAGTGGGATTTTTTATGTCTTAATTGGCCCTATTTTGCATCCACAAGCCTCATTTAATGCATCTTTTTGAGGATAATCTAGACATAAATCAATATCCGATCATAATTCAGGTGTTTTTAGGTTGTATGGCCCAAATTTAGTGATTTGGGACTCATTCGCCACCTTGGGAAAATGAGTCCCACCTAGGTTTTTGGGTCTCGAACCTAGTTTCACACCTTTCTAAGTATTTTTAAAAATGGTCCCATAAATTATGCCTAATGGGACTCATTCACCACCTTGGGCGAATGTGTCCCGGGTGGCCCAAAATTAAAATTAATTCAAATTTTTGGTGGGATTTTATCCTCCTAGATCTGATGTTGGCTTGTAGTGTTGTAATTTCAGAAATTCTTGCATAATTAAGTATAAATACAAGTTTCTTTCACTCATTTTACACCTAGCAAGTTGAATGAGCATCCTTATAGCAAGTTTGAGTTCACAAGAGCATTCAAAGCCAATATTAAAGAATTCAAAGGTAGAATTCTCCATCAATTATTGTAGAAATTCAAGATCCATCATCATGTCAAGGTTATCAAGCATGAAACATGTTATTTTAGAGCTAGTGTTATGATGTAGCATTAAAGATCCAAGATCAAGCATTATCCTACACCTATTGTCAAGATCAAGATCTACATCCTTCATGACCATTTCATGTTGAGTTGCAGATTTAAAGGACATCATCTACAAGGCATCATTCAAGGCATTATTGTTCATGTTTCATGTCTTTATTTCATTGTTTCATCATTTGGTTTAATTACCTAAACAAGGTTTGACCAAGGAAAACCCCTATTCACTAACAATCAACTTTTTATCCTCTTTACATGTGTGATTGTAGATATAGGTGTCTTGGAGCATGAAGGATCATTAAAAATTAGGTTACAATCTTGGAGAAAGTTTTTGTAACTGTCTCCTCCTTTGCAAGGTTGTAATCTTCACAAAAATGTCATGTACATGTCTGAAATGAGGGTTTTAGATCCAGAAACAAAGTGGAACAAAAAGAGCAGACATTGATGACTAGATTCAAACTTTGAAATTCTAGAAAACCCTAACTAGACTCATTCGCCAGTCCTAGTGAATGAGTCCTAGTTTAGGTCTTGATTTTGAGATTTTTGCAGTTTCAGATACCCTTTTTCCAAAAACATGTTCCTGTGCAGAAACCATGATTTGGGAATGATTCACCCAAATTGGTGAATGAGTCCCAGTAGGCCTAAATTTTAGTTTATTCAACATTTCAAGCCTCCATTCAAGCCCTCTTAGATTTCCACGTGCTCCTTTGTACTTTTCTAGTTTGTTGTTATGATTTATTTGCATTTATAGTTCATTTAGTGAAGTTTCTTGCATCATTGAGTTCAATCATTAGATCTTGCATTTCATACATTTTTCCAAGCCCTAGCTTGGTGGTGAACCCCTCATTAATCTCTAAACATATACTAGGATAGTCCCTTGCAAGATCTCTTTCTTCCATTCTCATCATTTGATTGAGATCTCAAGGGCATCCTTGAATGTGAAGCATAGAAAGTTTGTTTCTCTAGGTCCAAAACCCTTGGGGTGACAATTTTCTATCTTACAAGTTTCCTTCACATCCTTGAACCTTCTGCCACCAATCTTCTAGACTATGCTTTCTTGATTTCACATCCTTGCTCATTGAATAAAAAAATGTATCCTCTGATGCACATCTGAATTACATTGAGAAGATTATGCTTAAGACCTTCAACATAGAAAACATCTTCAGTCTTAGATTTTTCATCAATACTCATAGTATCTTTACCATAGATCCTTGTTGATGAATTATCACCAAAATTTACTAAACTGTAATTCCATTTAACCAATTTGATGAACTTTCTTTTGTCACCAGTCATGTGACTTGAACACCCACTATCAATTATCTAGAGATTTTATTGTTCCTAAGCATGAAATGTTTTCACAAGCATTGTGTTTTCTTTGCTTATTTCCTTGACTTACTCAACAACAACTATCTTTTGAATTTTTGATTTTGCAAAACCACTCTTGCAAAATTTTACTATATGCCCAACATTGTTATAGATTTTGACATGTCACATTAACATCTACGAGAGAAGCAAAATAATTTCTAATGATAAAATTTCTTTCATTCATTTCAGATTTGCACTCTATATCTTTGTGTCCATACTTATTGCAAATGAAATAGTAACCAAAAAATGCATGATTAAACCCATTTGCACATAGAATCTACATGCATGATGAGATCTTTATTTAGGTATGATAACAACTTCCTAAATTCTAGACATAGCTTTCTATAGATCCTTTTTGAGTAATAGGATCTCCTTCTCTATCTTCTTATATTCTCTTATTTTAGTTTCAATCCAGGACTTTTGCCTTTTGTTTTGTTTCCTTGCACAATCAAATCTTCCAGAACAAAATCAACTTCACCTTCAAAATCAACTTCACCTTCTTCTTCATACATAGAGTTGGTTGAACTTCCAGGGACCATAGAGGCCATGAATAGGGATTAATCTACACCATCTTCTAATGTACAGTGGTCTCCTTCGTCTAAGGAGTACTATTCTTCTCTAAAGAGAGGAATCTTCTTGAAATTGTTTCTCTTGAATACCTTGCTGTTGCTTTCATTCTCTTTAAATGGACATTTAAAAGAATAGTGACCAATTCTACCATAATTAAAGAATTTGAATGGTAATTTACCTTTGTATTTTCCTAATCCTTTCTTCAAGTTTCTCACAAAGTTTTGTTCTTCTTCATTAGAATCACTAGGTGATTCAGAAGCTTCTTCTTTCTTCACAATTTTGAATGCAACTTGTTTTTTGTGTGTACTCTAAACTTCATTCCTCATTTCATAGGTTGTGAGAGATCCAAAAAACTCTTCCATGGTAAGCTTTGTTAGATCCTTGGATTCTTAAATTGTAGATACTTTTGAGTCAAACCTTTGAGGAAGAATTCTCAAAACTTTCTTCACCACCATAGAATCAGTTATTTCTTCTCCATAACTTCTGATTCCATTCATAGTTTCATCTACCCAAAGAAAATAGCTCACTATATTCTCCTCTTCGTTGATCTATAAATTCTCAAATAATTTCTAGTATTATTGTAGCTTTTCCTTCTTAACACTGTCATTCCCTTCATAGATATTTTTGAGCTTATCGCATATTTTCTTTACAATCTTCTATTATACCACCTTGACAAATTCAGAATTAGCTAACCCACTTAGGATAACATTATTTTCTTTAACATTCTTCTCATGTGCCTTTTTGGAATTTGGATCAATGATAGGATGAGAAGGTTCAACATAATTATCTTTAGCATCTCTCCAAAAATCATAACCAAGAGATGTGAGAAAGGCATCCATTCACATACTCTAGAAGGCATAGTTATTTCCATCAAATTGTGGTGTCTTAGAAGAGGAATCCTTCTAAGCCATGTGTTTGAATCTAGGATCTACCTTCAGATATTAGGCTGCACCAAAGAACTCAGCTCTAATACTAATTGTTAGAACCTATAGGTATATTGAGAGGAGGGTGTGAATTTGTATATCCTCAAAATCAATTCAATTCAACTTATCAATCAAAACATATAACTTTCATTAATCAAATAACACATGCAAAATAAAGGCATAGAACCACAAGACAAGAATTACATGGAAAACCCAACAAGGGAAAACCACGCTGAAAAAAGTTTCTTGGAGCTACTATCCAAATCTATCCTCACAAATGAATCAACAATTACAATAGATTTAAGATCTATGACCTAAGGAAGTTTACGAATCCTTGCTCACTTACAAAATGAGGCTACAACATCTTAGTATAACACTTTGAATAATCAAATGATAAATCATAAACACAACATTTTTGTTGCCTCTAGGTCACTACCTTCAACACTTTGACACCTCTCTTCCTTTGGCTCACTACCTCCATTATTCACACTTGCACTTTTTCCTTCGGCTCACTTCCTTCAACATACAACTAAACACTTTACTACTAATTCACACACATTACTCTTCCAATAGTGCATTGTTGTCAGAAAATTACATTGATCGCACATTGAACACTTGTTCACATTCATCACACACATGATCTCACATTTATATCATTTGCAAGGATCAAAAAGTTTCTCCTTGTCTACCACCCTAAAAAATATAAGCATGAAACGTGCAACAACCATATTTGAGTCTACTTCAACACTTCTGTGGGAAGGGGAAGTCCAATGTGATCCAATTCAAGAGATAAGAAAGACCTATTTAAAATCTTCATTCATCCCTATGTTGGTGCACACCACAAAAATTTGGCACAAGAAACTTAGAACACTAAGTCGGCCCAACAAACACTCAACCCTCACAATATTAACTCTAGACCACAAGCGGTATCAGAGAAGTAATTTAGCATCATATAGATCACATTACAAGAATAAAATTATATTCAAGAATGTTTCCATGCCTTTCTTTCACAACTTTATGAAACATTTTGTTGGTGCAAGGAAACAAACACATAACTAGTATCTATTGCAAACCTAGACTGCACAGTCTTGAGATATAACTTGCAATACACATCAACAACTGAAAATTGAGGAAAGATAATAAATGGACATTACAAACACTTCATCCAAACTGTAAGACCACAACAACAACTGCAAAGAAATGTGGAGCATTTCTCAAAACCATTCATGATTGTAACAATATAGTCTTCACTTTGCTTACTCAAGAAATTTTTTTGGCAACATATGTGATCAGAAAACTGGAAAAATCATGATTAACACTTCATTTTGGATTCCCTTCAAACCAAAAGACCATATCTTAAAATGTGGAGGAATGCAAAGTATTCTCTAGAGCCTTTTTAGAGTACTCTCCTGCGCCACTAACTAAAAGAGATTATTATATACAAATTACATCAAAAAATAGTTAATTCAACATCAACAGAATCATATAAACATTCATGAGTAACAAAAAATAATTTTTATAGCAACTCATGACATCCAACTTCATACATTATACTTAATCATCATGATCAAGTAGCATATGCATCAACCACACATTGCCACCTTGCTGAAAAGAGAGACAACATCATCAACAACCTCCGTATAGTTTAACATCAATGACAACACCTACAACATACTTGCAATAGGTTGTATGCATCTAGGACTGACCCCTAGATTTGGACAATTGGGACTTCCTCTAATATGCACTGCCTAAATAAACCAAGTCACTCTTGTGTGAAAATTGCAACCATAGAGATGGTGGATGATGTCAATACCTTATCATCAAAGTATACATGTATATAGATGAGAATTGAAATGAAAGAACTATAATGAAATAATTGAACTAAAATAACATATACCATACTAGTAGAGGTGGATTACTACTATTGGATGTGACGCTTGGCCCTATCACCATTGTCAAAGGAGGTACGAATGTCTAGATGATGGGTGATGTCACTAAGATAGGTGGAGCATGTACAAGTGATGCCACACATTATCATTGCCTCAACCTCTCCTATGCTCTACTCACCTCTACATTATCCCCCTTGCCCTCGCTCCTAGGACCCTCACCCTGACCCCTAAGCACTAGCATCACCTACAAGGCACCTACCAAGAAAATCAGGGTGGGATCTGTTGCCAGCCACCAATTGGAAAAGCTAAATACAACATTGACATCATCGATCACAAGGGCTTTGAGCTAATCCTCATCTAAACCATGATAATCATTGAGTGCGACATCCATGATGGTCAGACAAGGATAGTCTCCCACTCACATTGCGCTCCTATGAGACTATACATATAGAAGCCATCGGGGGGATTGCTTGCACCTGCTCAAATTGACAAACAACCTGATGCTAGTAGTATGGTACAATAATATGGTCTAATTACCCAGCCAAGAGTCAATCACACTACATCCTCTATAGCTACCTCTTATCTTTGTCGGATGACCAAACCCCCATCTGCCTATAAGTTTTCCATTTGATGTCCTGGATCCTTAAGACATCTATCCTCTACCATTAAAACACCAATTATTTGTACCTCTAGTCACGTATTAGGGGGTACACATGCACTCAATGGAATCTATGTGATAGGCCCAGAGGATACCCAATCTTTCATGTGCAATAGACATGCTCAAATTCCCACATCTAAAGAAGTGTGTAGATGGTGATGCTATAGTACTCATAGCTGACATACCACATGAGGTCATGATATAGGTGCACAAGCATGCTCTAACCTTAGGTGAATATTGTCCTTCACTCCTCTATTACTCAGATGTAATGGACGAGGCCCTCATGGAGGTACGAGTGTTGCTCGTTCATTGTGACCAGTAAGTGATGGTCATTACCATCATTTAGAAAACTAGTGGAATCGCTAGGTGATCCTACTTGATCCAGTGCATGTAGATATTCCTAGATGTGTCCTCTAGGACTAAGGTAGTACTATTGTGCAACCTAGGTGTCCTAGGCTATCATTCCCTCCTCGTACGCCATCTTCTCTTCATGGATGGTTAGGCATAAGATGTAGTAGACATCCTCCAAGGTGACACTCATCTCCTTGATGGAAAAACAACAAAACAAGCAATTGGCACCGACTTTGGTGCCAAATTTTAGTGTATTTTGAGCACATGAGATGAAAATTTGGCTAGTGTTAAACTCACCGGTGCAAACAAGCATGGCTAGTTCAATGTCCATTTTTGTGCCGACTTTTCTACCATTTTTTTCGTTAGAGTTAGTGCCGGTTTTAGCACCAAAAAATCAAGTGCCTTCGTTAGTGCGCCTAAAATAGTGCTGAGAAGCGATGACAAAAATTGTACCAAAATTGGTGCCCAATTTGGCTTCCGATTTTGCTTCCATCTCTACTCCCATTTTTGCTTCTAGTTTTGCTTCCAATTTTGTATATAGTTTTTCCTCAGTTTTCTTCCAATTTTGATTCCAATTTTGCTTTTGGTTTTGCTTATAGTTTTGCTTCCATGTTTGCTTTCAGTTATGCTTCTATTTTTGCTTTTGGTTTTGCTTCCATGTTTGCTTCCGGTTTTACTTCCAAGTTTTCTTTTGGTTTTGCTTTCATTTTTGCTTCCAGATTTATTTCCAGTTTTGCTTCCAGTTTTGCTTTTGGTTTTGCTTCCAATTTTGCTTCTAGATTTTCTTCCAGATTTACTTCCAATTTTGCTTCCGGTTTTGCTTCCAAGATTGCTTTTGGTTTGCTTCTAGTTTGGCTTCCATTGTTGCTTCCTTTTTTTCTTCTAAAAATGCTTCTTTTTTTACTTCCATTATTAATTTAATATGTTTTATTTCAATTCAATTAATTAAATATATCTTGCCTCTTAAATAACTCATATGATTATAGAGTAAGTAATTTAATTATTTAATTCATATGATTAAATAACATTATAACTAGCTTATCTATCTTAATATATTAATCTATATATTATACGCCGAGAGATTTCATTTTCGAGGCATTTTTTTTTCTTTAATTTAAAAAATATGCCTTAAAAATGAAATCTCTCGACATATAATATATAGATTAATATATTAAGATAGATAAGCTAGTAGCAGTCGTGCCATGCATAACACATTGCATAAATTAATATATTTATTAGGGTTATGATTAGAGTTAGCATTTAGGATTAGGCTTTATATCATGGTTAGGGTTAGCATTAGGGTTAGGGTTTGGATTATAATTATAACATGTTTCAGGTTAGGAAAAGGGCTTTGGTTAGTGTTAAGGGTAGGGTTGGAATTACTATTAAGTTTTTGGATTGGAATTATAATTATGGGTAGGGTAAGGATTTATATTTGGTCAGGGCTATGATTTGGGTTAGGGTTAGGGTCAAGGTTAGGATTAAGGTTAAGATTAGCATTAAGCTTAGGATTTGGTTTATGATTATGATTATGGTGAGGGTTATGGTTTAGACTTATGATTAGGGTTATAGTTAGCGTTAGGGTTTAGTGTTATACATTGAATACATTAATATAATTAGGGTTATGATTAGGGTTACAATTTATATCGTAGTTAGGGTTAACATTAGGGAACTAAAGTTTATATCATGGTCAAGGTTAACATTAGATTTAGGGTTAACAATTTAGGATTAGGGTTTAGCATTTAGGTTTATGATTATGGTTAGGGTTAGGGTTTAGGGTTATGGTTAGGGTTATAGTTATAGTTAGGGTTTAGTGTTAAGGTAAGTGTAGTATTAGGTTTATGGTTAGGGTTAGAATTTTGTTCTATGTTTAGGATTATGTTTAGGGTTTACATTAGTGTTTGGGTTAGGGTAAGAATTATGGTTAGGGTGAGGAAATGGGTAGGATTGGGATTATTATTATTATTATTATGATAGAATGATAGAATTGGGATTATTAAATTAATTAGGGTTACAATTATGGTTAGGGTTAGGTTTTAGGGTTAGAGATTAAATTTATGTTAGGCGTGGGATTATGATTATGGTTAACCCTAACCATAATTGAACCTTAACCTAATCATTACCATGATCCCAAGCTTTATTGTAGAACCCTAACCCTAATTTCCTAATAATTAATCTCTAAACTTAACTGAACCTTAAATCCAACCTTATCCCTAACCTTAACCTAATTGAGCCCCAACCCTAGACCTAACTCTAATTGTATTAGGCCTTAACCCAACTATAATTGAACCCTAAATCTAACACCAACCCTAATTTAAACCCTAACCTCAAGCTTTATCTTACAAACTTAACCCTAATTTTAATTGAAGTTGAATCCTAATTGAACTTCAACCCATAATTAAACTCTAACCCTAACCCTAATTGAACCTAAATCTTGATTGAACTTGAACCCATAATTGAATCATAACCATTATTGAGATTAAACCCTAACCCCATACTTTATCATAGATCCCTAATCTTAATTGAACCTTAACCCTAATTAAACACTAATCTTATCCCATATTAAAGCCTAATTGAATGTTAACCTAACCTAACACTAACTTTAACCCTAATTGAACTTGAACCCTAAGCTTAACCCTTATTGAATCCTATTCCTAATTAAATTATAACCCTATCGCTAACCCTAAAAATAAATAAACCCTAAACCTAACCATAATTAAACCTTCTCACTAACCCTAATATAAACCTATCCCTAATGTTATTCAAACACTAATACTAATACTAACCCTATCCCTAACCTGAACATAATACTAACCCTAACCGTAATTGAATCCTAATACTAATCCTAACCTAATATTAATTGAAACCTAACCTTAATTTAACTCTAACCCAAACCCTAACCCTGATCCTATTCTTATTTAAACCATAAAACTAATCCTAACCCAAATTTTTATTAAAGAATTTTAACCCTAACCCTAATTGAATCCTGATTGAACTATAATTCA
Organism: Sequoia sempervirens; assembly: GCA_007258455.2. Lineage (NCBI taxonomy): Eukaryota > Viridiplantae > Streptophyta > Pinopsida > Cupressales > Cupressaceae > Sequoia > Sequoia sempervirens. Next base: position 357,718,965 of record VDFB02105785.1, read on the forward strand.
ACCCTAACCCTCACCTCAACCCTAAGCTCAATTAAATTATAATCCTAATCTTAACCCTTACCTTAATTATACCCTAACCCTAATTAAAATCTAACCCTAAATGGAACCTAACCCTAGCTTGAACCCTTACCCTAATTGAAGCTTAACCATAATTAAAATCTAACACTAATTGGACCCTAACTCTAACCTTAAACCCTTACTATAATTGAACCCTATAACTAATTAAACTCTAGCCCTAATTGGACTGTAACCCTAATTGAACCCTAACCCTAATTAAATTTTAATCCTTATTGGACCCTAATTTTAATTGAACCTTGATTGAATCTTAACCCTAACCCTAAAAATATTTTGTATTAAACCCTAATCCTAATCCAAATTGAACATGAACCCTAATCAAACTATATAAGCCTAATTAAATTTTGATTGAACCCTAACCCTGATTGGACTCTAACCCTTACCCTAAACCCTTATAGAATTATTTTTAGTTTTACGATTGGAGTTAGGGTTAGGATTATTGCTATAGTTAGGTTAGTGTTAGACTTAGAGTTAGGGTTAAGGTTAAGGTTAAAATTAGTTATAGAATAAAAGTTAGGGTTAGGGTTAGAGTTAGAGTTAGAATTAGCGTTAGTTTTAGGTTTTGAGCTATGATTTGGGTTAGGGTTACAATTATTATTATTATTCATAGTTTTAAATATAGGGTTAGGGTTAGGGTTGTGGTTAAAAACAACTTTTTTGTACATCATGGTTAGGGTTATATATTGATTGAGTTAGGGTTGGTGTTAGAATTAGTCTTAGTTTTAGGGTTAAAACTCTAACCCCTAGCTTTATCCTAGAATTCTAACCCTAACACTAACTCTAATTGAACCCTAATATTAACCCTAATTGAACCCAAACAAAAACCCTACCTAAACCATTATTGAACCATAACCCTAACATTAACCTTAACCCTAATTGAACTCTAATTGAACTATTTTGAATAGTAGTCCTAATTGAACCCTAACCCCAATTTAATTGAAATTATGATCATAACCTAATTTTAAATATTAATGTTGTATAAATTATTTTTAAATTATACAATAAAGTTATGTGTAAATATAATTCTTAATTACATCAATTTTTGTGACCCTGATTGAACCTAAATTTAACCTTAATCCCAACCCTAACCCTAACACCAAACCTAAACCCTTACCCCAAGATTTATTGTAAAACCCTAACCCTAACCCTACTTGAACTTGAATCTTTATTGTGGTTAAATTCATAATTGAACCCTAACCCTCATTGAACCTAAACCCTAACCTAAAGCTTTATTGTAGATATCTTACCTTAATTGAACCCTAACCTTAACCAAAACCCTATTTAAACCCTAATCCTTCCTCATTGAAACCTAATTGAATTGTAACCCTAACCTTACCTTAACCCCAACCCTAATTAAACTTGAATCCTAACCTTAACCCTAATGCTAATTATAATTCTAATACTAACCATAATTCTAACCCTATTTATAATCACATTCTATGTTCACTAACCCTATTCTAATGGAAACCTACTTCTAAATACAACCATAATTAAAACCTAACCCTAACCCTAACCCTAACTGAAACCTAAAGCTAACACTAAATATAAATAGACCCTAATATAATCCTATTTAAACCTTGATTATAATTTATCCATGAACTCAACCTAAAAATTTCACTTATAGCCCTAATTAAAACCTAACCCTAGCCATAATTATACCTTACCCCTAACCCTATCCCTAATTGAACATTGATCCTAATTAGAGTTAGGGTTAAATTTAAGGTTATGGTTAGAATTAGGTTTAGGATTAGTGCTAAAGATATAAGTAGGGTTAGGATTAGGGTTAGAATTAGACTTAGAGTTGGGGTTAGGGTTAGGATTGAGGTTATGATTAGGGTTAAGATTACTAAATGAAACCTAATTGTAACCCTAATTAAAACCTAACTCTTGTGAACAGTTACTCTAACTTAACATCAACCTTATCACTAACCCTAATTGAACTTTAACTCTAACCCTAGCCCTGACCATAACCCTAACCTTTAGACCAAGCTTTATCATAGAACCTTAACTCTAACCTAATTAAACCCTAATCAAGAACCTTGACCATAACATAACCTTAACCCTAATTGAACCCTATCCCTAATTAAATCGTAATCGTAATCATAATCTAATTTTAAATAATAACGTTGTATAAATTATTTTTAAATTATACAATAAAGTTATGTGTAAATGTAATTCTTAATTGCATTATTTTTTTAAGCATAGATATGCTATTCCTAATCTTATTTTTATGTATAATAATAAATTTATTATATTTTCTTTGTATGTAATTTGTAATTTGAAATTGATTTTATTTGCACTTATAATGAAAATATTTTATATTAGATTTTGTATATTTAAGTTGCTATATTTTTGTACAATAAAATCTTTAGTAAATCCTTAAATTTATAATATTTAATTTTCTAGTTTTAGAATTTTTAAAAAGAACAATTTCTTTTCATTACTAATAGTTTTATATCTATTCTATTTTAAAATTTGGAAACTTACTTTTATATGCAATTGTAAATTAGGAAATTTTGTTCATTTAACATTATTTTTTAATATATTATTTTTATAAATATTTATAATTTTGATTGGGAAAACATTACTTACATAAATCTATATAAAAAGCGTAAAAGATATCCTTGTCTTAGAAAGATATTGAATATTTTTTAATTTTAAGTCAAATAATTTAGAAACTTATTTTTTTATGAAATAGTAAATTTACAATATTTCTTTCATACTTGATTTTATAAATTTTAGAAACTCTATTCTTGTTAGTTCCTGCCGGTAGGCAGGAATACTTATGCATTCGCCCAGAATGCATTTAACCAGCAGCATTGACCAATCACATTTCGCCATTTAACATATTACTTATTTTTTTGTATAGTTTGAATTTGGAGAGCTATTTTATATATTGGAAAATTAGCATTTATCTATTTTTCTATTCGTCTGAGTAGCTTTATAAATCATTTTCGTTTTAAAAATTTGGGAAAATGCGAACGCATAAATTGATTAAATAAATTTAAGCAAAGGCATAGTTTAAAAGTTGGCGGCTAGAGGTACGTAATCCATGAATGCAGATTAAATGCATTAAAATATCAGGAAACTGTGAGCACATAAATTGATTAATTAAAATTAAGCAAAGGCATAGTTTATCAAACTGGTGGGTAGACGCACGTAATGCATGAATATAAATTAAATGCATCGAATGTCATCGGGCTCGAGGTGAAGGTGCTGGAATGGCTTGGAGGCCACGAGTGGCCAGGGTACTTTGGTCATTTAATATAGAGTTAAGTTACTTGCTATGCATTTCTATTACTTTGTGTGTGTTGTTTTTGTTTTCTGTGAGCGCTTGTTCTGAGGGAGAGTTTGTAGCGACTGAGCAGGAGATGTTATAGTTGCAGAGTCCAGACCCAGAAATGAGTTATTTGAGGTGATAATTTGGTAATTTTCAAAGTTTCGTTATATTAAAGTGCATAATGAAGCTATATTTCATAGTGCTCTATTATGTGGCCGAGCAAGGTATTTTGTAGTTGCAGAGTTGCACGGTGGATAGCGAGAGATGAATTGCTTGAGGCCAGAAGAGGTAACTTTTTGTTGTTTTTGTCTTTTTGATACAAGAAATGCAAGTAGGGTTTCATAGTGCTTTAAGGCATTCGTATACTTTGATTATAAATTCATCTTTTAAACTACTTTTAGTATTATTTATTCAAATTTTTTGTTGAAATGCAAAGGTTTCATCTGCGTTTGATAGGAATTATGTAGAAATCCTCTTGTCCATTTTACTTGATGCATGTGAGCTCTGTAAAGTTTGTATATTTTTTATTACTGCAAAGTGGTCCCATAAAGAAGGCTTTGGAACCGAAATTATGTCAACGTGTGCGATAATGAGAGCTTTCAACCAATGAGTCGACAATGTGTTGCTTTGAGCTTTTCCGTTGTCATCAAAGCATAGAGGATAGAGGGGTTCTGTTAAAATTCATGGTTGTTGTCCTCGTAGGCATAAATTCGTATATTAAACTACTTTTAGTATTATCTATTCTAATTTCTTGTTGAAATGTGAAGGTTTCATCTGCGTTTGATAGGTATTATGTAGAAATCCTCTTGTTCATTTTACTTCATGCATGTGAGCCTTGTAGAGTTTGTATTTTTTTGATTGCTGCAAAGTGGTCCCATAAAGAGGGCTTTGGAACCAAAATTATATCAACGTGTGCGATAATGAGAGCTTTTCAACAATGAGTCGATAGTGAGTTGCTTTGAGCTTTTCCGTTGTCATGAAAGCATAAAGGATAGAGGGATTCTATTAAAAGTTGTGGTTGTTGTCCTCGTAGGCATAAATGCAAACAATGGGAGCATAAAGAATGCAGTAGAAACCTTTTTCTTGCGAGGAAGTATTAAAATTTTGTCAGATGTCATTGTTACTATTTTTGTATCTTGGGGTTATAAAAAAATATGTCAAAAATGTTGTACAATCCAAATTACAGTGTTGGCATAGAGCAGTTAAGTAATATTGCTTGATAGAATAGTTTTAGGCTTCATGCAAAAGAGCAGTCAAATTCATTGCTAGAAGATTTGTGGTCCAAGAACCTGTGGCAATTAGTTTGTGTAGTTAATCTGATCTACACTTATACTTGTGTCTCTTGAATCTAGAAAATTCTTGCTAGTGTTTTAATGGTTTTGGCTATTAGTATCCATCGCAGTAGGAGTACTATATATTGCTATTCTTTTAGAAAAAAAAACACATGGTTTTTGTTTTCTAATCAAAGCTTTTTACATGGTGCAATGCTTTTGGTTGGAAGAAAAGAGGTGGTGTAGTGGTCCAACTGTGGCAAATTCTTCAAGCAAGCAGTACAAGGTGAGTTTCTAGAATGAACCTTCTCCTTTGTTTACAATTGCATATAGTAGACAGAGAAAAAGGTTAATTCAAGATTCTCACTATATTGATTGTACTTGTAATCATATCGTTGCTTTTTGTTACAAGGACAATCTTTGCAAATGGGTATTGTGAGTGGCATATGCTATATGGTTCATAAAAATTAAGCAGTTGGGGTTCAAAAGTAGATCTTCGTTGCAGTGGCATGACCTCAGAAATGCAATAATTATCCAATCAATTCTTTTGGGTGGCTGATTGCACTTTATAATTTAAACGTACCATTTTTTAATTTTGAGAGTTTGATTATGAATCCATATGCATACTTTGATTAAAACTACTGGCTGAAGGTGCATAATTCATTGATGCAAAATCAATGCATTTAATGGCATCTGACTAGAGGCGAGGCTGTTTGGATTGCTAATTAGTCTTTGAATATATAACAATTAAAAGAGATAAATAAGTATAATTATCCTTGGACACATTTCACATTTTGACCTTTCAATCAAAGTCAATTAACAAAGTAGCAGTTAGACCTAGAGAAGGTTCAAGGACTATGCTAGTAGAAAAACATATTTTGGACAATGGCTAGACAATTTGTTGAAATTGCTTTACAAACTTTGAAGCAAATGCATTTTTCCTTTTGTTTGTTTTCATTATACGTCTTAAATGGAAGTTGGGTTTCGCATTGTTGCAATGCATTTAGATACTTTGATTGTAAAATCATAGTTTAGATCATTTTAAGTGTTATCGATTCAAACCTTTCCTTGAAATACCAAGGATTCATCTGAATCTTGGAGGCAATGTACAACTGCCTATAATTATCTTTGGCCACATTTCACATTTTGATCTTTCAATCAAAGTTAATTAACAAAGTAGCAGTTAGACCTAAAGAAGGTTGAAGGACTATGCTGATAGAAAACCATATTTTGGACAATGGCTAGACAACCTGTTGAAATTGCTCTACAAACTTTAAAGCAAATGCATTTTCCCTTCTGTTTACTTTCATTGTACATCTTAAAAGGAACTTGGGTTTCACATTGTTGCAATGCATTTGGATACTTTGATTGTAAAATCATAGTTTAGATCATTTTAAGTGTTATTGATTCAAATCTTTCCTTGAAATACGAAGGATTCATGTGAGTCTTGTAGACAATGTACAACTGTCCTATAAAGAGAGCTTTGGAACCAATGAACTGTCATAAAGGATAGAGGAATATTGTCAAATATTGTGGTTATTGTTCTCATAGGCACACATGCAAAATATGGAAGCATATAGAAAGCAAGTTAACTCTTTAATAATCCCATGAAACATAGTCTTTGTATGCATCCATGTATACAGGTTTGCATGTATATATGTGTGCATGTAATTATGTATATATGAATGCATGTATCTATGTTGCCATGTATGTATGTGTGTAAATGGCTAGATAATTTGTTGAAATTGCTTCACAAACTTTGAAGCAAATGCATTTTTCCTTCTGTTTGCTTTCATTGTACATCTTAAATGGAAGTTGGGTTTCGCATTGTTGCAATGCATTTAGATACTTTGATTGTAAAATCATAGTTTAGATCATTTTAAGTGTTATCGATTCAAACCTTTCCTTGAAATACCAAGGATTCATCTGAATCTTGGAGGCAATGTACAACTGTCTATAATTATGCTTGGTCACATTTCACATTTTGACCTTTCAATCAAAGTCAATTAACAAAGTAGCAGTTAGACCTAAAGAAGGTTGAAGGACTATGCTGATAGAAAACCATATTTTGGACAATGGCTAGACAACCTGTTGAATTTGCTCTACAAACTTTAAAGCAAATGCATTTTCCCTTCTGTTTACTTTCATTGCACATCTTAAATGGAACTTGGGTTTCACATTGTTGCAATGCATTTGGATAATTTGATTGTAAAATCATAGTTTAGATCATTTTAAGTGTTATTGATTCAAATCTTTCCTTGAAATATGAAGGATTCATGTGAGTCTTGTAGGCAATGTACAACTATCCTATAAAGAGAGCTTTGGAACCAATGAGCTGTCATAAAGGATAGAGGAATATTGTTGAATATTGTGGTTATTGTTCTCATAGGCACACATGCAAAATATGGAAGCATATAGAAAGCAAGTTACCTCTTTAATAATCCCATGAAACATAGTCTTTTTATGCATCCATGCATACAGGTTTGCATGTATATATGTGTGCATGCAATTATGTATATATGAATGCATGTATCTATGTTGCCATGTATGTATGTGTGTATATAACAAATTTTGGACAATGGCTAGACAATATGTTGAAATTGCTTTACAAACTTTGAAGCAAATGCATTTTTCCTTCTGTTTGCTTTCATTATACATCTTAAATGGAAGTTGGGTTTCGCATTGTTGCAATGCATTTAGATACTTTGATTGTAAAATCATAGTTTAGATCATTTTAAGTGTTATCGATTCAAACCTTTCCTTGAAATACCAAGGATTCATCTGAATCTTGGAGGCAATGTATAGCTGTCTATAATTATCCTTGGCCACATTTCACATTTTGACCTTTCAATCAAAGTCAATTAACAAAGTAGCGATTAGACCTAAAGAAGGTTGAAGGACTATGCTAATAGAAAACCATATTTTGGACAATGGCTAGACAACCTGTTGAAATTTCTCTACAAACTTTAAAGCAAATGCATTTTCCCTTCTGTTTAATTTCATTGTACATCTCAAATGGAACTTGGGTTTCACATTGTTGCAATGCATTTGGATACTTTGATTGTAAAATCATAGTTTAGATCATTCAAGTAAAATGACCTCATTCAGTTGGCAGATCAATTTTTCTCAGCCCTTTACATGTTAACTGAGAGTTTTGAAGCTTTTGTTGTTCATTGGGAGTCTTTGAAGCTTAAATGTCATAGTATATGTAGCATTTTACCCAATAGCTCTATCATTCATGATGATTTATGCAAGTTCATATTTTCTCATTCATCCCTGTATTGTCTCATATCTAAATAATTAGGCAACTACTAATTAGCCTTTAAGTACATAGGAATTCAAAGAAAGAAATAATTGCAATTAGCCTTGTGTACATTTGAACTATTAATCAAAGGCAATTAACAAACTAGCCCTAGAAAACCATGTGCGTGTTAATGTGTTGAATAACATGTATTTGTGCATGAGTGTATATGGATGCTACGAGTTGTGATTTCTACCATTATGTAGCACTGACTATTACTTGTACAACCAAGTAACATGCAAGCAGAATTCATAGTTCATAGCATCCAGATACATTCAAGGACAAATACAAATCAAGGTTGTTGGCATCTTGATAAGAAAGATGATGAGATACATCCAATTAATGTATGTCACAACATCTTATTGAATAAAGATGATTTGGTTAGGCAGGTTACAGATGAGAACCCTTATTGGTATGTGGCTAATGCTCTTTTTGATTGAAGACTTGTCAAGAAAATTACATGCCAATACTATTAGAAAATAGGTAGAATTAGATTAATTGATTGACTATGATTGATTGACTATAATTTTGGTTCCAAAGCTCTCTTTATGGGACCACTTTACAACAATCAAAAAAATACAAACTCTACAGGGCTCACACGCATGAAGTAAAATGAACAAGAGGATTTCTACATAGTACCTATCAAACACAGATGAAACCTTCGCATCTCAACAAGAAATTCGAGAAGACAATACTAAAAAGTAGTTTAAAATATGAATTTATGCCTATGAGGACAACAACCATAACTTTTAACAGAACTCCTCTATCCTTTATGATTTGATGACAACGAAAAAGCTCAAAGCAACACACTGTTGACTCATAGTTCAAAAGCTTTCATTATCGCACACGTTGACATAATTTTGGTTCCAAAGCCCTCTTTATGGGACCACTTTGCAGTAGTCAATAATATACAAACTTTACAGGGCTCACATGCATGAAGTAAAATGGACAAGAGGATTTCTACATAATTCCTATCAAATGCAGATGAAACCTTTGCATTTCAACAAGAAACTCAAATAAATAATACTAAAAGTAGTTTAAAATATGAATTTATAATCAAAGTATAACAATGCCTTAAAGCACTATGAAACTCTACTTGCATTTCTGTTTGCATGTACCTAGTTTAAACATTTAATTATTGGTTCTTGATAATGGAATGAAATGAACTTGGACAAATGGAAATAGAATGGCCCCATGGAATTGGAACATCAATGTTTACATGGATTTAACATGATAGCAGATTTGCATGCATGAGACTTATTTGAATCTCAAATGTCATAGTGTATGTGGCATATTAGCTAGTTGGCTTAACATGATAGCTTCCAAACAAGTTAATTCAGTGATCAATTAATCTAATTGGCTAATGAATTGATTGTGTTCCATGATTAGTCATAGCTAATTATTAGTCATCTTTATCATCCAAATCAATTAAATCAATCTTGCTTATTCACATTCATAGATACACAATCTTTCTAAACATTTTGTGTGCTTTTAATAGAAAAAGAGCTTTAGAATAGGATATGTACATTCATCTAAGCATCATAAGACGTAGATTTCTGACAGATATAATGGTTTGAAGTGTTGTCATGAATATGCATACCAAATATAGAAGCACAAGCAACAAGAGATATGCATAAATCGATATATGCATGAATGCATCTATGGATACATAGATACATTATGAAATAAAGAAAAAGACACATTTATATATAGATAGATGCATGAAGAGATGACAAGAGATATGCATAAATCGATATATGCATGAATGCATCTATGGATACATAGTTACATTATGAAATAAAGAAAAAGACACATTTATATATGCATTTATTTTGAGAGTTTGATTCTGAATCCATATGCATACTTTGATTAAAACTACTGGTTGAAAGTACATAATTCATTGATACAAAATTAATGCATTGAATTGCATTTGACTAAAGGGGAGGCTGTTTGGATTGCTAATTAGTCTTTGAATATATAACAGTTAAAAGAGATAAATAAGTATAATTATCGTTGGCAACATTTCACATTTTGACCTTTCAATCAAAGTGAATTAACAAAGTAGCAGTCAGACGTAAAGAAGGTTCAAGGACTATGCTGATAGAAAACCATATTTTGGACAATGGCTAGACAATCTGTTGAAATTGCTTTACAAACTTTGAAGTAATTGCATTTTTCGTTCTGTTTACTTTCATTGTACATGTTAAATGGAAGTTGGGTTTCCAATTGCTACAATGCATTTGGATACTTTGATTATAAAATCATAGTTTAGATCATTTTTAGTGTTATCCAATTGAATCTTTCCTTGAAATACCAAGGATTCATCTGAGTCTTGGAGGAAATCCACAACTGTGCTATAAAGAGAGCTTTGGAACCAATGAGCCGTCATATATACATGGGTGCATGAGTCCATAGATGCATATATACATGTATCCATGCAAGATATCAATAGATGCATATATACATGGATGTGTGTATGTAATTCATAGGTGCATATATACATAAATCGAGGTATACATGCACCCATAGATACAGTCGTACATATATAGACAGATGCATGAAGAGATGACAAGATATATGCATAAATCGATATATGCATGATTGCATCTATGGATACATAGATACATTATGAAATAAAGAAAAAGACACATTTATATATCCATGGCTGCATGTGTACATAGATGCATGTATTGCAGTACACATGGATGCATGTATATGTGTATCTCTGGGCAAGATGCATGGTTGCATGTGAGCCTTGTAAAGTTTGTATATTTTTTATTACTGCAAAGCAGTGTCATAAAGAGAGGTTTGGAACGAAAATTATGTCAACATGTGCGATAATGAGAGTTTTTTCGTTGAACCTTGTTATATATTCAAAGAGTAACTAGCAATGCAAACATCATTCCCTTTAGCCAGATGCCATTCAATGCATTGAGTTTGCATCAGTGGATTATGTACCTTCAACCACTAGTTTGAATCAAAGTATGCATATGGATTCAGAATCAAAAGCTCTTTCATGTGAACCCATTTTTAATTTTCCTATGCATTTGCCCAGAATGCTTTTAACCAGCAGCATTGGCCAATTACATTTCGCCATTTAACATATTACTTTTTTTTGTACAGTTTGCATTTGGAGAGCTATTTTATATATTGGAAAATTAGCATATATCTATTTTTCTATTCAACTGAGTAGCTTTATAAATCATTTTCATTTTAAAAACTCAGGAAAATGCAGACGCATAAATTGATTAAATAAATTTAAGCAAAGGCATAGTTTGAAAGTTGGTGGCTAGAAGTACGTAATCCATGAATACAAATTAAATGCATTAGAATATCAGGAAAATGTGAGCGCAATGCATGAATGCAAATTAAATGCATTAAATGGCATCTGGCTGGAGGTGAACGCACTGGAGTGGCTTGGTGACCATGCATGGATAGGGTACTTTGGTCATTTAATATAGAGTTAAGCCACTTGCTATGCATCTTTATTACTTTGTGTGTGTTGTTTTTGTGTTATGTAAGCTTGTGTTCTCAAAACCTAAATTTTGCAATTGCTTTGAGCTTTTTCGCTATGATGAAAGCATACAGGATAAAGGAATTTTGTGAACTATTATAGTTAATGTGCTTATAGGAACATATGCAAAATATGGAAGCATATACAAGGGAAGCAAATTGTTCAAAAAAAATCCTCAAAGAAATGTGGTCCCATGGAATGCAATAAGTGTTCACAATGGACACTTTGGTTTTCACATGTTAACTTTGTCAGATAATACAATTTGACATGAACAATGTTGAAGCCATGACATGAACAATATAACTATTCAACACTGAACTCTATGCTTGTAATAATTATTGGAAAAGCTATAAATGCTATAGATGAAATAATATGAATAAAATTCTAGTTTCTGGTTTTCTTGAAATGCAATGAAAAAACTGCTATAAAGGCATTAGACAAGGTTGTGTAACATATTGCCATTCCTGTATCTAATTTCTTTGGACATGAATGCTTTACACATTTGATTGCAATAGTAACATGTCTACGAAAATGGAACAATAGAGATCATAATTTAGTAGTTTTTAGTGTGAGTATATATGTATCCTGATACATATAAGCTTGATCTGACATTTATGAAAACAATTGCTATCTATGGTGAAAGAGCTAATTAGTGTTACTATATGCGATATCCATATAACATAATAAATTGGTACAAGGCTAGAGTGGCACGTCCATAAATACATGGACGCATGTATATGCAATTGCATACAGGGATACGTAGAAGCTTAGATGAATACATGCATACATGAACATGTGCATATGTGCATATGGACATAGAGGCATATATACATGTAAATATGCATATATGCAGTGAAAGCCACATATGGATTTGTGTATACATGAGTGTACTTTATACATTAGTATGCGTGATGGAAAAGTGACTATAAAGTACAATGCATAAAAGCAGGGGTGAGACTTGTTTGCATTAGCAGCATAAAATGAAAAAATCCAGAGGAAAATAACTATTTATTGTCTCAAGTAACTTGTTAATGGGTCTAGAGTGTGCAACCATAACAACTTCTACTCGGTTACCATAAACTCTTGAAAACGTAAGAATCAGAGAGAAAATATTGGAAAAGCTAGGAAGGACAGAATGCAAATGGAAACATTTAAACTATATAGTTTGAATGGCATTATGCATATAGGGGTAATAATTATTGAACATATATGTCAGACGTACATAGAGAACCATTGTCTTCATAGGTGCAAAAACAAAATTGGAGTTTCAGATGTCCATATTCGAGAAGACTTCAACATAGTAACTTATAGAAGTGTCTAAATGTATAATAGCAATAGAGTATTTTAAAACCAAAGATGTCTTTAACATGTGAAAACCAGTGAAATGTCTTGGTACATAGAAAGGCAAAAAAGTAAAAGTCTGAACAATGTAAATCTGTACTCATGTATTCCTCGTTTCTTGTAAAGCCAACAAAATGCTATGTATTAGAAACATAGTTTATATGGATAGTGATTTGAGGTGCTAGTTCACAAGATAAAAAGTTTACATATGAATGACTTTATTGCCTTCTGGTGATGTTTCCTATCTATTTGTCAATGCAAATGGCTTCAACAATGGAATTGTTTTGGTCAAGGCTAAAATGTCCTTCAACACTGAAGTCCTGTAGGATGAATATCACTGCTGACTTGTCCTTGATATAGTCTTCATAGCTGAGCCTTTGCAGTGTGGGAAATAGATGGTGCATGGTGACCTTGTCAATTGAAGACTGAATTGTTTGATTGTCATAAGTTGTTATGGTAGTTTTAAGTTGTAAACAGAATGTATAATTGACTTGTTGGTTGCACTGTTTACAGTGAGCAGTTTTTTCTTAGAGTGTGCCATAAGCAGCGAATTTTCATTTTCATTTTAGACAGCATGCATGAAATGGATTGGAAAATGCATTTGTTGCTTTTAGAGTACCAGAAACCTATAGAATATGGTTCAAAATTGTTAGAGGAGACAAAAATACAAGTTTGGATGCACTAGTTTTTTTTTTAAATGAATGTTGTTACCTTGAAAGTTGAATGTAGGAGGTTGTTGAGTTTTTCCAAGCTTCTTTTGTCATTCAAGTTATAGATGAATGTTGATCGACATGTGTGAAATGTGTTCTTTTGATCTGTTTTTCTTACAACATTCTTGAAAAGCATTGCAGGTGTTTTATTTGTATGCAACTGATCTTCGAGTGAAAAGTATTGTTGCTCATATGTTGACCATAATAGCAACTGCAATTCAATGAGAGAATTAGATTTTGTTACAGAAGTTGCTATAGAGACCACTGTAGAACATTAAAAGGTTGAAACTGAAAGAAGAGGTAAAATTTCTGTAGACCGAAATACCTGTGCTCTATCCATGTCAGTGTGGCCATCTTTGATGTCAACTGCAAATTGGGTACCCATTTTCTGGGCACCAACTACTAGCACAGCTATTGTGCCAGCTGGGTACTCATTTACAGTTGTTAGCAATTGGCTGATAGTCGTACTTGGAATGAATTTGTACTCTTGACAAAGGCGGGGGATGTTTTCAATGGTGCTTATGTCTGTTAAAATAAAAATGCAATCACAGTCACCTCTGTCATAATTTTTCCTAGGTGCAGCTTGGAAATCTGAGATTGAAATAGTTGACCTTGGGACTATTTTAGGCTCATGTCGATACACAAGGTTTCCACTAACATTTAACGTGATTGTCATTTCTACTTTGTGATCTGTTAGATCAACACGTAGCATTTCCCGTGTTTTGTTGGCCTTATCCAATGTTGCTTTGTAGACAACAAGCACATCACCTTGGAAGGTGTCTCCAACTCTTTTTGCATTTAGCTGTTCGATTGAAACAATCTTAGGTTTCTTGACTCTTGTCCTACAAGGAACAAGGATAATGTCAATTGAATGCTAATTTAATATTAGCAAGCTGGGCAAATGGCGGTACAATGAAGAACCAAGCACTTTACCATTGTGCTGACTCTTCCATACATCTTTTGGTGTCCTACAAAGAATTGGAAAAATGTTATTTGAATATTTGTGATTTGGGTGAATGAGTATGAAGGAATAATACTATGAGTGCTTTACCGTTGTGCTGATTCTTCTTGTGCGGTTTGTATTTTCTTTGATTGTCTTTTAGTTTCATCCATAGATCTCCTACAAATAATGTATATAGCATTGGAAAAGACATTGCAATGCATAAAGGTGATATAAGGCTATAAGTTCTATAAAGTTGAATTTATCTATTGGGCAACATGCAATTTTAGGAAAATTGGATTGTGATCAGTCCAATATGCTTCTGATATATAGATAGAGCATATATTTGTAGTCGTGTTGGACCAAATGTGATCAATGACTGAGTTGCCCATGCTGTGTTGTTGGTTCAATATAAATTGTATATTGTTCTGTTGCATATAACTGTGAAGTATTTTTTTGCTTTTGCTTTCTAAAGACATGTCGGCATTAAAATCACCTAAAATGTACATGTTTTCTGAATTTGTGGATCCAATAATTATTTGCAAGATTGTGATTGCTTCATCTATGGCAATTGCAGGCCTTGCATAAATATTACAAACATTGAGTTCACTGTTAGATAGCATTACTATTGATGCGATGGCTTCAATATTTGAGGTTTCATGTTGTGTTGTTTTTGACAGGAGTAAATGTTTCTTGGTTAAAGTTGCTATGCCATGTATGCTATGTACAAAGAAGCTATCAAAATACTGCAACAAGGTATTTAGCTCAAAGGGATGCATATGTGTTTCTTGGAGACACAAGATATCAGATTGCATTATGCCATAGTCATTGACAATGTCTTGTGCATGTGCTTTCAAGCTACGAGTGTTCAATGTACATAGGAGCATATGTGATTTGTTTTTTGAACATGTGTTTAGATTATCTAGTTGCCATTGTGCACATGTCTAAAGCCGAGACATTTCTAGTTGTATTTTGTCTTTAACTTTGAAGTTTTTTGTAGTTAAAGGTTGTAACAAAAATAAGGATTCTATTGATTTTGTTCATGACAGAGCTGTATAGGTTAGTCCATGCTATCTAATGCCTATGGGATCAAAATCCAAGGCCTCCATTGTTAATCCTTGGGATCGATGTATGGTTCGTGCACATGCTACTTGTACTGGGAATTGTTTTCTAGTTGTAATTTTCTTGTTTGCTGTTATTTTCTGGATTGGCCTAGCAATGCGTTGTATAGGCACCTAGTCTTTGTCAATGATAGTAGAATAGTAGTGTGCTAGTTTTATGCACTGGTGATGTCCAATTGATGGGTCATTAAATTTAATCCAGACAATATCAATATTGTTTTGTGTTGTATATGCTTTAAAAATTCCATCTGAACTGTTGACGAGGCCATCTTGAACATTGTAATTTCCTGAATAAAGCTCAATAAGAATGTTTGGTTTCAAGCATATTTGTGATGGGAGTGTCATTGTGTGACTGTATACTCATATTGCATTAAGGTCCTCGTGAAGTTCATCTATTGCATCTAGCACAATCATTTGGGTTGGAATGATTGATAGCATTTTGTTGTTATGTGCTTGAACGTCTATTCTCCTATAGAAAAGGTGCAGAAGCAATGGATCTAATGGTACAGGATGAAAGAAAATTTTGTTGATATAGTCTATGTCATGAGTTGTTTGAATGCCTACTCATAGTCTATTAAGAATTGAAATAAATATTTCATCTTTTTGTCTCATGGTAGTCACCAATGAATAGCATTTTATGTGGTCTTTCCAGAAACTATAAGGCATTAATTCAATTGGAGTAGGCCTATTTTCGAAAACCACAGAGTCAAGGATAGGTTGTGCCTGGTAAAGGTCACCACAAAATATGGTATCAATGTTTCCAAAGTATGTTGTAGGCATTAGCATTATGTCTCATAGCCTTCTATCAATATACCATAGGAATGTTGAGCCAACTAATGATATCTTGTCTATAAGAAGTATGCACAATTGATCATAGTGCTTTGACATAGTGTCAAGCACTTCAGTGTTCAGTGGAAAGAATTCTAATGTGTTAAAAGGTATGTGAAATGTTGAATGTAATGTGAATCCCCCTATGTTATATGGTGCTTTACCTGTATATGCAGTTAATAAGCCCTTGGGTTTGTCTGGATTATTGTTAACAAAATTACTATACATGCGAATGAGAGCTTGGTAGAGGGATTTTGCTGTAAAAGTCTTTCCTGTTCCAGCTCCCACAGTCAAAAACAAGTGCAATGGATTTTGTGGATTTTTCATCTTTTTTATGAGAACATCCTTAACAATTGCTTCTTGTTCTTTATTTAACATTCGTATTAACTTGTAGTATCCATTGTTATCTATAATCTGTGGGTGCTTTGTAATTTTGAATCCATTGGAGTACATGGTATTTGGGTTAGAATGACTTATGTTTGGAAGGTCTGTTTGTATGTCATATAGTTCTTTCTGGGAAAGCTTTTCTTTCATTGGCAGGTCATTGAGCTTTTCATCTTCAAGAGACTGAAGATCATTTATAGCTTTGTCAATGTCACCCCATGCGGAGTTTGTGTTGTGGATGAACTTTGCACTATTTGTTTGAATGGTTTGTCCATGGTACATGTATGCATGTTCCCAAGAGTCAAAGTTTTGTTTGAGTGTATGCTCATTAATGGTAAATGGAACATAGAGAACCAATTGCTCTCTACAATGATTCTCTATATCAAAGTGTTTGTTGAAATTGATAAACCATACCACATTGGGTTTGGCCTTTGGTTTAATTGTAGCACCGTATTTGTTGTATCTTGAAACAAATTCTACAAGACATATGTCCACCATTGTTTCAGACCATTTTAAATAGTAGTCTATAATAGATTTTGCAAGAATGTTTTCTAATTCATTTGGCTCATTGCTCAATTGTTTAACAGATTTGAGTATAAATGTGCGATCATTGTCAGATCATGTATCAATGAATATACATTTTCTTGAACTGTAATTTAATGGCAATGATAGAATAATATGTGCAGCTTGTTGTGATGACATTTGTTGCAAGTTAAGCATGGAATTTCCAAGTTTACTTACCATTCGTATTACATCAATATTGTCTTTCTTGTGGTCTATACGTATTCTTTTGAATGCATATGTCATTGACTTGTCTACTTTTGCAATATATGAGATACAATACATTGCAGCAACATATGCATTTAGGACAAATTGTGCATCTGTATTAGCCTTCCAAAGATCTGGAATTTTCCTTGAAAAACTATTGTTCCATATTTGTGATGGTTTTCTTTGTAAGAAAAGCGTAGGACTATTTAATGTTGAGCTCAAAGCTTCAATGTATTCATTGTCAGTTAAGTTTAATTCTTTTAAGAACATTTGAAAAGTGAATGTTTTGTCATAGTTTTCTTTTTGGAGTTTTGAAAAGATGTCAGTGGCATTTGCAGTTATCGCTTCAATATTTTGGAGTATTGGTAAAAGTATAGTTGACTTTTGCATTGGTGGGAAAGGAAAATTGTACCTACAAAGTTGTTTTCTTGATCTCTTGCATTTCTTTGTATGATGGTGTTTGTGTAGCATTGCCAAAGGAAGTTCCAAATTTTCGGTGTCGCAAGTAATATACTTATCAACAAAAACTATGATGTCTGTGTCGTTATTTTCTGTGTAGATTGGTGCATTTTTAACCCATATGAGGAAATGGTCATGTTCATTTCCTCAATTTTGGAACTCAGTGACTGAGAAGTAATCAATGACATTTCCAAAGAAAGAGTCATCTGTAAGTATCAATTTTTTTATTGCATTGATTCTATGTTTATAGTAACATGCACAAGTGATAGGATCTTTCTTGATTAGTTCATATTTGTCAGTGTGTGTTGGGTGATTAGATTCTTGATGGTTTTGTGCTGATTGGTGTAGATTGTGCAGCTCTTGTAATGTTTGAATTAGTGGATCCCAATTTTTCTTAGCACTAGAGAAAGTGATGAAAAATGTCGGTGGTCCTAGTTGTCGAATCATAGCAAATACATTTTTCTTAAGTTGTTGTGAATAGTTTAGAGAGATTCTTATTCTTTTGAAATCAACATATCCAATATCTTATTTAAGAATTTTTTCTAGGTTTGGTTTGTGTTTAATGTCTTTCGCAAATAGCTTTCGCCCTTTTAACTGGCCCTTGTGGATTCTTATTGTCATTGTAGACAGTACTTGTTGTATTAGTACCTTTATAGCTTTGAAAAAAATGTTTGTTGTATGATATGAAAATTGTCTTTGTGACTGTAAGAGCTCCTAGCATACTATTTTCTGATACGTAAAGTTTTTTACAATGTCATTATCATGTGGTTTGCCAAAGAATAAAGTTGGGAAATTCATTTCTTCAGCATAAATGTCCTTAAATATTCCAATTGGATACTTGTGCTCTGTAGGTGCAATTTCAATAATCTTGTCTTCCATGTTATGGATACTTCTAGACTCAGTAAATCCATGTATCAATGTTTCTGATGGGTTTTCATTTTCCATTTCACTATTTGATTCTGTTTCACTTGTATTTTGTGGACTGTTGTCTTCATTTTCTTCAATGCATTGGAGAACTTCTTGCCAATCTTGGTTTATGTGGACTTTGTGCATTTTGTATAATGGTGTCCTTGTTAATTGAGTCAAAGCTTGCATGATGACATTTGGGCGCACCATGCCTTTTTGAAATGCATTTTTGTATTTTAAGCGTCTCTTCAATGAAACAACAATTGTTTGTGTGTTGTTAATTGATTGTGGTAATGCTCTTTGTACAATGTTCATGTCAATAGGGACATTTATAATAGAACCTGTTAGGCCTATTTGAGACCTTTTGAACCCTAGTTGGACCAAATCTTTGCAAATGCAATTCTAAGTGAGACAAGTCGTTCTTCTAGCTGAGTTAAATTTTGCACATAGCACAATGGTCTATTAGTTCTTATTTTATGTGGCGTAGCATACTTTGGAATAGTGGACTGTTTCAATGCAAAGTAGCATACATGGCATATGAAATCTGTGAATGGTAAGGAATCTGATTGTAGTAGCTTATAGTATGCTTGTTTTTGTTTTTCTTTGAATATCCTGATGTCCTTGTTGAAACAAAGCACTTGGAAAATTGCACATGGGTATTTTGGTGTATCTTGTATTGTTGTTTTATAAATTTCTATTGGTGTCAATGTTTTTTTTTTCTTTGGACTGCTAGCTACACTTTATTTTTGTTTTTCTTTTCTAATCAAGTTCTTCAGGTGATTAAGTCTTATTGTTGATTTATGTTTAAAATTGTTTGTTGTGACAAATGGTATCAAATTTTCCTTGTTTTTAGGAAAAGCATGTGGCTTGGTAAAGTAAGTATTTTTGTATTGTGGACGATTTCTGATCAACTTTTTTAGTTGGAGTAAGCTTGTTGAGCATTCGTAAGTTAGATTTTGGGATTTGATTCTTAGAAGCGGCTCAAAATGTCCAGCTAGAGGGTTTGTATCATGGAACAGTATAGAGACTGATTTTGTATATCCAGAATCATTGAAATCTAAGTACTTTCTTGATGTTGTCAATGACTAGAGGCTTATTTGTATTTTTAACCATTTGGATATCCAGTGAATGCAAAACAAGTCACCCCACAATCCACATTCGCCATGGGCTCTGCATGGGCTTGCAGACAATCGCATCTTGTGGAAGTATGTTTCTTGATCATGTACTTTGTGCAATGTATATAGAGTATTAGGATTTAGTTCATTGTTATATGATTTAATTGCTTCTTTGTCCTTTTTTTGAAAGCAAGCTAAGAAATAATCTATAGCTCCATTGCGTAATTGAGTTGAGGTGTACTGGTTGTTAAGTAGTACTTGAAGCAAATCAAACAAACAATCACCAACATTGTATGCAAATGTGCTTAATCTACAAAGGCCTTCAGCTCTAAGGACATTGTCAATGTTTGACATTCGAGGATACTTTGTGCACAATTTTTTTATTTCATGTGAACCTATGGGCTATTTTTAAGTTATACTTTGTGTTTCAATTTTTAACAATGGCTCAAAGTGTCCACTTAAAGAATTCATGTCATGAAATAGTATAGAGACTGATTCTGTGTAATCAAAACTATTGAACTGTAAGTACCTTCTTGTTGTTGTTCTTGACCAAAGGGATATTTGTATATTCAACCATTTGGATATCCAGTGAATACAAAATAGGTCACCCCACAATCCACTTTCAGTGCAATCTGCTTGTGGCTTTACAGATAATTGCATTCTGCGAAAATATGTTTGTGGATCATGTACTTTGTGCAGTGTATATAGAGTATCAGGGTCTAGTTCATAGTTGTATGATTTTATTGCTTCTTTTTCCTTGTTTTGAAGGAAACTCAAGAATTAATCTATAGCTCTATTTCGTAGTTGAATTGATGTGTAACGATTGTTAAGCAATAGTTGTAATGAGTCAAACAAACAATCACCAACATTGTATGCAAAAGCACTCAATCTGCAAAGTCCCTCGCCCTTAAGCACATAGTCAATGTTTGATATTTGGGGGCGCTTTGTTAATTCATAGGTGTCAATGTCTATCATTTTTTTTGTTTCTCATGTATCCTAATGTGTTTGAGTATAGCAAATTTTGTGTATGAATAGCATCAAACGCTATCATCTAGATTACAAAATCTATAATTGTTTACATCGTCGCCTATGTGCTTTTACTCAATAGCATTCCATAGTATTGATCATGTTGTCGAGCATCTTGGAAGTTAATAATCTCTATATATGTTGGAAAATGGATCTTGAGTAGTAGCAGAAGCCTACGTAACATACCACACAGCAAACAATTTAATAGAAGCACAAGGGGAAAATAGTATTAATTCTTCAACCTAACCTTGTTATCCATTGTCCCTCAGCAGGATTGTATGTACTTATTCCTGTCATTGACAAAGTGGATAAATGAGTACAATGCATGATGTATACTTTCAATGCCACAAACACAAAATAATATTTTCAGGTAGCTTTGTTTACATGCAACAAATGGTCGACAAGAATTTTTTTTGCTCATATTGTCAATCTCAGTCTATGGTATTTAAATGTTTTGTGTAATTGGATTCCTTTGTTTTTGTGCACTTCTAAGCGACTGATTTTTTTCAAAGAACAAATGATTTTAAAAGCTATTCAGATAAACATGAATTAAGTGGCATGTAGAGAATAGTTTCACAAATCATTCCTGTTTAAAGAAAATCAGGGAAATGCAAAAGCATTATTTGATCAAAGAAGATCTATGGCTTTTCTTATTTGTGGGAATAGCTTTTAAAATCATTTGCATTTTAAAAATTTGAGGAAAATGAAAAGGCATAGGTCCATTAAGCAAAAGTGAAGGCATAGATTGATTAAATAATTAAAAAAAGAGATTGAAACTCAGAGGTGCAGGCGCACAGTGCATACATGCAAAGAAAATGCATAAAATAGCATGTGGGTGGATGAGAAACTGTGGGAATGGCTTGGTGGACATGTATAGCCAGGTTGCTTTGTTCATTTGTTATAGACTTAAGTCAGTTGTTAAGCATGACTATTACTTTGCGCAAATTGTTTTTCTATTCTACAAGTCTTTGTTCTAGGAGAGTTTATAGCGATTGAGCAGACTTTGTTATAGTTACAGTGCCTAGAACCAAAAACGAGTTACTTGAGGCAATAAATAGTTTCTTTCCTCAGTTTTCTCTTACTTTAGAGGTTTAAAGCACACAGTGAAATTGGCAATGTGAGCAAAAAAAAAGTTGTGGTTAATGTCATTTTGCATGTACACAAGACCATGGAAAAATATTGTGTCATGTCTATGAGTAACGCAGTACATCATCCATTGTACTCATGTGCCATGTCAGCTTTTGAAATTAACTTTGTGGGCTTTTGTTTGCAATACAAGAAGATTAAACATACGTTAACTTGCACACTGCATAGCAACTTGCCACAGAAATAAGTAGGACTTCCTATGAAAAAAATTGCCTTAAATGCATATAGGTAAAAACCAGTTGACATAAACAAAGAGTTATGACTCTATAAGCTATTTGAAACTGCAAAAAGGGTTTAAAAATTGCATGCTAGCAGTTCATTCTATTCTATGGATATTGTATAGAGGAAGTATAACTAATTAACACATAAGCAAAACTTGTTCTATTGTCTGAAGACAAATTACTATTGCAATTGTGGAAAATGCGTTTTCCTATTTGTATATGTGGAAGCAGCCTTCTAAATCATTTATGTTCAAAGAAATGAGGAATACAAGATGACAAAATGAATACATGGAAAAGAACTTTATGTAGTTATTATATTGAAGAATTTCAATTGCATTTCAAGAAAAACAGAAAGACAATTTGGAAAACTGACCTTGCAATTTGCTATCGAACGATGAAGTATACTTGTAGGAATGTACAAATTGTGGTTGTTATTATAGGCACAAGCAATTTTCCCTAGTACAATGACAAAATTGAGAAGTGAGCAAACTGTAGAAACATACACTATTTCATATAGAAGCATGGGAAATCTTCCTAGAAGTGCATATTTGGAAAACTCTGCATTGTTTTTTTTTTTTTAAAAGGGAGAATGTTAGTATGCTAACCTCACATTGCAGTTTGTGCATGATTGTTTAAATACAGTTTAAAGCATTGATCCCTGTTACAAGGACAATTTAGACAAATGAGTACAGTGAGTGACATATACTATGCTATTCATAAAAACAAAACATAATTCTTATGTAGGTTCATTTGAACAAGAAACAACCCAAGTAAGAACTTTTGTTTCTTAAAATGCAAATTGCATTTTATAATTTTTAAACACTTATTGCTATTTGTGTACCCTATAATATAGAACATTTTTTTGCATATGCATGTACTAGTGTAATTCTGTTATTGCAATGGTGGCATAAGCTCTTTAAGGGCAATCAATGGAATAGATCCCATATTTGCTTAAGTGCCTAAAAAAGTGTAAATAGGCCATGGAAACTTGTCAATACTAAGGAAAAAAACAACACAGACTTCTGCTAGCACTGTTAAGTTATGGTAAAAACAATTTCTAGCTATTGTTTAATGCCAAACCAGCTATCACTTAATAGTGAAAGCCACGTAAATATTGATTTTCTAACTAAATGGGGTCGTTTCATTTCCATATGTATAAGTTTATTGTGTACCATTATGTAGCACTTACTATTACCTGTGCAATGAAGCCACATGCAAGTAGAATTCATAACTCATGGCATTTAGATACACCCAAGGAGAAATACAAACCAAGGTTGTTGGCATCCTGATAAGAAAGATGATGAGTTACATCCAATTAATGTATGCCACAACATCTTATTCAATGAAGATGATTTGGATAGGAACGTTACAAATCAGAATCCTTAGTGGTGTGTGAGTAATCCTCTTTTTCAAGACTTTTCAAGGAAATTGTATGCCAATACTATCAGTGAACAAGTGGAATCAGATTTTTTAATTGACTTTGTTTGATGGGTCAAATGTGCACAAGGATAGTTATAATTATTTCTTTGTTTTAATTATTATGTATATAAATACTATTCAACAGTTACCTAATTAATTAGATATGAAAAGACAGAAGGAAAAAGAAAATTAATTAATTAAGATAATTTGATTCATTAATCAATAAGGTGAATTATCATGTAAAAGTACAAAAATTAGAAGTTGGGTAAAAATCCTCTTTGCTTTATGCTTTAATGACAACAAGAGAGATGAAAGCAACTGTGGAGTTTAGGCTTATATCTGTAAATTGCATTTGCCTGACAGTTGGTAAAGTCCTGTCAACACATTGTCCTCATATTGTTTGTAAGGTCCCATTATGGGACATGCTAACAGAACAGTGGCTCTAAAGCTTGCACTATGGAACAGTTATGTAATAATTGAAGATATGCAATCTTTAGAGGGCTCATAAGCACCAAGTTATTGTTAAGCTCCCACATTGTACATTGGACAAAAGAAAATTGCTTGTCCAAGGAACTAGTCTCTGAAGAATAGCGTAGGTTGAGCACTGTGTAACCCAATCTGCCTATGGACGTTAAAATAAAAGAAAATTGATTAAAGAAACTATTTATTGCCTAGAGTAGCTTGTTTGCAAGTTTCCTTTTTTGGAACCATGACAACCTTTGCCCTGTCACTGTAAACTTTTTCCTAGAAAAGACATATCGACACACACATATATGTATACATATGTATATATATGTATAGATACATCCATGTAAGAATAGATGAATGCATGTATGGACATAATCATATATGCATCTATATGCTTGCATGCATATACACATAGATGCATCTACACACACATACATATATGCATAAATACATATATGCATAGATATATCTAGAGTCACATGCATACATGCATATATGCATCTACAAATGTCTACATAGATATGCACATAGGTAAATGCATATGCACATAGAGACATGTATACATACATACATGCACTGACACACTAGGCACAAAGTGATAGTGATAGTGAACTAAAGCACTATGAAACACAGCTTCATTATGCACTTTAATGGAAAGAAACTGTGGAAAATAACAAATTATCATCTCAAGTAACTCATTTCTGGGTCTGGACTTTGCACCTGTAACATCTCCTGCTCAATCACTACAAACTTTTCCTCAGAACAAGCGCTTACAAAACACAAAAACAACACACACAAACTAATAGAAATGCATAGCAAGTGACTTAACTCTATATTAAATGACCAAAGTACCCTGGCCGCACGTGGACCTTAAGCCATTCCAGTGCCTTCACCTTGAGCCAGATGCCATTCAATGCATTTAATTTGTATCCATGCATTACGTACATCTACCCACCAGTTTTTTAAAATATGCCTTTGCTTAAATTTATTAAATCAATTTATGCGCTCGCATTTTCCTGATATTTTAATGCATTCAATCTACATTCATGGATTGCGTAGCTCTAGCCACCAACTTTTAAACTATGCCTTTGCTTAAATTTATTTAATCAATTTATGTGTTCGCATTGTCCCGAATTTTTTAAACAAAAATGATTTATAAAGCTACTCAGACGAATAGAAAAATAGATAAATGCTAATTTTCCAATATATAAAATAGCTCTCCAAATTCAAACTATACAAAAAAATAAGTAATATGTTAAATGGCGAAATGTGATTGCCCAATGCTGCCAGTTAAAAGCATTTCAACCGAATGCATGAGTATTCTTGCCTTGACGCTAGAAACCAATAAAATTGTCACTATAGAAAATAGTTTATCCAAGTGAGTGCCATTAGGTTTGTTATCTTCAATTTCAAACTCCTTTGACATTAATGCATTTTCTTTGGTGGTAGAATATGAAGATTCTTTTTTTATTGAGACTCTGGAACAAGATGACATATACAAATAAATTTAAGCAAAGACATAGATCAGAAAACTGGCAGCTTTTATCAATAGAGAGGGAACATTTACAGTGACAGAGCAAAAGCTCTTGTGCTCGTTGAATGAATACCAAGAGACAAGTTACTCAAGGCAAAAAATTGCTACTTTTATTTATTTTGCTTCATTTTATCCTAGAAATGCAAGTTGGGTTTCATAATGCATGAAAACACATTTGTGCAAACAACTCCCAAAATTATAATTGCAATGGATAACAGTGATAGTGTAATGGATACTAATAGTCAAAACACCGAAATACACCAGCTAGGTTTTTTTAGATTCAATGGAAACAAGTATCAATTGGAAACAGATTAACCTAGTAGTCTATTTATCATAGGTTCTTGAATTCCAAATGCACAAGGGTGAGCATGGTTCTCTACAGGCTTTTGCTATGCATTTTAACTATATTGTTGTTTTGCATCGAGCCTAAAGAACCACTACAAGTATGGTTTCCAAACAGATTTAAATCAATGAATGTAAGTCAAGAAAGGTTTCCAATTACACTTAATACTTGAACCATGAAGCATCATTGCTTCAAGCTGTAGCAAAAGTGTAGAGAGAGACACAAAAGCAAATTCAACAGTGACATCATCTAACAAGGATTTGTTTGCTATTACTATGATTAAGTATTGAACTCAATTGACTCATTAGTCAAATAACTTGATTGATTACTGACCTAACTTGTTTCAAAGGTATCTTGTTAAGCTGATTAGTTAATTTCATTAATGAGTAAAAGATAGAATTGAATTAATTTGCATGAGTCAAGTGTAAGATTGACTTGTTTGTTAATTGAATTTGATTAATGGTTCAGAGGTAGATGAGACAAATTAAATTGTCATGAGCAAAATGTGAGATGGACTTATTAGCTGCTACGCCACATATACTATGACATTTGAGCTTTCATGAAATAATAGCGAAAGCAATAGAATAAACAGATGGATTCAACATAGACAAAGGGATACAATTAATATGGACAGCTATAGCCTATTGAATATTTGTAGCACAAGAAATAGAAAGGAAGATGTTGACGAGGATTTTGCAATTTTGGTTTACACCTAGCAATTGCATTTGCTTCCTTGTCTATAAAGCCTTTTCAAGAAATTCCTTTTCTTGCATATGAATGGCCATGATTGGTTTAATTGATTTGGTGTACAAAGATGTTTTTTACTTAACTATAATTAACTATTCAAGAAAATTGATCTATCAATGAACTAGTTTCATTGATTAGTCAAGTAACTTGATTCACAGTTAACTTGATCAACTATTTAGTTGATTTGCTTGAATGTTTGCAAAAAGCATTTTTTTGACAAATAATTCTTTTCATAATTTGCAATCACTACACACCAAGAGCCAACATTTCTCGAGGAATTCTGTCAAATAGTTTAAATGTTGTTGCTTGTGCTTCCATATTTGGTATGCATATTCATGACAACATTTCAGACCATTATATCTATCAGAAATCTACATCTTATGATGCTTCTAGATGAATGTACATATCTTGTTCTAAAGCTCTTTTTCTATTAAAAGCACGCAAAATGTTTAGAAAGATTGTGTATCTGTGAATGTGAATAAGCAAGATTGATTTAACTGATTTGGATGATAAAGATGACTAATAATTAGCTATGACTAACCATGGAACACAATTAATTCATCAGCCAATTAGCTTGATTGATCGTTGAATTAACTTGTTTGAATGCTATCATGTTAAGCCAACTAGCTAATATGCCACATACACTATGACATTTGAGATTCAAATAAGTCCATGCATGCAAATCTGCTATCATGTTAAAGCCATGTAAACATTGATGTTCCAATTCCATGGGGCTATTCTATTTCCATTTGTCCAAGTTCATTTCATTCCATTATCAAGAACCAATAATTAAATGGTTAAACCAAGTACATGCAAACATAAATGCAAGTAAGGTTTCATAGTGCTTTAAGGCATTGTTATACTTTGATTATAAATTCATATTTTAAACTACTTTTAGTATTATTTATTTGAGTTTCTTGTTGAAATGCGAAGGTTTCATCTGCGTTTGATAGGAATTATGTAGAAATCCTCTTGTCCATTTTACTTCATGCATGTGAGCCCTGTAAAGTTTGTATATTATTGACTACTGCAAAGTGGTCCCATAAAGAGGGCTTTGGAACCAAAATTATGTCATCGTGTGCGATAATGAAAGCTTTTGAACTATCAGTCAATAGTGTGTTGCTTTGAGCTTTTCTATTGTCATCAAAGCATAAAGGATAGAGGGGTTCTGTTAAAAGTTGTGGTTGTTGTCCTTGTAGGCATAAATTTGTATTTTAAACTACTTTTTAGTATTATCTTTTTGAATTTCTTGTTGAAATGCGAAGGTTTCATCTGCGTTTGATAGGTACTATGTAGAAATCCTCTTGTTCATTTTACTTCATGCGTGTGAGCCCTGTAGAGTTTGTATTTTTTTGATTGCTGTAAAGTGGTCCCATAAAGAGAGCTTTGGAACCAAAATTATAGTCAATCAATCATAGTCAATCAATTAATCTAATTCTATCTGTTTTCTAATAGTATTGGCATGTAATTTTATTGACAAGTCTTCAATCAAAAAGAGCATTAGCCACACACCAATAAGGGTTCTCATCTGTAACCTGCCTAACCAAATCATCTTTATTCAATAAGATGTTGTGACATACATTAATTGGATGTATCTCATCATCTTTCTTATCAAGATGCCAACAAACTTGATTTGTATTTGTCCTTGAATGTATCTGGATGCTATGAACTATGAATTCTACTTGCATGTCGCTTGGTTGTACAAGTAATAATAAGCACTACATAATGGTAGAAATCACAACTCATAGCATCCATATACACCCATGCACAAATACATGTTATTCAACACATTAACATGCACATGGTTTTCTAGGGCTAGTCTGTTAATTGCCTTTGATTAATAGTTCAAATGTACATAAGGCTAATTGCAATTATTTCTTTCTTTGAATTCCTATGTACTTAAAGGCTAATTAGCAGTTGCCTAATTATTTAGATATGAGACAATACAAGGATGAATGAGGAAATATGAACTTGCCTAAATCATCATGAATGATAGAGCTATTGGGTAAAATGCTACATATACTGTGACAATTAAGCTTCAAAGACTGCCAATGAACAACAAAAGCTTCAAAACTCTCAGTTAACATGTAAAGGGCTGAGAAAAATTGATCTGCCAACTGAATGGGGTCATTTTGCTTCAATTATCTAGCACTTATTCTTAATTGTTTAATGCAATCACATGCAACCAGAATTCAGGACAATTAGCATCTATACACACCCGTGCATAGATACATGCTCCCAAACATATTGATATGCATATGGTTTTCTATCAGCACAATCCTTGAACATTCTCTAGGTACAAGTGCTAGTCTATTAATTGACATTGATTACTAGATAAAATGTATTCATAGACACATAGCTGCACACATGCTTCAATGCACAGATGCATAAATGCATGCATGGATGTACACATATATACACGTATACATCCATACATGATCACACGCTTACATCTATATATGCATTCATGTATCCATGGATGCACATATCCATGTATCAATAGATCCCTTAATATATGCACATATTCAAATGACTACATGGGCTTGGGGAATGAATATTTATGTGGCCTTTACATGATAGCAATAAATCCTATAAATATGCATATATGCATTAAAGCACGTAGCCATCAATGAACCTATGCATTTGCATTTTCACAAGCATTTTAAAACAATCACGATTCAAAAAGCCACTCCCATGGGTTCCAAAAACAGATAAATGCCAATTTACCAATATGAACTATAACTCACGAAATTGAGTTCATATATCTTAAAAAGCAATATGTACAACAACCACAATATGACTGGATGGCTAGCTGGTGCCATCCACAAAAAAACATTTCAAGAAAATGCAATAGTAATCTGTTAGATACACACATACATACATGCCAACATAGATACATGCATTCATATATACATAATTACATGCACACATATATACATGCAAACCTGTATGCATGGATGCATACAAAGACTATGTTTCGTGGGATTATTAAAGAGTTAACTTGCTTTCTATATGCTTCCATATTTTGCATGTGTGCCTATGAGAACAATAACCACAATATTTGACAATATTGCTCTATCCTTTATGACAACTCATTGATTCCAAAGCTCTTTTTATAGGACAGTTGTACATTGCCTACAAGACTCACATGAATCCTTCGTATTTCAAGGAAGATTTGAATCAATAACACTTAAAATGATCTAAACTATGATTTTACAATCAAAGTATCCAAATGCATTGCAAAAATGCGAAACCCAAGTTCCATTTAAGATGTACAATGAAAGTAAACAGAAGGAAAAATGCATTTGCTTTAAAGTTTGTAGAGCAATTTCAACAGGTTGTCTAGCCATTGTCCAAAATATGGTTTTCTATCAGCATAGTCCTTCAACCTTCTTTAGGTCTAAGTGCTACTTTCTTAATTGACTTTGATTGAAAGGTCAAAATGTGAAATGTGGCCAAGGATAATTATAGACAGCTATACATTTCCTCCAAGATTCAGATGAATCCTTAGTATTTCAAGGAAAGGTTTGAATTGATAACACTTAAAATGATCTAAACTATGATTTTACGATCAAAGTATCCAAATGCATTGCAACAATACGAAACCCAACTTCCATTTAAGATGTACAATGAAAGTAAACAGAAGGAAAAATGCATTTGCTTCAAAGTTTGTAAAGCAATTTCAACAAATTGTCTAGCCATTGTCCAAAATATGTTTTTCTACTAGCATAGTCCTTGAACCTTCTTTAGGTCTAACTGCTACTTTGTTAATTGACTTTGATTGAAAGGTCAAAATGTGAAATGTGGCCAAGGATAATTATACTTATTTATCTCTTTTAATTGTTATATATTCAAAGAATAATTAGCAATCCAAACAGCCTCGCCTCTAGTGAGATGCCATTAAATACATTGATTTTGCATCAATGAATTATGCACCTTCAGCCAGTAGTTTTAATCAAAGTATGCATATGGATTTAGAATCAAACTCTCAAAATTAAAAAGGGTAGGTTTAAATTATAAAGTGCAATCAGCCACCCAAAAAGTTGATTGGATAATTATTGCATTTATGAGGTCATGCCACTGCAATGAAGATCTACTTTTGAACCCCAACTACTTAATTTTTATAAACCATATAGCATATGCCACTCACAATACCCATTTGAAAAGATTGTCCTTGTAACAAAAAGCAACGATATGATTACAAGTACAATCAATATAGTGAGAATCTTGAATTAACCTTTTTCTCTATCTACTATATGCAATTGTAAACAAAGGAGAAGGTTCATTCTAGAAACTCACCTTGTACTGCTTGCTTGAAGAATTTGCCACAGCTGGACTGCTACACCACCTCTTTTCTTCCAACCAAAAGCATTGCACCATGTAAAAAGCTTTGATTAGAAAACAAAAACTGTGTGTTTGTTTTTCTGAAAGAATAGCAATATTTAGTACTCCTACTGCGATGGATACTAATAGCCAAAACCATTAAAACACTAGCAAGCATTTTTCTAGATTCAAGAGACACAAGTATAAATGTAGATCAGATTAACTACACAAACTAATTGCCACAGGTTCTTGGACCACAAATCTTCTAGCAATGAATTTGACTGCTCTTTTGCATGAAGCCTAAAACTATTCTATCAAGCAATATTACTTAACTACTCTATGGCAACACTGTAATTTGGATTCTACAACATTTTTGACATAGTTTTTTATAACCCCAAGATACAAAAATAGTAACAACGACATCTGATAGAATTTTAATGCTTGCTAGCAGGAAAAAGGTTTCTACTGCATTCTTTTTGCTCCCATTGTTTGCATTTATGCCTACGAGGACAACAACCATGACTTTTAACACAATCCCTCTATCCTATATGCTTTCATGACAACGGAAAAGCTCAAAGCAACACACTGTCGACTCATTGTTGAAAAGCTCTCATTATCGCACATAATTTTGGTTCCAAAGCCCTCTTTATGGGACCATTTTGTAGCAATCAAAAAAATGCAAACTCTATAGGGCTCACATGCATGAAGTAAAATGAACAAGAGGATTTCTACATAATACCTATCAAACGCAGATGAAACCTTCACATTTCAACAAGAAATTCAAATAGATAATACTAAAAGTAGTTTAATATATGAATTTATGCCTACGAGGACAACAACCATGACTTTTAACAGAACCCCTCTATCCTCTATGCTTTGATGACAACGGAAAAGCTCAAAGCAATACACTATCGACTCATTGGTCAAAAGCTCTCATTATCACACACGTTGACATAATTTTGGTTCCAAAGCCTTCTTTATGGGACCGCTTTGCAGTAATAAAAAATATACAAACTTTACAAGGCTCACATGCATGAAGTAAAATGGAGAAGAGGATTTCTACATAATTCCTATCAAACACAGATGAAACCTTCGCATTTCAACAAAAAATTTGAATAAATAATACTAAAAATAGTTTAAAATATGAATTTATAATCAAAGTATACGAATGCCTTAAAGCACTATGAAACCCTACTTGCATTTCTTGTATCAAATAGACAAAAACAACAAAAACTTACCTCTTCTGACCTCAAGCAATTTGTCTCTCACTGTCCAGCATGCAACTCTGCAACTACAAAATACCTTGCTCGGCCACACAATAGAGCACTATGAAATATAGCTTCATTATGCACTTTAATATAATGAAACTCTGAAAATTACCAAATTATCACCTCAAATAACTCGTTTCTGGGTCTGGACTCTGCAACTATAACATCTCCTGCTCAGTTGCTACAAACTCTCCCTCAGAATAGGCGCTCACAGAAGACAAAAACAACACACACAAAGTAATAGAAATGCATAGCAAGTAACTTAACTCTATATTAAATGATCAAAGTACCCTGGCCACGCGTGGCCTCCAAGCCATTCCAGCGCCTTCACCTCGAGCCGGATGCCATTCAATGCATTTAATTTATATTCATGCATTACGTATGTCTACCCGCCAGTTTGATAAACTATGCCTTTGCTTAATTTTAATTAATCAATTTATGCGCTCGCAGTTTCTGATATTTTAATGCATTTAATCTGCATTCATGGATTACGTACCTCTAGCCGCCAACTTTTAAACTATGTCTTTGCTTAAATTTATTTAATCAATTTATGCGTTCGCATTTTCCTAATTTTAAAACGAAAATGATTTATAAAGCTACTTATCTAATAGAAAAATAGATAAATGCTAATTTTCCAATATATAAAATAGCTCTCCAAATTCAAACTATACAAAAAAATAAGTAATATGTTAAATGGCGAAATGTGATTGGTCAATGTTGCCAGTTAAATGCATTCCGGGCGAATGCATAAGTATTCCTCCTACTTACAGGGACTAATAATAATATTTGAATATAATGTCTACCTTACCAACACTAAAAATCTCAATAAAAACTTATATAACTTCTACCTCATCTTTACAATTTTTATAATTTATTTTCAAACCTATCAACATACCCAATAAACATCAATTACTACTTCTAACTTTTAAGAAACACTTCTATTGATTGCTACTGAGTCTCAATTAATCATCACACAACTCCATGTAGATAGTTAGGTATTAGCTCATCGAAATAGACTTATCTTCCAAAGTTTCCTTCTTAAACAACACCCAAAAATAATATAGCAAATCATGATAAGACAAATCTGTAGGTCTGATTTTGAACGATTTGATGCATATTAAATTTTCACTGACAGTTGTATTGTATTTATGCCTTACTAAGTCAAATACAACAGCGTATTCAAATAAAGTGGACCTTTTTTTAAGGCCTCCAAGCTGGCTTTTAACATCTCATTAATGTCTATCATACTCATTAGCTGGCCAGGTATATACCTCCAACGTCCTTCAACAGGATGGCAACAAACCCGTGGTCCACTATTGTCTTTTCTACAGTTCATAATGTTGTCTTTATGAAAACTGAAAACGATCGGCTTTCTTCCTTCCTGAACATAAATTGTTTGTCCCATCGAGTGGGGACTCGCAAGGACACGTTTTCTCTTTCTTTATGTTTGTTTTTGGAACTTTTTAGGCAAAAGTTAGTTTATTATCTTCCACATCTACCAGTTATTATTTTCACTGTTACGTCAGGTCGGCTGGAAACTTTGTACTTGAGCTCCGAACTTTCAGAACAGCCATTAGTCACGACGAAAAGCACATAAACAGGTAGCGCATCGCAATCAGCAATTGTAGAGAAACTGTTCAGAAATAAAAAGATTGTTGTTGTTAGCACATACGGTACTTTTAGCTTCTGTTTGTTTTACATAATTTTTAGCGCATACTCTAGTCAGTGCGGTTTGGCTGGATGCCACTCTTGCTTTCATTTGGCAAATGGCTCTCTTCTTTCACACCAATCATTCGATGGTGGTAGTTGGCTTGCTTTTTGGCTTAAGAAATATGTGTGGCCTCTGTTTGATTGTAACTATTAACAACTATTGCATTTGGATTATCCCCCTCATATAGAGCGTTTATTTCGGTCCCCTCCTCATGCTCCCAATTCCTTCCCTTTTTTTTTCTGAGAACTTTGCTTGGAAATGGTTATACCTACACGTCCTTAATGTAGAGTGGGTTATAGGGTTTGATTTTAACATCGTGAAACATCTCACTTAATCCAATTAGAATCTGGTGTCTAGAAATTGACATGAAATTCTATAGGCATTTAAGAATTTCATCTTTGACAAATTTAATCTTCCAATATCTCATTGGTGAACATGGCACATCTAGCATGTAGGGCTCTTGATGGATATGAGTCATTTTTGTATCTCTCTTATTATATTCTTCACTGTCCCTCTAGTCATCTTGTTCATCTTGACCTCTTAGCCACTCTCTCTAATGATCTCCCTATTTTAACCATGCTTTCCTTTACTAATTATGCATCCTTCTTGAATGAGATACTCTACAAGCTTAATATCTCACACTTAAAACTACAAGAATACATTGTTGACCCCATAACCATGTGGAACGTTGAACCTAAACCCAAATAGGATAGATGGACCCACCAACAAGACAGAAATGCATTACCCCTTGTACACTATTTATTCCATATTATGAATAAAGAGCAATAGGTAAGTGCCACAAGCTTGAAAGGTCTCTTAAAGGATCATTGGAGCATGCCCACTCTCTTCTACCTACCAAATCACATAATATCTATATCTAATGGTTAGGATCACAAATGTCTTCTCACCTTTGATGGATTATAGATGGGGATAAGGGTTAAAAATTTTCTTTCAATTTCTAGAACATAAGCACAAAAAATAATAGATTCAATCATTAAATTTATAGATGGATTCATGCAAGGTAGCCATTTTTCCATTAAGTAGTTCTAATTTCTATGAACATTACAAAAATATTTTTATATATTAGTCAACTAGAAACCACATTATACTCACTATTGAAGATATTGTAGTGAATTGCATCCCACAAAACTAACCTTGAGTACAACAATTTGCTTCACTACATTCTTTGAATTTAAGAAATTAATGAATCCTTTTGCCATATGAATTTAGAGGAGACCCTACAAATAAATGACCTACTTGTATGATTTTATATGGCTCTTTGGCCCCATAATTGGGATGATTTCTATTATATGTATTTAGAAAGTATTCAAATGGGCTCTTTAGGAGCTATTATTAACCAAGGATTAACTAAGCTACTCCCCAAAGGCAAAGATGAGGACATTGTAAATGGTTGGCAACCCATCAACTTATTGAATACCTGTTGCAATTTCATTAACTAAGTGTTGGTATGTAAATTAAAATATATTACCTATGAAACCATGTGGATAAAATAAACAGGATTCTTTGGGGGAAACATATCTTAGATAATCAATTCTTATCTTAGGACACTACCAAATGGACCCTATACACTACCCAAAATATAATCAAGCTTGATTTTGATAAACCTTATGATCACATCCATTGACCCTTCATTCCTAATATGATAAAATCATTAGGATTTGAGCCAAATATCCATCCTCAAATTAGAATGTATTTTATGAATGTGATTACTTAAATTATTGTTAATGGATCACTCTCCCCCTATTCTATTTAGAAAGATCCATACGCCAAGAAAAAATAGATCATTAAACATCGAGCACAAAATGGATACTGTGGATTTGTTTACACTAGATCTCAAGCTCTAAGCAAATGGTAAGAAGTGAGGCATCAAACCATCAATAGATATATTATCATCCCTTTTAGCATTGGAGTGCCACTCAATGATATGTGGAGTTGATTTTTAACCATGATCAAGGGAAATTTTCTAAATTATACTAATCGATTACTATCCATGGTGGATCACACTTAGGTAACCAATAAAATTCTAATTGCAACCCATGTGTATAATTCTTGTTGGCTTCCATCTAAAACCTACTATACATAGTTGACATAGGTGACTAGGCTCTTTGTTTTAGCCAAATAGAGAATAAGAAATGCTTCATATCCATATTTTGGCTATGTTATACTTAGCTAAAATAAAAAATGGGTTTAGGAATAATTGATTTATGCATATAATGTGTCTTCCTAGCTACTACACACATATGAGGCCACTAGAAGGGGATACTTAATTATGAAAAAAATGTGTTTGATTATGGATTCAATCTTCTTCTAATATCCACACTTGGGACATGATTAATAAGAATGAAAAGATCCTTCTTGTTCTCTTTTTTAACTTATGGATCTATCATTTCCCAACCATTTGGAAGGATTGGAAAACTGTCCGAAAAGAAGTTGACATGGTTTAATGATAGAAATTGCACATCAGGTATAGTTTTTAGACTATGTCTTATAATCACCTTAGTATATATCTCATATAGCATGTTATTAAGTCCATTTAGCTCTCCCCCAACCTTTGTCCTACCCTTGATGTAAATTTGGGATTGGTGTTTCTATACATTTATGTATTTTCTATGTAAGTGAATATGTTTTCAATGTCATCCCCAAGTATTTTTGTCATTTGAAGACATTTTTAGTATTTTTATACATAAACAATAGTGAAATGTGTGAATATTTGTGCATGAGACACTAGTACCCTATAATTTTGTAGTTGACATATAATGTCTTATATTTCTAAATGTATCCCACTTTAATTTTAGCATACAAATGTAACCATTGTAAGATCAGTTAAGTGGATCCCAACATGTAGTTAATTTGGAATGCATCATCATCATCCTAACCAACTCATCCTGCGAATGAATTTCACTATCACTCTATTGTTAATTCTCTTGTCTTTTGAAGTGAGTGTGAAACTCTACATCATATTTCTATCTCTTCACCATTTGAACAAAATATTTATTATCTTTGATGTTGTCTTCTACAAGGTCTTTCCATCACTGAAGATATGCCTTTTAATTATAACAGTTTTTCATTTCCATTACTAATGGTGAAAGTAATATTATTCAAATATTTATATAATTTGTATTTATTTTTTTATTGCTACATTAGTACTTTGAGAGATTCATTTCCTATTTATCATGACTTGTAAATACTATGGTGTTTATCCTCATAGACCAAGGATTTAGCATTAATAAATGTATTATGATGTAGTTATTTTCAAATTCCTAAACACACATTGGGTTTAAGAGAACACACCTTCAAATCTTCCTTGTTCCATCAACTATATGTAAAGATTGAAAGAAAAAATTAGGGGTTTGACCTACAAGAAAGCTCCTAATATTTTCCCATTTTCTCGATATCAAGTTTTAGTTATTTGAAGGCTCTCAAATGGATAAATGTGCCATATTCATTCTACTTCAATTTTTATTTTAATAATTTAACTAAATTTGATATTTTAGAGTGATTTCTAGCTTCATATTCATTTATAATATATACTTGATAGTCATGTTTTACATTTCTATATTATACCATTTACAATTTTTTATAGATTATAGAGAATATTTTGAGTTTTTTATCATCTATCAACAACAATGTGTAGATTAGAGAAGAACATGCATAATAGACATGATGACATTTTTTTTTATGTCCTAGTTAGTGAGCTTCCAAAGTTACTTTCTAGGATCCTCCTCGTCTTCACTTTCTATTTTTGAATTCTATTTATTATTTTTGAATTTCATTATTTATTTATTCATCATTTCCTTTCCATGCTCTCTTTATTTCTTATCTTAACATAGTTAAAATAGGAAAGGAAAATATATACAAGACCAAGTAGTTAACAATTCATTATCAATAATATAATGAACTAAAAAAATAAAATTGAATAATTTCATATCTTAGTCTTGTCTATCATATGTATCAATTGGTTGGAAAATTTAACACACTTAGCTCCATTAAACTCTCCCATTTTTCTATTTTTTTACATTTTAGTGAACATACCTGATTAGATTACCTTTGCTTCTATACAAATTCTCAAACTTAGTTAATGTGTTTGACATTCTAATAATATGTCTTATTTATAAAATTTATCATAAAATCCCTCTTCTTATATAATCTTATTTGAAGAGGTGAACCTATACATATAATTTCCCTTTCTCTCACTCTTTTATAGCACCCTTTGTGCTTCTCCTAACAATTTCCCTAACTACCATTCCAATTGGTCTCTTAAAATATTAACTTCTCTACCTTCTCCAATAGTTTTTTTCCATCATATGGAAGTGACTTTTTATCACAAGGCTAATATTTAATTGAGAAATTATGAAATAACATATATATGGTAGATCATCATTTGGTTGAATTTCAAAATTATTTTGTTGGTGATACTAGTTCTAATCAAGTTGCTATTCCTATTATCAGTGTAATGCATACACTGTTTCTTTATCATCCTAAGGGTTTAGAATTCATGTAAATCATTAGGACCATATTGAACAAAAATTATTCCCTCCCTTGAGAATTTATTGATTTATCTATTCAATCAAATTCTAATCTTACCCACACCAAAAACATTCTTTCTCTCCCTACACCTAATATGCCTATTCCAAATTATACACGTCACTACATATATAATTTAATTTTTTTATATTTATTCCTGTGGATTTAAATAATCCTTAAATCTCCCTCTGGGATATATTTTGTTTAGTTTTGCATTGGCCATAGCCCACACATTATACATTTGCACCTCTCTAGGCTCCCTTTTGGTGGTGCCTTCATCTGCTTGTGCCATGTGTCAGCAGAGCATGCTTTTGAGAGTTCTTTTCCCTTGTTTTTTCTCCGAGCTCTGCCTAGTCAACACATTGTATCTTCCACATACACCTTTTTGGTGGACCCCACAGTCAAAGCTTAGAGCGAAGACTGCACCACATGTCATCTCAATGGGAACCGTAGTCGTAGGGGAAGGAAATCAAGATGAGAAGCCCCACCTCTATGCCATGTGTCCTAACTAAATCCTTGAGCCATGTCTTCTAGAGAATTTTTCTATAAATAATCCTTAAAGCTCCCTCTAGGATATATTTTGTTTAGTTTTGCACTGGCCTTAGCCTGGGCGTTATACATTTGCACCTCTCTGGGCTCCCTCTTGGTGGCACCTTCATCCGCTTGCACCACGTGTCAACAACACATGATTTTGAGAGTTCTTTTCCCTTGCTTCGTCTTTGAGCTCTACCCGATCACCACATTGTATCTTTCATAGACACCTTTTTAGCAGATCCCATAGTCAAAGCTTAGAGAGAAGACTGCTCCACGTGTCATCTCTGTGGGAACAATAGTCACAGGGGAAGGAAATCAAGATGAGAAGTCCCACCTCTACCGTGCCACGTGTCCTAACTGACTCCTTGGGTAGTTTGGCACATGTCTTTTGGAGAATTTTGTCGTTCAACTACCAAATTATAGCCATCATTTGAAAGGGGGAACACTTTGTTTGAGGGAACTAAATGCCATTTCAATACCTTTCTATTGCGTCTATTTAGGGAAAATCATTGCAAGGAGCAGCACGACTTGTGCCTGGGAATATTTTATGTTATCTAGCATTCAAGTGGTGGGAAAAATCTATATATACGACTTGGTCTCTCTAAAAAAGGGTTAAAAAAAACATAGAGAAAGAACTAGAAGATGCTCAACCTTTGTATTGTCTTTATTTCTCAAGTATTAAGACTTCCAAATTGTGCCAATTTGTTTGGCCTCTCTGTTTCTTAGTTATTGGATAAAACATTATACTATGCTAGTTGGTTGTAATGAGTAGTTTACTTGCAAAGCTTCTATAATTTCAATATAATTTTGTTGTTCAGATCATGTTTTGTACTCTTTATGTTCAGTGAATGCATATGGAAGTTGTATTATGCTATTTGATTAACTTCTTCAAAATTTCATCTCTACTTTCTGTTATTTTTGGGCATGTAAATTGTTGAATGGGCCTTCAAATCTAACTCAAAAGGAAGATTTTTTGTGCCTATTTACTTGGAATCATGGCGTATCACCTTAGCATTAGATTTTTTTCATATATCTGTTTCCTTTTCCCTTTTCACCCCTTAATGTATGAAGATCCGGCTTCTTTAAAAACTAGAGGTTACTTAGTTTAGCGCAATTGGTCTCCCCATTAATTGAGTTTCCCATAAGACTTTGTGCCTAGAAATTTTAGGCATCAACATGATCTCTCTATCTCTTTATCTCTCCCTCTCTCTATCCCTATCTATATCTATGTTTCTTTACCTAAGTCTACTTATCCCTCTTTCTATGTCTCTATCTTTAACTATCTATATCTCTCTCCCACTCTATATATTATGTAGAACCATGTTCACAATTTATTATTGAACCTTTAAAATATTAATGAAGTGGTGGAAGTGTTGATTTATCCTTATGTATCTATAATTTCTACTTCTTTCAATGTTGTTACATATCTAGCCCTATTTTATCCTTAATTTGGAAAAAACTCCATAGATCTATTTGAATGTCATACTCTTAACCTTTGATTACCTTAAAATTAATTTAAATCCTACAACCTCAATCCCTAATAGTTTTAATTCATAGGAAAATCACTAAACTCTATGTATGTGTCAAGAAAACAATAAGAGAATTATCCAAATTTAGAGGTCATGACATTTAATAATTAAAAACTAGTAGTAAAATGAAAATTTAATATTTCCTCTCAAATATCCTCTTGATATTTTGCATAAGTTCAATTTAAAATAATTTCTTCTATATTAATTTCATATATGATGAAATATTAAATTTAAACTACTATTTAGGATAACCAATTTTAAACATTAAATACTTGTTACGACTAGTATCAAATACCATGGAAATATATATCTAAATGAAATAATTTTTTTATAAGATTTATTCATTTTTTACTAGTCTATTCTCTATCCCACTAATTGGTTCTTTTCATAGTGTGTAAGGTTCACATAAGTATGATGTGTTTTATCCCACATGATAAATAAAGGTTGTGAGAAATTTCCTTTAGTCTCATTTAGTTGGTGATGCAAGTAGAAGCATCATAAAAGGTAATTTGGATATATAAAATATCTATTTACTAGTAAAACTAGGAATTATTAGTTGTCATGAGTTTACCATAGTCCATATTTAGATTGAAATATGTACATAGTTAAAATCATAAGCTATCAAACATCTAGAAATTACAACCCAAATAACTTTTTAATCTTTAATAATACCTTAATTTGTATAGAAAATAATGGTTGGGAAATATGAACAGAACATTTGTTTAATAGGTTGGATTGGAAAAGATACGACATTCCCTAAATCTCTAGATGCCTCTACTTTAGAATTGGTCACATGTATCTTTGCATGCAATATGTGGTGTTTTAATCATTTGAATAAAAAATCCTTATTTGATGGTATATCCCCATGTAATTTTTTAACTTCCACATGTTTTAATTAGAAAGAATGTAGTTTATGATATTTTACTAAGACCTAATATACAAAAATAAATAAATAAATCATATTAGAAATATATAAATTTAATTGCATTAAAAATATAGTGCATTTTTTAACCTGTACACAACTATTTATTTATATTTTAAGATGACTAATCATACCAAAAACATGTGAACATTCTAGGTTCAAAAATTTGTTATCCTTTTCACCTTATGGGCACTATATCTAAGATGATTTTACTATCTGAATATTTTTTTTTTTGTGGCTCCTTTTCTAAACCCATCAAGATCATTTGACTCCTTCAAAATAAATAATTCTTAACTTTGTTGTAAAATGTTACATTTCAATAGTTTTAAAATTTGTAAACATTTATTACATGTACTAGTGTACCATTTAAATAGGATGCATAATTATAAATATGAGAATTTATTGTAATTATGATATGAAAACAATTTTATTCATATGCATTAGTTGAAAAGTACATAAACATAAATTAATGTGATTTTAAACTCACACAAGCTTTGTTTAAGATCTTATAAGTTTATCCCAAAGATAATGTAATATCTATGGCTTTTATTAGGGTTGGTTCCATAGCTAATTTAATTTATTTTATTTTATATTATGGAATATTTCTATCTTTCATTTCATATGACAATGTATCTATCGTTGATATACATATGGACATAAATTATGCTATGGTTATACATGTGCTTTCTATATAGGTGTTATTCTACCATGCACTAAAATTTTCATCTTTAATTCAATTTTAGTATCTATCCATATTATTAAATATGCTCAATCTATTATCTTATAATATTAATAATCCATTGCCTTGTCCTACATTGCATAATTAAATTATGATCCTTGATGGGGAACTTCTACATTATGAGTTTGATGAGTCTAGTGATACATATTTATATATGAAATAATTTGTTTTCTAATATTTCACACATAAAACATGATATTATATTGATTAGTAAGTTTATATAGTGTTTATGTTGTAGATATCTAGATAATACATTTATTTATCTCAGTTTCTATAAAAAAACTAGTAGATTAGCTAATGATTTTATTCCATACTATTCTATTTCTATGTCACATGAAGATAGTATGGACTTAGCAATGATGTATATAGTGATTTATTTTTTTGATCCATTTTTTCATATTATCCTAGGATCTATACATACACAATACCTAATTTTAATTATTACATACATTCTATGGAGGTTGAATATCACATATAAGAGAAACTACCCAGTATGAGAGATGATTTTATTGCTTGGATAGATTTTTTTTCACCATATTTTATTGATTTTCTTTCTATTTCTTGTTTTATATGTTTCCATTATCCTATTTAGCATGTGCATGATTCAAAGACACATTTAGTGATGCATTTTGATATTAGAACATTCATTTTTTTTATAAATTAATCTCTCTTCTTCCTTATATTTTTCATCTCTTTGCAAAAATTTTATTATGTCATGTATGTTGTGATACCATTTTTGTATTTTTATATTTACCTTGTGTTTCCTTACATTTTAACCCAGGTTATATATATAACTTATATATTTTTAACACTCATTTCACTTTTTATCTTTGGTTTCATGCTTATCATTCCTACTTGGTGATTCATGTTAGTTATTCCATTTTCATTTTTCTATTTACACTATGTTTATTCCCCATTTACCTTTTCCCTTTTCTTTTTGTCCACTTGGGTTTCCTACTTTTGATGTATGATTTTTATATATTTACATTTTCTTTGTTTCCTTACATTACACCTATGGTCATAGCCTACTAATTATATTGTTACATAATGCTTTATAGATATTACTT
Source organism: Sequoia sempervirens (assembly GCA_007258455.2). NCBI lineage: Eukaryota > Viridiplantae > Streptophyta > Pinopsida > Cupressales > Cupressaceae > Sequoia > Sequoia sempervirens. The sequence goes on from VDFB02105785.1 coordinate 357,762,520, forward strand.
ATTGATTACACATTTCTAATAGATAGAACTTATGTATTGTCTAGGAGTTTTTTATGTATCCTTCTATACTAATTAGATCCTATATATTATTCGTATGTCAATACATATTTCTTCCTATAACTTCATCCATTAAACATATAAATTAATGCATCTTACCCTGTATCTAGTTAGATTTTTTAGACCCTTACCATATGTTTCTAAAGCCATACATATTGATCCTCCATTTATATGTTCTAATTCTAGAATCACACTAACTTTAGAGAAGCCTTATGACTCCCCCCTTGACCATTTAATATTTTATATATCTTTATATTAAGAGGCATCTGGTATTCCTCATTACCCATTTTAGTTTCATTATCACATACTTATAAATGGTGGCAATAATGTTGATCTTATCATGTGATGTATATGTTTATATTAAATTTAAACTATAGATGCTAAGAAATCCCCCGTTTTAGTGCATCATGCTTCCCTTATTTACATCTTATGATGTAAGTTACACTATATGTTTTACATTTAGAGAATCATGCCCTCCTCTCAACATTTATGACCTCCATTTCATTATTTTACCCATCTAAGTTTTTTAAAATATTATTTCCCCTTTCTGGGATTGCTCCTCTCATCGTGAACTATAAATAAACTATGTACTATAGATCACATGCTTTAAAATAAATATTATGGTAAACTTATTATTTAAAATAAGCACCCTTCCAATTCTTATAGTCATCTATTAATAATTTAATAGCCACAATGATTTATATTTTCATGACCATATGAAGGAGTCTGATGGAACCTTTAAAATTTTCAAATTTTGAGTCCCGGGTATGTGCAGGATCATGATGGGCCAAAAAGTGGCAATATTATGGGTATTTGTAGGGTATGTGGCTAACGAATTTTTTTTACCCAAAATTGATGAAACGAAAAGGGTTTTACAGGAGATTCTCAGCTTTCCACCAATATAAATTATGCTTTAATTTGAATTTAATAAATAATAATTATTCATTTTCTATTATAATTACTAATTAAAGTCCCTGATCGATAGGTTGATTGAAAAACATCTATAACTTTCAAATGGTATCACATTTTTTGAATCTCAAACATGCATCACATTCTATGCTTCACATACTATAGGATTAAAAAAAAAAAATCATGAAGTTTTGACCAAGTTAAGGTGGTCGACATACGAGTTTTTATATTTTTAAAAATTTGTAATAAAAATTCATAATTAATTATTTACTTGGAAAAAAATTACAAAAAATATGCATCACATCCGGACATGAGTCTTCTACTTATATGTAAAATCTTATAAAAAAATATTATCATTTTATTATATTATGGTTAGGGTGGTCAGACAAACACCTACTTCTTATTTTTTCCCTTAAATTGAAGTACTACTGCATTGAAATTTCAAATTTTCACCAAATAGATTTTATTTATTTTTAAATAAACATAGTAGTTTAGAAACTACATTCAATTTTCTATAGATTCTATTCTTACATATTTTTGAAATAATATAGATAACTTATTCAAAATTTTACTTCAAGTTGCCTAACACTGATTTTTTATGAATTTTTTGCCACTTAAGGGCCTATTTTTTCCATGATGATCCTGCACATACCCTCCCCATGTTGAAAAATTTGATATACACACTCAAAAGTGCCCCTGAAAAATCTGCCCCAGTGACCTACTTTGGAGGGTCACAATTCAGAGCCAATTGATTTTCATGCCAAACCTTTTGGTGGACATACTCATGTGACATATGTGAACATGCATGCCATTTTTCAGCTTCTCATGATGAGTTTTGGTAGGGTTTTGAAAAGAAAAGATGGAGGGTTCTAGGAGTGTTTAGCTATTTGTGAACTTTTAGTTCTACGAAGTGGCCTCCTATTCGAGTGGATATTTCACAACTAGATGATTGTCAAGACAAATGGATTGATGCCCTACTCACATTCATATGCTCCATGGTCTAGTTTCAAAGCCTCATGATAAAATTTGATATTTTTTCAAGATCAAAAGCAAATGTAGTTTGTTCAATTTTTATGTCTACATTTTTAGAATGTTTCAAGGAGGTCAACTTTGACCCTCAATATCTTGTGAATAATAGTGATTGAAGGAAATATCTCTTGCACACATACTTAGTGGACCCAAATGATCTAGTGTGCAATGGTAGTTCCGCAAGAGATGATTTGGTATTTTTTCAAAGTGGTAACTTGGTGAGCCCTGGTTGGTTTCTAATAGATGCAATTGCAAAAATGTCTGAGTGAGCCACTTTGGAAGTGAATATCTTGCACCTTAGGATGAATTTTTCTAAGAAATTTATTGAAATGAATTCTTGGGTCAAATTTCTACATGCTTGCTCAATTTCATTCCCCCAGGATGAGATCTAATGGGCTATTTAATTATCTTTTGACTATGACTGGGTCAAAATTGGTGTTCCAAATTTTTTTCAAACTCTACAATTATAAAGGTGACCCATTTCTTATTTTGGTCCAAAACATCTCTAGCTCCATTTTCGTCAAAATCAAAGATTATATGATGCATTATTTTAGTGCATTTTAGTAGCGACAAAGGCATTCAATAGACTAGTTTACAAAGGAGGTCCTAAAAATCTCTCAGCAATGCTAGAAAATAAAAATGAAGTGCACAGGGAAAAAAAAAGGCAAAGAAATAAAAGGGCTTTCATGGTGGAGGAAATATTTTTTGTTGCAAGGTAAAATGGAATGAAGGTTTTCATGGTCAACATATATTTTCAGCAGCAAGGCATGGATGTAGAGGGTCATCATGAAGGGAATATTTTCTATTACAAAGTAGTTGAATGCAAGATGCATGAACCAAGGTGCAGATTGAAACTTCTTTAGGAAGCAAAGGCAATTACAGATCAACAGAGGAGAATGGATCTAGGTATCAATTGTAGATGTAGTTTTAGGGTTTCTCCTTCTTCTATATCTTCTTTCTTTTTCTCATTTGTAAAGTGGTTGAACATTTTTGGTTTTCATGGGAACACTTTTGTAATAGGGGTTCAAATGCATAATGCTGGTTTTTAAGTTTTTGGAGTAATCTGAGTTTTGTAATGAAGGATGTAATTACAGTATAGTCATAGTTGAATGTAAATGACATAATATTCTGAATTGGTTGTCTCCATTGTTCACATTGCATAAATTCTAAATATGAGTAATCAAAGATTGTTATTATTCAACTTCTTCTCTTTCCCTATATGTTTGTTTGATGTTATTACTCTCATTCAAAGAATTCAGAGTTAATTTGTAGTAACACAAATGGAGGTTTATGCAATTTTGTGCTAGGAGTGCTAAGTATGGTTGGTTTAGTTGCTGGTATCAATGGTGTAATGCATCATATGATAGGCATAATTATGATAGATTGAATACTGTGTTAGGTTTTAAGTTACATGGTTTGGATGACTCCACCTTGGGATATGGCATTGGTCTCTTAATGTTGCATTTTCCTGAGACTATTAGTGAGAAATTAGAATTTTGAAATCAAATTCACCTATCAATCTCATTTTAATTGTGTGAGGAGTTTAATGAATTACATCTCTCATTTTTAAATTAGGCATTACTGTAGAGGTCAACCAAGCCTTTAGGGTATTGTGTTTATTAAGCATCTAAAGGAGAATCATCTCTTTATAGTACACTAGGTATTTTGGTACACAAGAGTATCTATAAGCATACTATTGGGGAGACCCACCTTGGTTTAATAGAGACATAAGTGTAGGATATTTCAGTCTTTGACTGAATCTTGTTTGTTGGTTGAACCATAGATTTTTGGCACCTTAATTCTTTCTAGCTCTTCTAAGGTTTTGCACCTAAAAGGAGAAAGGTAGCCCAAAAATGCTAATGAGGTTCATTCAAATTATGTTATGTATGATGTTATTTAGACTAAATGAGATTATCTAAGTGCAATAAACTAATGAAATTGATTGATTATGAATGAAAACCTAAGAAGGAAGTGATATTTGAAAACACATTGTGCAATGCAACAACACCTAGAAATGAATGCAAAACTAAATAAAAATGAATCAAATTGAAAGTGTGTACCTGGAATATGGATGAGGACTCGAAATGGATTATGGAATTTTGTTAATGCTAATTTTTAGGCCTGGAGGGACTCATTTTCCATTCTGGGAAAATCAGTGCCAGTTCTACAAAATTGAGTCAAAACCCATTTCTGACAAATAGGTATCTAAAAATGTAGAAAACTCAAAATTGACCTAGAAGTGGGACTCATTCGCCACTCATGGTGAATGAGTCCACTTTTGAATTTCTGAATATTCAAGAGTGGATTCTAGAGCTTTTGATCTGCACTTTGGCTTTCTACAAGTGTCCTCTTCTAAAACTATTAGATTCGGGTATGAAAATCACTTTTTTAAAAATATTTTGACTTGTTTTTGAAAAGGAAAAAATAGGTTTTACAGGGACTTGAAACTGCAGAGTTTAAACAACTAAAGATAACAAAAAAAGTTCAAACAAACAAACGGCTGTCCCAAAAAAGAAACGACAGCACCAAGAGACAAGAGGGCCCAAAAAAGGACCGCCCAAAAAAAACCAGCAACAAACACCACCATGCTACTCCAAGGTGTTCAGTAACTCCTCAGCCTCCTTTTCAACATCCTGCATGTCCTGTAACCCCTGCTTGAGAATTTGAGCAATATGTGATGAAGTCAGGGTCTTTCTCTTAATGTTAGCCCAGGTATGAGTCGAAATCCTTTCACCAGCCGATCTGCTGCCTCCCCTGTTCCCATCCAAATCCACGACCAGCAAACCCTTTTGGTTTTTTTAAGCTTTTCCACCATCGCATTGATGATAATGGTGTTATGCCTAGCGATTTTGTGATTGTTCGCAAGAGTGGCCCTGATGTTTTGGCCAATCTTAGACATACTGCACTCGATACTTGTCAATCTATCCTCCTGAGATTGTTGTCCTTCATTATCTCTACAATTCCAACTGATCTTCTGCTCCAAGTCTGTGAACCTATTGTTGAGATTAGTAAAATGGCCTTTCAAATCATAGACTTCTTTCTGGGTCCACTTTAGAACAGTGAAAAGGCCATCCATACTTTTTTCTGCTATACTCACCATGTCCTCAGGTTTGAGCTTATTTAGGGCCGAATTAATTTCATCTTGAATAGGGGACTCATAATGATCATTCCCTAATCTTCCAGACGCAGGGGCACTAGGGGCCGATTCCTTACTGACCATGGGTTTATTAGAGATGATTTCCATAGAATTCTCAGAATACGAAACAAGTTTCGTAACAGGGGTACCTTTAAAGCCAGGGGACAAGCCTGGAGTAGGGCATCCAGGAGACGGCTGGGGGTTAAGACAGGGTGGTGAAGCAAAACCCAAACTAGGGCACTCATGCAAAGGTTACAATTTAGGACAAGACAGCGGAGCAGAATCCTTAAGGGTTTTCTGAAAAGACATGGACTAGGGAGCAATAGTTTCATGACCAACAAGAACACAAGCAGGGGGGTACGGGGTTCGAACTCCCTACTACTTTATGTCTCCTCATGGTCCAAATCTTCAATATCAACAGTTTTAGGCAAAGCAGGTAAGTTTTGAAAATGCTCAAAAATGAGCCTAACAAGACTAGGGTGAATAATAGCATTCCTCCTGGGGTTTCTTTCCACATCATCAAGGCAATTCTTCAAAGAAGAAAATAAGTAAAAAGGCAGAGATATACGAACCTTGTGATAGAAATGGTTTAGTATGGCAAAGTGGTAACCATAAACTCTGGTGAAGCGCCCGTCAACTGTGATATATTCCATAATGACTCTTAAAACTTTCCTCCATATAGATTTGATGGACTCAACATCAAAGTAGCTATTGGCAACCTTAACCATCTTTGCTTTCTCCTTATCTTTTTTGGAAAATTTAATGACCACTTCATCAGAGAATCGCCGGTCCCGATAGAATTTAACACCCTCAGTCGAAAGACCTATTATCTCACCAATTAAGTCCTCACTTAGCTTAACATTCCTACCAAACAACACAATCTCACCATTTTTTCAGTTTTTAACAAAATAGTCCAACATCCCTTCGTCCGTACCATGGAGCTTTTCCAGATATGGGATTAAACCTCCCTTTTCAATTCTTTCCCATGCTTTAGCATTCTTTCTATGCTCCTAGAAATTGCTCAACTCCACACGTTTTCTTTCTCCGCACATATTCAGAACTCTATAAAACAACACTCTACAGTTGTTCTGGGTCCCGTTTAGGCATTTTTTGTCGAACACCCAGAAAGCATGCCGAAGACTCTTCTTGAAAAAGAAAATGACATCAGTCCCATCAAATCTAATGAAATTAATGTACCTGATCTTTATCTGTTTCATTATGACTAAGACTGCCTTCTCTTCCATGCACTGAATCATAATAAATTAGCGCTTTCACTTCAGGATGGAGGTTATCATTCTTCCTCCACGTGTTTTCCCCACCATTCTTAACCCCTTCATTGGCGAAGAAATCTGCCACCTTATTGGCTTCTCTATATGCGTGGGATACTTTCACTTTATCAAATTTACTTAATAAATTTTTCGTATCTTTGATCCATTTTTTGATGGTCCACGAGGGGGGGTAAGCCCAAGAATGCAATTTATTATATTTAATGAATCACCCTCCAACCAAAGATATTTTGTGTTGATCTTGAGGGCTAAGCTGACCACATGAAAAGCCCCAACAGCTTCCACAACATGATTAGTTTGAGTTCCAATGTCCACAGCAAAAGCCACAATAAAAGCCCCCGAGTTGTCCCTTAAAACACACCCACTGCCAGCTTTCCCAGGATTACCTTTAGCCGCACCATCAAAATTGGCTTTCAGCCAGCCCAAAGGCAGCATAGACCAATTAGAGTTCTCTCTCCCATAGACACCAGGTTTGAAGACATTTGACCCAACTAATTTTGAATTCCACTTTTCAGCCATAGTAATATCAAAAGGAAACCAGATAGCTTTCTCAAACATTTTTTTAGGAATTAAAGATAAGTTTTCCTTTATAGCCCTTACAATTTTAGCATGCAAGTCCCCTTCTGACATCTCTTTATCCCTAAACACTCTGTTGTTCCTTTCCTTCCAAATATTCCAGGACACAAAAGGTAGAATAAAAGACCATAGCTTTCTCACAAAAATATTTCTTGAAGGAGATTTCCATTGCATGAAGAAATCTTCGACAGAGATAGGAAAAATCCACACCACATCAAGAAGTGCCAGAAGTTTATCCCAAATAATCGACACAAAAGGGCAATGAAGAAAAAGATGATTAACAAACTCGGCTTCATTCCTGCACATATAACATCTATTTGGTAATTGAATTCCTCTTTTTCTAAGATTGTCCAAAGTGAGAATCTTATTCTGTAGCATTATCCAATAGAAAATATTGATTTTTGGAGTCAGGTGATTAATCCAAGCCTTATCCTAGAAGGGAGGAGGCTCCATCGGACTAACCAACAAAGAAGTGGCAGAGGAAACTGAAAAAATACCAGACGGGTTGTCTAACCAGACAACAAGATCCTCCACCTGGTGTTGAGCTGGTCTTAGGGCTCTGAAAGCCGACTGAACAGGGCCAAGATCCTGACTGATGGTAATCAAATCAACCCAACCACCATTCCTCCAATAATCTTTAACCAAGATTCCAAATTCCTTTTTACAGTCATTCATCCATTTACTAAATTTCTCTTTTCTGATTAAAGGATCTTTAAAAAGTCACCTGTCTTCCCAAAATCTAATATAATTTCCATTTCCAATCAGCCATCCAATTCCCATTTCCAGCAACTTTCTTCCTCTACCCATATCATTCCAGCATATAGACCCATGAGGTAAAGAAGAAGAATTTATAATCTCATTAGAAGACTCATAGTTATTAAAATATTTGGCTTTTAAAGTTTCACGCCATTCTCCATTTAAAGTAAGAGTTCTCCAAAGCTGTTTAGCAAGAAGGGTGTATTCAAAATTTTCCTTCTTGAATGCCCCCTTGACTTGTCTTCAAGCAAGATCCCATCCACAAGTGCATTCCTTCTGTCCTCCACTCCGGACGTGAGAACCTTTTCTGAATTTTTTCAATGGCCTCAGATATTTTAGAATTTTGGGTGTACTGAGAGCATAAATAGAGATTTTCAGAGAAGCCTTAAGAGATGGATTTTCCCTGACGTAGAGGACCTTTCCACCCCTATAGCTCTTATTGAATTTTTTTTCTAAAGAAATCCAGAATGATTCTGAAGGTTTAGAACAAAGAGGTAAGCCAAGATAGGTTGACGGAAGAGGCTCAACTCGGCATCCAAGAATCTGAGCAAGTTTGACTTGTCTATACTCTGGAGTATTGATGAAAAAAATTGAACTCTTAGCCCTGTTGACAACTTGCCCAGAAGCAGATTCATAAAGATTTGGAATTTTTTTTAAAGTCTTAGCTTCAGTCATAGTAGATCTTCCCATGAGAATGGTGTCATCAACAAATTGCTGGTGGGAACAGGTAAGAAGAGAAGAAGAAGGTCTTAAGCCAACAAGGGATCTTTGATCAATAAGCTTTTTAATATTTCTCCCCAAACTCTCAGCCAAGATAGTAAATAGAATAGGAGAAATAGGATCTCCCTGTCTAAGGCCTCTGGAGGTATGAAAAAACCTTGATGGTGATCCATTCACAATGATAGAGGAGGTAACTGTCGAGACAAGTTGGTTCACCAACTAAATAACTCTATTATTAAAACCAAACTTGTCCAGGATTTTAAACAAGAAATTCCAATCAACTCGATCATAGGCTTTGGAAATGTCCAATTTAAGAATAAACCCTTTAGTTTTCAAAACCATTAACGAATGTAAGTTCTCATGAACAGTAACAACAGAGTCCAGAATGTACCTACCTGGCACAAAACCATTCTGCTGTGGGGCAATAATTTGGGGCAGCACAAAAAGCATTCTTGAAGTTAACACCTTCGAAATAATTTTGTAAATAGAATTACACAGGCTGATTGGCCGAAAAGCTTGAAACTCCGAAGCCCCAGGTTTTTTAGGAATAAGGACCACAAAAGTAGCATTCAATTCTTTCAACAAACGTCTTGATCCAAAGAATTCCTTGACAGCGTTCACCACATCCAGCTCAACAATTTCCCAAAACACTTGGAAGAAGAATAACGGAAAACCATCTGGTCCAGGAGCTTTGTTGCCATCAAAAGAGAAAACAACTTTCCTTATTTCAGCTTTGGAAGGAATAGTTGTGATCAAAGAATTCTCATTATGACCAATCACTTGAGGTATAGCCTCAATCAAGGAATATTGAGCTTCAGTGACAATCTCTCCATTACAAGAAAGAAGGTTGCTAAAGAAAAGGACAACTTGTTCCCTAATATCATCTTCCTCCTCAAAACTAGTCCCATTAGACTCAATATGAGTGATTATGTTAGCAACCCTATGTTTCGAAGCAGACAGATGAAAGAATCTGGTATTCCTATCTCCCTCAGTCAACCAAGACACCCTAGATCTTTGCCGCCAAAACACTTCCTCTTTAGCAATTATGTCATGCAATTGAATGAGAAGTTTGTTTTCCTTTTCTCTGTAATTATCAATGTATCCCCATTTCTGGATTTTAATTTGAATCTCCTGAATTTTACACTAAATTTCTGTTTTAGTGCCAAAAATATTCCCAAAGGCATCCTTTTTCCATCTTCTCACATTAGTTTTCACCTCCTTTAATTTTTTAGCAATCCTGAACATCATTGTGCCAGTAATATCTATATTCCACCAGCTATGAATTTCCTCAAAAATTCAAGATGAGAAAGCCAAAAATTTTCAAATCTGAAAGGGAAGTTCTTTTTCACCCTAGTAGGATCCGCCAAAAGACAAATGGGAAAATGGTCAGATCCCACCCTTGACAAGGCACTCAGCACAAAAATAGTCTATAAACCATTGACCAGAAATAAGGGCCCTATCAAGCCTCACTTGGATCAAATCAGGCCCTAATCTCCTATTAGTCCAGGTATAAGAAGCCCCTTGAAGATCTAGGTCAATCAAGGCATTACTGTTTATGAAGTCGGATAGGCCAGATTTACTTTCCCAGTTGATTTGAGAGCCCCCAAATTTCTCATCGTTGAGGAGAGGAGTATTGAAGTCCCCCATGACCATCCAATGTTCATTAACAAAACATCTTCAAAAACCAGATAACTCTGACCAAAAGGAATTTCTAGCATAACTTGTTGAATGAAGAGGAGACTTGAATAACCTTGCAACTTAATTCTTAATTATTTCCAAGCTTCCAAGAGACCTAAACCTGCATACACACAAGAATAAAAGAAGAAATGTTAGATGTTAGGGCATGGGGATTTTCCTTGGTCAAACCCCTTTTAGGTAATTAAACCAAAATGAAGAAAGAAAGTAATGAAGCATGCAATAATGGAGTTGATTACCTTGCCATGATGTTTGATCTTGAAATTATGCAGCAAAACATGAAGGATCTTCCCTTGAATGTCTGAAAATTGCTCTTGAATGACTTGTAATGTTAAAACCCTAAATTGCTTGACTTGAGAGAGAAGATTAGTGGATGAATAATGAAGAATGAATGTGAAAATGAGTTAAAAGACTTATATTTATAAGCATTTCACCTATTTTACCCATTAATACCTCATCACAGGCCGACATGTCAAAATAATAAACTTAAATTTCACTTTTTTCTCGCTTAAAGGTCAAAATTGAGCCAAATGGGACTCATCCACCACACATGGTGAATGGGTCCCACCTGGATGTGACTGATTCACCATTCATAGTGAATGGGTCCCATAAGGGCCATTTTGACAGTTAGGATGCTAGGAGATAAGGAAATAAGGTTTAAATTGCAATTTTGTCAGGTATTTGATCAATTTAAGCCTTGGGATGCACAATGTGGGTTAATAGGGGCCTATTAATGATGATGTGAAGAGTAATTAGGGCTTGGGACACATAATTCAATGTGAAAGTGTGATTAAATACACTTTAAACACTAAAATGAGATCCACATAGCCTAAAAAGGCACAAGAACCAATGTGAATGTGCAAGACACATTACAACACTAGTTTATCATTAAATTTAAGTTATAAGCCTTCAATATTGATGTGAAGATGCAATTAAATACATTTTATAATGTTGAATTAGGAAGAAATAGGTTCCTTAAGTCTAGAAAAGCATGAAAGTCCTTTACAAAACTTTACAACACCTTCACAAGACGTCAATAAACAAATTTTATTCAGTGTGCAAGGGTCCAAGACCTAGTGTGGATGCATAAAATACCTCACAACACTTGAATCAAGGCCTCATTAAGTCAATTTATCATGAAATATTCCCATGTCAAGAAAAGGGTACTTTTTCCAATGGCACATTGGCAAAATCCATCTTTGAGTCTGAATATTAGAAAGTGGCTATTCTATAGGACTCATTGAATCTATTAATATGGGAACCAACAAAGTCTTTTCATGAGTTATTTTTTCATGATTAATATTTACCTACAAAATTTTACCACTTCTCATGAGCTTGTAAAATTCATGGAAAAAAGTAATAATGTTGAAACTAATAGAGATTCACAAAACTTCATGAATATATATACATCAAGGTCTTGTTTGATAACATGTTCTCTCTCACCTAGAAAGCTCAATAAAAAACATATCTAAACAAAAAAACTCATGAAACTAATATTGTATGCACTCGCCAAGTCCTTTGACAAATGGATAAAGTGGGAGAGGGAGGTTAAAGAGCTTAGAGCACTGGTGGGTATGGATGATGATAAGTTGAAGCTCTAGGAGGAAATTTCCACCATGCATGCTAACCAATACAAGACCCTGGAGTGCCTCTGGGATATTATGGAGTTTAGTAACGAGACCGTCAAAAATACTATGGTCACTATCTAGGTTTTTCAGCAAGAACTCAGGAATAGTCATGGTAAAAGGGTTGTTGAGGATAGTCATGATGTTGGTCACTCTAAGAAAAAATTTAAGAAAGGAGGAAACTCTACCTCACCTAGTACTGAGGAGACCTAGGCCACTCATAAGGTGCCTTTGACCTTTGAGCAGAAACTTCAATTCTTGGGTAAAGAGTGGTAGGCCATCAATGGCCTTAAGCTATTGGGTGACCAGTAGCCAATCTGATCCTACATGCCAGTTTTGTCTTGTGCTCTCTTTTTTGTTTTCTATTGCTAGTTGATTTGTAGTTGTTTCTCTTTTTGTTTCTGGGAGTCTCACTTCTTGTGAGCCCCGTCGTTGAGCCTCTATGGTTTCTATATATGGATATTGTCCCTTCCAGACTTTAATCTATTCAAAACAATTAAAATTAATATTAATAATACTGCATATGAAGTCAATGTCTAGACATTGAGCAAATAGTGAATTTTCCAATATGTCCTTGATAACATAAGGAATACAAGTGACATTTAGCCTACATTTTTACATTTAAAAATTGAAATGGATGAAAAAAATTAAATCATATTTTCCCACCCAAACTTAATTTATAAAAATATAGAATAAAAAAATAACCCTGAATTTTCATGTTAAATTATTTTATTCAAAATAATATATAATAAATATTTTTGTCCAAAATATTTGAAAAAAATCAATAATTTTATACTCTTACAATATCTTATCGCAAATGATGAAATTCCATAAAGAAGATGGATGAAGGATATAATAATAGAATATGGAGGCATAAGATATTATAGGTGGGCATGGAGAATAGTTAGTGGCTTTTTATAGGCATCATAAGTATAAAGGATTTTTTATGGGGAAATGGGTGAAAATAAATACATTAAAGAAACTATTTCCAAATGGAAAGAGCCATTTCTAAAGAAATAAGTGAGAAAACCAAGGTTTACCCTTGTACTAAAATCTATAAAATCTATAATATATAGAGTAATTCAAATGATACCATGATTCTAAAAGAGTAAAATTTCTTATATACCTATGATATATAATCATTTTGAATAAGTTAAACAGTCTAAAAGGATTTATTAGAAGGTTGTGATCCTAACTATGAAACATTCCAACTATAATTTTCCTCTAAAGCCCACTTGGCAAGGCAATCCACTACACAATTCCATTCCCTAAGAATATAAGAGAAAATAAAATAATTTAAAATTTCAAAGAGAGATGAATGATCTAGTTCACTAAAGAAGAAAATATTGAAGAGGACACTTGAATATCCTTCTTATTTATATAAGAAAAACCAAAATCAAGGAATCAAAATTCACAACTAACATTTTTCCTTGTCTAACTCGCATACATTCTAAAGAGCCACCAAAATAGCTCAATATTCCATCATATTGTTAGAACTAGTATTAGTCACATAAGAGAAAAAAATAAGACCATACCATCACTAGTATGGATAATTTTTCTAATTCTAGTTGCATCCAAGTAATCTTGAGAAAAAATTGGTGTTAATTTAGAAAAATAGAAGAGGGAGAGCACCACTTACCAAAAATATTTACATTTTCTAGAAATAAGAGCTTTATATTTATACAAAAATTAAATATTTGAAAGATACAAACTACTAAATAAGACAACTAAAATAAAATAAAACCCCTTTAAAGGAACATTTCTTAGTAATATTTTCTTTGAGCATGATGATAATATTCATCCAAACCTATTCAAGTAAGTTTTGGTGACCTTGAAAGATTTTATGATTCCTCTATAACCTTATCTGCAAAAAAAAAAAAAAAAGGACCAATACTCCAAGACACCATAATGAAATATGTTGATGTAGGAGGATGTCCTCAAATATCCCAATATTTAATTGAAGATGAAGAATGAGTCATGGACCAATTCCATTACTACTAGAAATATCTCCCAAAAAAAAGATAAGGGGAACTCAAGGAAAATATTCTCAGTATTTTCTTCATTATTGTCACATAGAACAGATTTTGAAGGGCCTAAAAAACACCTCTTTTTTTCCTTATCCCATGTGATAAACTTATTTTGACACATATTTTAAGTTTTCAATTTAGGTAGCTAAATTTATTCCATAGTTTTCTCCACAAATTACAATGTCTCCTACCATCTCTTTTGTTTTATGACTTGACATCCAAGAATCACAAAATAAACCCATTTGAATTCATAACCCCAAGCAAGGGACTAATCTTCCTCCAAAGAACCTCAAGAACTATCCTTGAGAATAAATGAGAGAGTATATTGAGTTTCAAATGAACTTCCTCTAGGATAGCTACTGGAATCATTCTAGCTATATATTCAAGAATTCTTTAAAATATAAGGACTAAAATTCAACCATAGTTGACTATTTGACTTCCCAAAAAATCACTCAGGGGCTGAAGGAGAGGATATGCATAAAGAATTGGTAGATGAAGATCCCAAGAGTCATTTAAAAAAAAAATGACCATTTCTAGTAATAAAAAATAATCTATCCTTGACATTGACAACTCCTATTTTAAGGGTATCCCAAACCATTGAACCTTTTCTAAATCTATCCTTGGAATATTAGCATCAAGAACATCCCCCAAATACTTACCATTAAAAGTTATAGCCCAAGATTGGTCATGAAACTTACACAAACACTAGTAGAATTTATGTACCAAAGCTTGACTATTGAGTTCAGTCTATTAAAGGCCAATACTACCATTCTATTGAGGTTTTTTTTTTTTTTTTTTAATCTCATATAACTAAAATCCATTTATGGGATTTATTATTCCAAGTCAAAAGAAATTTCCTAGAAAGAAAGTCAAATTCATTGAGAAATACTTTTAGAACGATCAATAACAAGAATTTTTAGATAGGATGAGCTTGTAGTAGATTTTAACAACATCAAATGTCCAACAAAAGACAACCACAAAAAAAATTATATACTAACTCACATCAAAATCTATCAAAAATTCTCTCCTCTCTACTAGGTCTACCAAATGATAAGGGGATCCCCTATTAATCCAATGGAAGAGATCTTATCTTTAAATGAATTTTTTGTACAATTATTTTATGAATAAAAATGGGAGTATTATAAAAAAAATGTTTAATTATTTTACATAATATGTTTTCTTGAAGCTGCCAAATAAATGCCTAAAGATTTTGAAATATTGGTTTCCTCAAAGATTTTACCAATGCCTATTAAAGTTGTATCATCTACAAACTAAAGGTACAATTATGAATTAGAATTTTGAGTACTAGACCAACCTTTGGTATGAACAATGATTCTTTGGTGTTTAGTCAATCTACCCAAACTTCTACCATCAAAATGAAAAGGCAAGGAGAGATAAGATGTCACTAACAAAGTCCCCTAAAAGCAAAAAGAAGAGGAGATGTAGTCCCATTAGCTATAATTGAATAGGAAGTAAAATCCACACAACTCATTACCCAATCCATTTACTCTTGAACAAATTCAAAAGCAATAAGATATTTAGGAGGAAAGACCATCTAACCCTATCATAAGGCTTAGACATATATCTAGTTTAATAAATATAGCCTTATACTTAGATTTGAATAACGAATGAATAGTCTTTGTAGTATCAATAATACCATCAATAATTTAACGCTCTTTCACAAATTCACTCTATTCAATAGAAAAAATAGATATCAAAGTTTTTTTTAATTAATCAGCCATAAGTTTTGTAACAATCTTAAAAAACATTACAAAAGACAATAAGATAAAAACATATCAAAAAAATTAACCCCTCCCTTTCCCAAAATCAAAATTTTAAAACTACAATTAATAGCATTGAACATCTTCTTGTTAGTCTGAGATGCCCAACAACCTCTAGAAAATAAAACTTCAAAATATCTAAAAAAAATATATAAAAAAAAAAATCTTGAAAATTTTCAAATAGAAAAATCATAAAAACCAGAGATTTAAAGTTTCGTCATTTGAAATACCACTTTCTCGAGCACATTCATTAAAATTGATTCCGTCAAAACAATGTTCATATCTTCTGAAACCAAAAGTAAAATACAATCCAAAACAAGTTTTTCCTCCTCATTAGCACTGGGGACGTTTTCCCCAAACAAGAACAAAAGAAATGCATAAATAATTATTAATCCTACTTGAGAGAAATTTGCTTAACTTCAAGTATTTCTTAAAAAATACAGTGTGACAGTTGTGATGCATTTATGTCATATGAGATACGTTGCATTTACCTTATTAAGCAAAATACAAATGTATATGCCCATATATCGACTTTTCTTTTATGGGGTACAAGTTGGCTGTTAACATGTCATCAGTGTCCATCTTACTCATCAGCTGGTCAGCTATATACCTGCAACGTCCTTCCAAAATAGCATGACAAGAACCTGCAGTCCACTAAAGTCTTTTCTTCAGTTCATAATGTTCTATATATGAAAACTGAAAATGAGTGGCATTATTCCTTCCTGAACATAAATTGTTTGTCCCATCAAGTGGGGAATGGGGACTCAAAATGCATTTTTTTTCCTTTTTCCTGTTTGCTTTCTCAATCGCTACAAAAATTTAGATTGTTATCTGTCATAACTACCACTTACTTATTTTTAACGTTAAGTGAGGTAGGCAAGAAACTTGTATTTGAGCTCTGAACAAAGAGACCAGAACATTTCAAATGAAGGCCATTGGTGATAACCAAAAGCAGAAAACAGAAAGAGGGATGCCCGAATTAGTATTTGCAGAAAAACCTTAATGAAATACTAAGTTTGTTGTATGTGCAGGATAATGGTAAACTGGTAGTCCACTCAAATTTATGACTAACAAACTCGGATGGCAGAGTCCTATACTGACCTAATTTTTGACAGCGTAAGTTGTAACTATATGAAAAGGTTGCCTGTAAAGATTACTGAATTTGTAAAATACATATCCTCCATGTTTTTAAGTATGAGATTTTATTTTAATGTTTTATGAGTAGCTGTGATGGTAAAAAGTGTATATTTGGAGTGGACATGGTTAAGTTAGGGTCTTGTTTTGGCTTGGCTTGCTGTTTTTTAAGTATCTATTTAGTAAATAGAGGTGTTGGTGTTAATATCTTGGTTTTTTTACTATTTGTTCATACTACACTAAGTAAATAGTGGTATTTATTAAAAATTAGGAGATCCAAGAGATAAAGAGACAAACACAAATGAACAATGCACAATAATGTATTTCGATGACCCAACTGATTATGAGTACGAAGCCCTTGATATATAGACAAGAATGAAGCAATCTACCCATGAGGTGGATTGACAAGTACCTCATGAAGTGGCACAAATGAGTAGACAAGTGTCTTATAGGTGTCAACTTTAGGAACACTTAGAGTGTGCAAACCAACAACCTCTATGACTGAGTCATCAACCTTGTGTGCCAAGTGTTGAGTGACCTTTGAGGTGAGATAGAAAGTCTTCCAACCTCAAAAGGTATGTGCTTGAGGTTAACCAAATAATTTGGCAACCTCTAGAGACTTAAAGGTTTCACAATCGGTTAGACAATATGTTTAACCTCATCAACCTGAGTACACTTAAGTATACTGAATAGATTAGTTATTCACACTAACAGTATTCACAATTTACTATAAGTTTCCTAGAAATTTTTTGCTTCAATAAACAATTTAATCTTTATTTAAATGACCACTAATGTTAGAGTATAACTAGAGGCTATTGTTCACCCATTATATATATATATATATTTCAATTGTCATCTTTATGATTTCTCTATTATATTAAACATCTAAATTCCATGTTTTCATTTAATTATCTTTTAGATGATAACATCTAAATCCATGTTTTTTATTTATGATCTTTAAGATGAACTCACATAAAGGTCATATTTACAACAACTACGTGAATAACAAATAATTGTGTTTTTTAATTTGCACAAGTTTTATCTAGTAAGAATGATGTTAATGGTGTCTACGTAAGGCCTACTACACACAAACAAATAAAAATAATAAAGTATATTTGAAATTTTAAAATTTTGTTATATTGAAAAATGAGAGTAATTTCAACTTGTAAACACTATTGTTTGTCTTTATTTTTAAGCTGATAGAGCATACTAGTAATCTATAAATTATATTGGACTGAAAAAAATAGTATTTTTCAACCTACACACATTAAGGGCCCCTATATCTCCCACCCCCGGGTACCAAGGGCGAATGAGATGGTACCAAGGACGAATGAGACTTCTCTTCATTATAGTCGACTAGATTCAATGATGTTGAGAAGAGAAAATTCCCTCTCCTTATCATTATCTCAATCTATTTAATTTTTATTGTTTCTTTTCTATAGCCATCAAGATTTTTCAATGCCTTCCAAATAAAGAATTATTAGATTTTTTGTGGAATAGTACATTATTAAAAATTACTTTCAATTTGTAAACATGAAAATCATATACTAGTTTACCATTTGAATGAGATTAAAAAAAATAGACATGTCTCGCATCTTATGAAAATAACTTTATACAAATATGTTGGTTTAAAAGTAAAGTAACACAACAAAATTGTGTTTTTTAACCTGTACAAATTTATTTAGGATAGTTTTATATGTTTATCCAAAAGAGGTTATATATTTTCATGACACCTACTAAGGTTTGTTTTCCAAGTGATTTATACACATTTATTCCAAATTATGACATGTTTGTATATTTCACAACATATGAAACATCTATCTTTGATATGCTCTTGAATTTTATGCTATGGATAAGCACATGCTTTCTATATAGGCATTATTCTACCATGTAATAATCTTTTTTCTATCATTTAATTGGTTATAACCCATCTTGTGTTATTAGATATTCATTTGTTCCACATTCCATGAGGATTATGTGCCTTGCAATAGTGACGATTACAAACTAAGCAAGGATCTCTTCTGTGATTTATCAATGTATAAGATTTATGTAACTAGTGATAGATACATATCTTACATGTAATTTTAGTTACATAAATTCATTTGATTTAGATGAGTTATCATCTTTCATATATGATCATGTGATGCATGATGATCATTTGTTTTTATCTTGTGTTGAGTCTATAGATACATATCCTTCACACCACCCTCCTTCACAAAAAGATAGATTATGCCTTTATTATACTCTATTAACTTCTCATGTTTATAATCCCTTTCCTTATCCTAAATTAGATTATGGAATTACAAGCATTTTTTAGGAGCTTCTACATGATAATTATGATCAATCTACCCATATATCTTTAGACATGATATATTTTTCTAACTAAGTATATATACATAGATGATATTCTATTCATTAGTAATTTTAATTTGTATTTAAGTTATAAGAATCTTTAATTTTGCTACTCATATTTTTTCTTTAAATTTTATTTAGTAGCTTAGACAATATTTTTTTGCATAGTTCTTGAGGCTTAATTTACATAGGGTAAATATGGATTTAGCAATGATAAATAGTGATTTATCTTGTGATCCTTTTTTTTTCTATTATCCCTAGAACAAATACAACAATAAAATTTATTTAAATCATAACACACCTTATATGGAGGTTACACGTGACATAAAATAAAATAAAACTCATATGAGAGACAAATAGCTATCCTTATCACTTCTCATCATACATGCATTTGATTTACTCTTGTTGGATTTATGTTTCCATGTGCTTAGTGAGCATGTGCATGACACAAAGACACCTTTAGTGATGTACACTAACACAAGTGAATATATAAATGTGTTTTTTATTCATTTCAATTCTTCATTTTTCATTGTTCATTTCTATCGAGACCTTCCTTTTTTTTTGGTTCATTTATATCTAGACCTTATTTTCTTATTTCATGTATGTTTTGATCTTATTTTCCTATTCTTCCATTTAATTCTATGCTCTTGGATTTTAACCTTTTTATTTATTCCTTGAATTCTTTTCACACTCATTCCATCTTACATCTTTGGTTTCATGTTTATCCTCCCCAAGTGGGGAGTCATGTGTAATCTTAAATTTTTCTTTCTATTTACCTCTTTTTTATGCCTCAATTTCCCTTTGGTATTTATTTCCATTTCCTACTTGCTTTTGCTCTATCCTTTGTCTATAATTTTATTGCCTCTATTTCAATGTTATACCGATGCTTGTGACCCATTATTTATGTATTAAAATAATGCTATATACATGTTTTTTATTGATTTCATTTTGCAATATTTCGCATGTTAAATCTTACATATTATTCATAGTTTGATACATTATGCTATACTAATTAGGGCCTATACTTGGATGGTACATGAATCCGTATTTCTTCTTAGATCAATATACATTGATCCTATATATGAATATATCTCACTCCCTAGAGTTACTTGTTATACATCCTATAATATATCATATTTTTAGAACCACACATCTTGATCCTACATTTATATATTCCAATTCTAAGGTCATAGTTAATTTGGTGAATCATCATGTTTGAGCTTATAACATAATAAGCTTACTTTTTAATATATTTACACTACGAGGAATCATGTATTTTTCTTGCATTTTTACTTGTAATAGCACATATTCGGCACGTGTGGGATAATCCATTCCTCCTAATATCTTATGTGTTCTCATTGGATTTACATTAATGGAATTGTGCTAGGTACTCCCCTTTTCTATTTTATTTGAGGGGAATTATGCTTCCTTTCTATACATCATTTTTCTTTATTTATCTTTACATTAGAAGCATCATGCCTTCCTCACAATTTGTGAACTTAATTGTAGTATTTTCCCCATATATAAGAGTTTTAGAAACTTATTTTTTTTTCATTAGACCTTCTCTTTATCACAAATACTAAAGGGGATGAGTATTCTAAATTAGATGCATCAATATAGAGATTTGAATAAAATTATTAGTTAAAATAAATATCTTTTTTTTTATTTTTCTCATTCATTGATTATCTAGCATTCAAATATTTGTGACCATCCCAACAAATCTTCTTATGAGTTAACTTTTTGTGACTATTTTTATCCTACATAAATGTTTTACCACTTCTTGCCAAATTACAAAGTTTTTGAAAATTTTGATAGTATTAAAACTCGTGAATTCTAAAATCTTCATAAAGATATATATGCTAAACTTTGGTTTGATACCTTGTTCTTTCTCTTACCTACAAATCTCAATCAAAACATATATAAATAAAAACAATATCACAAATTATTCAGTTTCAAACAAACCACATGATTGACAACAAAAACTAGTACTAGCAAAACCATATAAGGAACCAATACCCTTGCAATGAGATGACTTTAGATTTTAAATGCACTTCGGATTGTATAGACAATGAGAAATATTTGGGTCACATTTTTAGCATTTTTGTTTTCTTAAAAAGGGGTAAATGCTTTTTATTGAGAACTATGAACCGGCGAGGTCATAAATGGAGGACCTCATCCCAAACAAACACACTCAACAATAACACCCTAATGAAGTTTTAATTTTTGTGGCAAGAACAAGAACACCACATTTAAACGAACACACTATGCCAATACCAAGTAGACCACATTTTGACATTTCAATATTAAATAAAATAATAACATTTTTTAAAATCATAATTTCCTGCCCAAAAAATGTTCATGCAAATATTTTTATATTTTCTTTTAAGTTCAAACATTGTTTTATCCAAAATATAGAAGGCAAGCAAATTTCTGTCAAGAATATTGTAAAACTTTAGATCTTACTTTTCTGGCATCTGATAAGATATGATAAAAAGCACAAAAGAGATTGAAGAAAGTTATGACGATGGGATATGTAGACATAAGACAGCATGAATGGGCATGGGGGATAGGGAGTATTTTTACCTTATAAATACAACGGCATATCCACATATAGTCGACTGTTCTTTAATGGCCTCCAAGTTGGCTCTTAACATCTCATCATCAGCTGGCCAGGTATATACCTCCAACGTCCTTCCAAAATAGCATGACAAGAACCGGTGGTCCACTAATGTCTTTTCTATAGTTCATTATGTTCTATTTATGAAAACTGAAAATGAGCTGCATTATTCCTTCCCGAACATGAATTGTTTGTCCCATCAAGTGGGGACTCAAAACAGCACATTTTTTCTTTTTCCTGTTTGGTTTCCGAATCTTTAAAAGAAGTTAGTTTTGTTATCTACTATAACTACAAAGTACTTTTTTTCAATGTTGCGTGAGACAGACTGTAAACTTCGTATTTGAGCTCTGAAGTATGAAACCAGAACCTTTCGGAGCGGAAAACAGGCGGGAAGTCGCAATCAGCACTTGAAACGATAAGTTTGTTGTATGTGAGGGATAAAACTAGCCAACTAAAATATCAGTTATCATTCTTACGAGATATTGCATGGCGAACTCCTGGGCCTACCTAACTTTTGACACCATAAGTTGTAACTATATGTAAAAGTTGACATAAATGATTACTGAAATTGTAACATTTAATGAGTACACTCTCCATATTTATCAGTGTTACATCTTAAAATTTTATGAGCAGATGTAATGGTGAAAAGTGTATACATTTGTAGATTTGATTTAATTAATGTTTTGGTTTAATTTTCAAGAAGATTTATTTTTATAAACAAAACACATCCCACTGGAAATGAAGTCCAAAAAGTTTTGGTTCGGCATTGTATCTCCTTTGGATATCCTATTAGAAGGCCTACTTAGAAGGGATTGATTTTCAAACTTTTCTCACAATGAAAAATGAGTTCACTTTGAAGGAACTTTTTGTTGGCAGATGGTCAGTGCTCCCCTCAGGATTCGTGACATTGTTTAACCGCCTCTGATGGATCCACTAACTATGGCGGTTGTATCAAGCATTAACAGGTCGACCTTTTGGTGCAACAACAACCGTGGGGCCAACAATTGATATAAGAGCCAAATGTGTTGGGTTTGAATCCCCTCGGGTAACGCTGAGGGGGAGATTGTTGGCTAAAGGTTAGTGCTCCCATCAGGATTCATGGCATGGTTTAACCACTTCCCATGGATTCATTAACTCTAGAAGTTGAATCAGCCATTAATAGGTTGACCTTTTGGTGCAGCAACAACCATGGGGCCAACACTTTTCTCATTAATAGAATTTGAAGAGTTTGGAAAGCCATGAAAAACTAGCTTTTGGAATGGTTCAAGCTTTTGTGATGGTATTTCCATCAACTAGTAGAATATTTGGTGGTCCCCCATTCTACAAGATCAAGGTTACCCTCTAACTAGATTGCATTGAGTCTAGGTGCTGGGATTTCACAAGAAAGGAATTAAATGTCTACGAGAATTTTTCTCCTAAAATTCTATGAGTCTCATGCCATGGAATGAAAATAAGGCTAAGTTTTTCCTTTCTTACTAGGATTGTGAAATATTTGATATAGACATAAGAGAAATTTTCACTATTATGGTTCACAAAATTGAAATCCAATACCATAGGCCTTGGTGGAAAAATTGGAAGAGGGGTCCAAACACCATCTTCTATAATGATAAGCCTCAAAATGAATATTACTCTTGATCTCTCCCCATCTACCTATGGTGCCAACCTTAAACCAAGATGACGTTTGTAATCCCTAATTTTTCTGTGGGAACATCAATTTCACACCATTTGAGTGGCATATGGAACTAAAATTGACCTATTTTGCATGGTGTATTATTTTCCCAAGCCTTCGTATGGGCTCTAAACTTTCTCATTTGGGTATCTAAGATTCTCATCCTTTTTATAGGTAGTCAAAGTCTATTAAGCCTCTCTTTTGGTTTTGTCTTAGAGCCAATAAATTTTGCACCTAGATTCATGAAATTTTCAAACCCTTCCAGCTAGTGTCTTTCTCCTAGCATATTATTATTTGAGGAGATTGGCCTTGTGTCCAACTAGTTTAGCATCCTTTAATAGTGGATATTTCCTTCATCATATTGAAAGACATAAATTATGCAATAATTGGCAATTACTTTATTGATTAACATAATTATTGTATTTGATGTGTTCTAATAGATATAAGTGCAAAATAATAATGTAGCACTAGAAGTGGCTCACCTACAAGTGCTTCTTGGCCATTAAGGAAATACCCCTTGTGTTATGGCTAGAGTTCTCTCATCTCTCTCCTCATCCCACGGCCTCTTGCATCCTTGTGACCACCAATGGGGATAGAGCCTTTATGTTTTTGGCAACCATGCTACTCAATCATAGGATTCTCCTTTAGATACTAGATGAGATCATGGATAGTGAAGTTGGATATGGTTTTTTCATCAATGCTTCATCTCCCTACCTTCCATGTGTGGAACTTATAGGTTGTCTTTTGGTGGAGCTTCTAGCTAGTTTAAATCTAAAAAATTTCCTTGATTGGGTCTAGCAATTTCATAGCCCATGAAGAGAAAAATAAAGATAATTTGATGAGGGTTGGGACACTACCATGGATACTCTAGACCCTACCGATGTATGGGGTAAAGTCAATGACTTAGATTGACCTCCTTCCCCCTCTCGTATTGCTACTACAACCTAGTAGTATGTATATATATTATGATCTATGTGTTGGCCCTATATTGATTCTAGGAGTGATTTTATATCCATCCACCTTGTTTTGTGAATATGTGTAATATTATTTCTTACAAATGATAAAAACATACACTTATTCATAAAAAGAAAAGAATTTTTCAATATTTGTTGCAAGAATATAAAATAAAAATATCACCTAAATAGACTATTTTTTCCTTTATTTAAATGACTAGTATCCTTAGCATATACTTGGAGCCCATTGTTAACCTAATTCATATTAATATGTGAAACATAGAAAAATAGATCCTATGTCATAAATGCAAAGAACCTAGGATGCAAGGGGCCTTTTCTTAGGGCTTCATTAAGATGTAGATCAACAAGGTGATAATATTGACTATCAACCATGAAGGTGAGATAATCGGACCTGGATGTACATCTAATTGGGAGTTATAATGGATTGGAAATGATTGGGAACATGATTAACCTAATTATCATATATGCCCTAATATTAAAAATGTAAGATTGTGACAACTAACAGTTTGAAATCGTCAACTTGTGGCAGATCTAGAAAGTGCAACAAATAGTAAATCTATTAAAAAAATGGTTTTTTTGTGCCTACAAGGACCTATACACCCAAGGGAATCTAGGTCTTTTTATGGGTGTCTTGAACTACATTTGGGGTCCTCTAGTGTTAGATATGAGCTTCTATTTCCCATTTGCAAAATTGTCAGAATTCCATCTAATAAATCTGTAGGTGAGTTTTTGTGGCTTAAAAACTTTTGTGATAACAAATACAACAATAAAAAATGGATTTTCAAGCTCTCTTCAATCCTCTTCAAACCTTTGACCTACATATTCAAAGATAACTAAAATTTTGTGTCATATAGGGGCTTGTCTAAGTCAAACCCTAGGTAAGTGTTTTCACTTCCACAATGGCAATGCCAATTATAGAAATTATAATAGAAAGGAATGATGAAATCACAATGTGTTGCAACTCACCACCCTTAAATGGCTCCCTTGGAGTTCATTTAGGTAATATGCATATGTTGAACAAGAAAACTAAGGGGGGGTGAATTAGTTGTAGCAAATTTAACCTTAAAAACTTCCACTAGTGGTTAGATCAATTACCATTCAAAAATCCTTTACTCTGTTAGTGTGATCAATCATTAAGTATAAAAGAAGAAACTAAAAGAAGCAAAACCATTCACACAATAACACTAGATTTATGTGGAAAACGCAATAAGGGAAAAAAAACATTGAGGATTAGCTCACAATATAAAGAATTCTTGAACTGAATACAAAGGCTCACTTCTAGAAAGGCTCACTGCCAAAACATGACTTGTCCAAATAAGGACTTGTTGTCCAAAATAGGACTCATTGTCCAATTAGGGTTAACAACCGGAGGGATCACTACCATACAATTACAAAGAAGATAGAAGAGATTTGTTACAAAGAGAAAGCAATCTCAATGCAACAAAGAGTTCCACCACAGTTTGCTCACACACTTGTAGACATGTTTGAATGATAGAGTACACCTTCAACTCACTGCTTCTAAAAACACTCCACTTGAATTTTGCACTAATCTACTCAAACTTGCATCACATACATGTTATTTCACAAACATCTCAACTTATATTTATACCGTCTTCAACCTTGAAACTTATCCAGGGTCAACCACACACCATTTGCATTTACAAATTCAAATTAGGTCAGCGCAAAAACATTCTACTATGGAGCTAGAATAAGGGCGATCCAAACACACACTTAATGAGGAACTAAATAAGTCCCAACATGCCTCAACATGCTTCCATAAACTTCATAAGTAGTGTTAAACATAAAGTCAGCCAATACCGTGTAAAACACATAAAATAATCGAGCACACACAACCTTAACATGATCCAATCTCTCTAGATAAAAAACTTAACTTGAACATGATCATATCTACTTATTTTTAGAACCGAAAGTCCTAAAACCACAAATTAGAGAAATTTGGAGCAACAACATTTCTCTAGACCACAGCTAGATACATAGAAAAACATATTACACATACTGGTGAAAATATATCGAAGCGTACGATGATCCAAAATCCCAAATTCTAGATATAGCAACCATCAATATTCATGAACAATATATCTAAACCAAACAAGCATAGGAACATATCATGGAGCACAACTCAAAGAAATCCAAAAAACCTTCTTTATTACAATTTTCTCAATATCCTCGACATATACAATCAATAAGGTCTATTTCCATGACATCAATGACAACATAAACTACTTGATAACTAGTTGACATCAATAACTATTCCTTCATACTTGAAACAATATCCCCCTTTGTCATTGATTGCAACACATGATGAGAAAAACCATCAAAGACAACATAGCAGCTCTGAACTATCAATCTCTAGAAATTCTTTCTCCCCCTTACTATTTTCTTTTTCACATGATACTTTCTCCCCATTTGACATCAATGGCAAACGAAAAATATATTTTACATTGTTTTCCCCTTTGACATTAAGAACACTACTGGGTATGTGCAAGATCATGATGCACCAAAAAGTGGCGATATGATGGGTATGTGTAGAGTATGTGGCGAATGACTTTTTTTTACCCAAAATTGATGAAACGAAAAGGGTTTTTAAAGGATATTCTCAATTTCCACCAATATAAATTATGCTTTACTTTTAATTTAATAAATAATTATTATTCATTTTCTATTTGAATTACGACTAAAGTCCTAATTGATAGGTTGATTGAAAACATCTATAGCTTTCAAATGGTATCACATTTTTTGAATCTAAAACATGCCACATTCTATGCTTTGCATACTATAGGATTAAAAAAGAAATGAATTTCATGAAGTGTTGACCAAGTTAAGGTGGTCAGAGATACAAGTTTTTATATTTTTTAAAAGTTGTAATAAAAATTCATAATTAATTATTTACTTGGAAAAAAATTACAAAAAAATATGTATCACATCGAGACATAAGTCCTCTACTTATATCTAAAATCTTATAAAAAAAATATTATCATTTTATTGTGGTTAGGGTGGTTAGAAAGACACCTACTTTTTTTTTTCCAAATTTAAGTGCTACTACATTGAAATTTTAAATTTTCACCAAATAGATTATTATTTTTTTAAATAAACCTCATAGTTTAGAAACTAAATTCAATTTTCTATAGATTCTATTCTTACATATTTTTGAAATATTATAGATAATTTATTAAAAAAAATACTACAAGTTGTCGAACTCTGATTTTTGTAAATTTTATTGCCACTTAAGGGCTTGTTTTTTCCATGATGATCCTGCACATACCCTACCAATACAAAATTCTTCCCCTTAGGAGTATACCCAATCAATTATTTAATGACAAAACGTGACACTACCTGCTCCCCCTGAGAGGTAGCCACCAAACAATAGTCCAGAAGAAAGATAGATCTATAGACCCACCAGACTAGTGCATCTCCACATGCATCTAGTTCAAGAAAGGAGGGGAAATAACCCCTAATTTCTCCTTGAGATACTCAAAAGTATCTTTAGGAGGAGCCTTAGTAAATATATCAGCAACCTAATCCTTTGTAGGTACATACTCAAGCTTTACTTCATTCTCCACAACCTTTCTCTCAAAAAGTTATACCTTAATGATATTGTAGCATAAAAAAAAGTAACTTATTTTCACACTTAGTCTAGGAATTAACAATTAATGATAAAGTGTACTTAATTGTGCCTCATTTAGGGTGTTGTAAAGTGTATCTTTACACTTTCACACAAATCTAAGGCTTCATTAATTAATTGAGGTTAATTAGACCTTAATTGGCTCCTTTAATTCAAATCTAATCCTTAATTATTATATTTCCTAAAGGATTTATCCCGACACTCATTAATAATATTATATAACATTTAAATTGGCAAGGTTTCAGCCCTAGAAAATTGTGCTAGGACCCAATTGCCACTTTGGGAAAATGAGTCCTCCTTACCTAGGACCCCCTTTTCTTAACATATATGAGGTGGGTTTTTAGTGATATTTCACCTCCTCAAAGCTTGGTCCTAGAAAATTGTGCTAGGAACCATTCACCACTTCGGGTGAATGGGTCCTCCTTACTTAGGACACCCCTTTTTAAACTTACTTGTGGGATTTTAGTCATTTTGAACCCTAGATCTAATCTCAGTTTGGATTATTTGAATTTCGGGGTTAAACCTTATATTTGGTATAAATATAAGGTTAATTCACATTTTTTCATCCTAAGTGACCTAGCAAGTTTACAAGCATTTAAACATTAGAGATTTATAGAGTATTTCAAAGGAATTCAAAGGTAGATTATTGAATTTTTATTGTAGAAATTCAAGATCATATCATCATGTCAAATACATAGTACATCAATCATGTTGTTGAGCTAGTGTGTAGATGTAGCATTCAAGATCCAAGTTAAGCATTGTTTCATATTCAATTCAAGATCAAGATCTACATTATTCATGGCCACTTCATGTTAGATTGCGGATTTACATTCCAAGACATCATCCAAAGTATCATCATTTCATGTTTCATGTTTCATGTTCATATTTCATTGTTTCATCATAAGGTTTAATTACCTAAAAGGGGTTTGACCAAGGAAAATCCCTATTCCCTAAAAATTGACAATTTTTTCTTCTTCTTTGATGTGTGATTGTAGGTTTTTGTTTGAAGCTAAAGTGAAGAACAAGATTTAAACAAAAGTGGAAAAGTTGAAAAGTTGCAAAGTTTTCATCTGCATTGCAAGATCATAGGAAACTATCTACAAAATTTGTTTTAAAACTTCGGGAGTTGGTAACCTAGGAGCTGAGAGTGCAAAACTTGAAGAAAAAAACCCAAAAGTTAGTTTTCAGAAACCCTAACAAGGACCCATTCATTGGACTTTGGACGAATGAGTCCTTAGTGACCTCAAAACAACACCTTTTCAGTAAGATACACATTGTTGCAGCCTATTAAAACTTCATTTATTGTTGTTATAATAGTTAGGATTGTTTTTTTATTGTTATTTACATCATATCATATACATAATTGTATGTTTCATAGCACAAATTAGTGGTTCATCATCTTGATTAATTCATCTTGATAAACCCTAGATTTTTCTATAAAACATACATATACTTTTCTTTGAGTACATCACTAGATTCTTTGAAATATTAATTGCACTTGTATTATCACATAAGATAGAAATTGGATCATCATACATTACTCTGATATCCTTCAATGTATGTCTCATCCACCAAACTTGTGTACAACAAGATGTTGCAGCAATATACTCAGCCTTTGTAGTGGACAAGGAAATTGAATCTTGCTTTTTACTTAACCATGACACCAATCTACAACCAAGAAATAATGCACCACCACTTGTACTTTTTTTTCATCAACACAACCTACCCAATCTACATCTGTATAAGCACTTATTATAAAATAAATACCCCTACGACACTGCAAGCCATAATCTGGAGTGTCATTCAAATATCTAAATGTCCTCTTAGTAGCAAAAACATGTGTTTCTTTAGGGTCTTCTTGAAATCTAGCCACAAGACAAACTATATGCATGATATCTGGTCTAGTAGCAGTTAAATACAACAGTACTCCAATCATAGATCTTTATTTTCTCTGATCACCCTTAGATGAATCATCATCTTTACTCAATTTGTAGCTAATCATCATAGGAGTGTGTACCAGTTTGGAACCATCCATCCCAAACTTCTTCAACATTTTTTTTACATACTTCGACTGTGAAATAAAAATTTATTTTTCTATTTGATTGATTTATAGCCCAAGAAATAAATTCATCTCACCAAACATAGACATCTCAAATTCTTTGTGCATTTCTTCCACAAAAATTTTGCACATTGTTTAATTTCCTCCAAAAGTAATATCATGAACATATACAACCATTATCAAGGTTTTGTCATTTTCAATTTTGAAATCAAGATTTCTATCTGTTGTACCTTTATTAAAACCTTGTTGAATCAAATATCTATCCAACCTTACATACCAAGCTCTAGGAGCTTGCTTCAATCCATATAAAGATTTCTTTAATCTACATACTATATTTGGTTGATCTAAAACTGAAATCATTTTGGTTGTTCCATGTAAACTTCTTCTTCCAACTCACCATTAAGAAATGCATACTTTACATCCATCTAATAAACTTTAAAATATTTATGAGCAAAAAATGCCAAAAACATTCTGATAGCTTCCATCCTTGCCGCCAAAGCAAAGATCTCCTAAAAATCTATACCTTCTACTTGTGAGCAACCCTTACCCACAAGCCTTGCCTTATTTATGACCACTTCTCCATTCTCATTCAACTTGTTTATGAATACCAATTTTTATCCAATTATGTTTTTATCTACTCGTCTAGGAACCAATTCCCAGGTTTGGTTTTTCTCAATCTACATAAGTTCTTCCATTTCTCTCATTAAATGTTCATCTTTACATGCTTCACTCATTGTCTTAGGGTCAACTTCAAAAAGAAAATAGATTTATTTTAGCAGCAACTCAGCTTCTTGTTAGTACTCATTTTCTCTTATCTCCAATGATTTGATCTTCTCAATGATTCTTTTGCACATATTTAGGTGTCTTTGGGGACACCACCGAAGCTTCTTGTTCTTCATTCTTATTTTATTTTTCTTCCACAACTTCTTCTACTTCTCTATAATCAGGTTCATCTGATACATATCCATCAACTTCAGTGAAAATCTTCAATGCTTCATCAACCTTGAAATTTTTTCTTTCTACAATCTTTCTCAGTCCTTTCTTGTAGCATTTGTAAGCTTTTCTTCTAAGGGAGTATCCAAGGAAGGTACCCTCATCACACCTTGCATCAAACTTTCATAATTTTTCTTAATCTCTTCTAATATAACATCTGCTTCCAAATACTTTGAAATACTTAATAGTAGGAATCTTTCCATACCACAACTCATAGGGAGTCTTAGTATTGTTAGCTTTTGCTTGAACCCGATTAAACACATAAACAATAGTGTGAATTGCTTCTTTCCAGTAAAATGTCAGTAGACCTACTTTGGTAATCATTGATCTAGCAACTTATTCAACCGTTTTGTTCTTTCTTTCAACAACTCCATTCTACTAAGGAGTTCTCAGAGAAGATAATTTTATTTTTATTCCATGTGCTTCACAAAACATATTAAACTCATTGGAGGTGAATTCGCCACCTCTATTAGACCTTAAGAATTTGATTTTCATATCCATTTCGTTTTCAACCATAAATTTGAATGCTTTGAATTTTTCTAGTGCATCATATTTTCCTCTAAGAGATGTAATGGTCCATGTAAATCTAGAGTAATCATCAATCAAAAACCTAAAATACATGTCACCTTATAGACTTCTCACTCTTGTAGGACCACACAAATCTGTATGAATCAAATCTGGTAGGCCGATAGTAGATTTTTCCTTTGACCTAAAGATGTTCTAGCTTGCTTTCCAAACTGAAAATCCTTGCAAATATCATTAATAGGCTTTATAATCCTTGGTAGATATCTCATAACTTGTACAACATTGATTCTTACAATATTATAAAAATTCATGTGGCACATCCTCTAGTGCCATGACCAACTATCATTAAT
>VDFB02105785.1:357794532-357864071 GCA_007258455.2 Sequoia sempervirens
TGGAGGTAATGAATGTGATCCAAACTTTAGGAGGGGTAAGAAGGTCAATGTATGATCCTGATGAAATTGAGGAAGAACAGGAAGAGAGGGATAGGAAAAATAAAATCAATATAGAGTTTCAAGTATTTGTCAAGCGAGTAAGAGAGCTATGGGAGCAAAATTTCATCTAAAAATATTTTGAAATTCAGAGTTTGATATACCATTTAGAGAGCTTGGTTTTCAAAGTGGAGTCCTTCAAAGCCTCTGCTTTTATTGTTCCTATGGTAAACTGTTTGGTAGAGTTGGTGGAATTACCTTTCTTAGTAATCACTATTAGTGAGATTGAGATTGTTAACCTTGAGAGAGTATGACTTGGGAAAAAGACATTTGATATGGCTATTATTTTCAAAGACTTCAAGCGAGATGTACTCTGCATTGACGCCATTCCTCAATCTTCACTTGATGGCATCAAGGGATGGCTGAACTCTATGGATATAAAGTATTATGAAAGCAAAATGAACTTGAACTGGTTGCCAATTTTGAAGAGTATTACTGATGATCTAAATAAATTCATTGAAGATGTTGGTTGGGAATTTTTGAATATGGAAGCTAGTGATTTTGATTATGATAATTCAGAAGAGTAAGATCAAGGATAAGAACCCTCTAATGTAGAAGAGGAATCAGAATCAGATGAGGAAGGTTTAGAAGATGAATCTCTTGTGGAGTCAGAGGAGGATGAAGAAGAAGAAGAATATTTTGAAGAGGAGGAAGGTAAAACATGGGATGAATTAGAAGCTAATGCCAGAAATGCATATAAGGAAAAAGGAGATGAGTCTCACAATGAAGAGGAAAGGTGGCAATGAAAGGTAAAAGCTACAGGGAAGTCTCAGGCACCTGATATTAGAGATTCAAGAGGAATTCCTGTCAAGAGGCATAAATTCAAATGAATTGAGTTTATCTACATCCTTCTACTATTTATTCATGCACATAAACGATCATCTTGTAATCATAAGATTTGAGCTCTATTTACTCATCCTATGCATCAATAAACAACTCAACACAAGAGATACAAGTTGACATATTAACACAACAATATCCAACTAAGTTATTGAAAATCAACTATTGATACCCCATTCTCCATCCAGATTACAAAATCGTTCCACTTTTTGTTTTGTAACATATTCTTTTCAAATTGCTTTGGATGGTGGCCATATTTCTCCTCCTGTCAAAACATGGCACATGGACTAGTTAAACTAATTAATATGCAATCATTTACTTTTTCCAACGAAATAAAAAAAATATCATTTAACATATTAAATATACTTACAAATATATAGATCAAGGCCTGTAAACCTTTCTAGCCATTACGATGCATGGCACGAAGTTTCTCAAGCCTAGCCTTGGAGGTCTTGTCCTGAAACATATACTAATTCAATTTAACTATGCACAAATAAAATTTAAATATCATTTAATAAATTTGATATAATCTTATGAGAAAATTCAAATACCTGTTTACTCTCCTCACCAAACTTCCTCCATGCATCAGACTTCTCATATTCTTTTACAAGCTCTCTCCATACTTTCACACTTACATCAATTGGCCTTTTTTTCTACCTTAGCTAAGGAGGGGTTTTTTTATCCTGTTTGTTTGGTTGCACCAAAATCTCTTGCAGTTTTGATACATTCATAGCTTTATCTTCCTTATAGACCAACCTGTGCCAAAATTAGCCTCCATGTCATGGATAACTGCTTTTTTCAGGTGCATGGGTATCTTTGAAAATGGAAAATATAGATGGTCTTTGAACCGTTGAAGGCATGATTCTTTCAACCTATTCACAAACATTTTCCCAGCATCCATCATTCGGACTTCCCCTAAAACCACCTCGTATTCTATCTTAGTATTGTAACTACCAATGCAAGATTGAAAACATGGTGTGGTGGAAGAGGTTTGTGTCCCAGGAGTGGAAGTCTCTACTCCCTATTCCTTATTCTTAGAATTTATTGTCACTAATTTCCTCCTGGATCTTTTGCTCGATCTAGGACTGGTTGGGGAATCAATTGATTCCCTTTGACACAATTGATTTGTTTGCAATGTTTGAGGGGTGTTAATAGATTGCTTTTCTATGTATCTATCAAGTGTTGTCCAGTCCACATTAACCAATTTGTTCATTGCCTCTACCCCCAATATGGAAGCCAATTCCTCTTTATCTTTGTCAGTCTCATGTCCCTATATATATATTTAAATTATATTTCTTATTTTAAATTTAGAAATAAAAACCTAAAAAGTAAAATTGAAAGAAATAATGGAAACATTTACAAATCCATAAATTGATAATGAATTACCTCATTGTGGCCAAAGTTTGTTGTCAATGCTCACTTCCCTCCATTGCTTGACATTTTGAGGTGACTTAGGGAAAATTATTTTCATCCAATTTTTGGAGGCAAATGAAGTACGCATTGTTAGGTATGAAAGTTTTCATCTAGTTTGTGGTATGAAAGTTTTGTTTTGTGGGAAAATATATTCGCTGGGTTTGCTTAGTGTTGATAACCTAGGGAAAATATGTTTGCTCAGTTTGATTAGTTTTGATAACCTTATCATGAAAACTCTTTCATAATGCAATCTTGCATGAATTTTTCATTGCATCGGCGACTATGGCGTGGTTGGACAAAACCAAGTTGTTTCCATGTTTATTTTCAGCAGTTGCTTAGCAGTTACTGACCCAATTCCCATATTTTCCAAGCAGTTCACTATTTCCTTGATACCCAGGTTAGGGAAAGAATACAAAGGCATCCTCACTTCATGCTATAATATTTTGAGCCAAATCTCAAATGGGTAGGGTAAAATATTTTGTTGGTTTCTCAAAGGTTTTACAATTTATAATGATGGGACAATTTAGAGGTTGTTTGGACTGGTTAGGCCATGAACAATAAATAATCACAAATTCAAATGCAATAAAAAGAGTGGTAAACAATCACGAATTCAAGCAAGAAAAAAAAATTGTAACCTTACCTATGGTGTCGCAAACTAAATCAAATTTCTCATAAAAATTCAACTTAAAGGTTGACAATCTGCACGAGTTATTTGAGGAGGAGAAGATCAACAAGACAACTAGTTTTTTGGTCAAAATTCATAAAAGAATGTCCAACATGGAAAAGAGTTTGGAGATTCCTTAGCTCTTTGGTTCACAATCCCTTAGGCCGCTTGGTCTCTTGGACGTCATTAAAATCTCTCATTCATTCATTCATTCATTCATCAGTTGCTAGTAGCACCCTACTCTCTTCCTTCTCGCGACGTTTTTCCCTTTTTGTGGTTTGATTTCTTCCTTCATGTGGGAAAGTTTTAAATTTTTTATTTTGATTCATTAGTCATGCTTTAGTCGATGTTAGTTAACATCAACTTTAGCACCAAATTTTGGCCGTTAATGTAATCTATTTGGGATGTATAAGGCGGCGTCAAGTGCACCTAATTTAGTGCCTATCATTGTTGTAAAGTGACTATTTTCATTGTTGTGTATCACAAGACCCAGAGTGTTGGAAATAATTCCAACTCCTACCTTGTTTTTGTGACCACCACTGTCCCATGGCTCCCTCATTAGCTCGGTGTGGTCGAGTGGTTTTCACTACAATCCTGTACGGTGCTTCATCCTTCTCATTAGTAGTGCGGTGAAAGATTTTGTGGTGGCACGCAAGTCTTCCTTCTGTTCTTGGCAGTGTTGTAGTGACTCCCATAGTCCCGCAAGTGTTCTACCATTGGCATGCAATAGTACAGTGACCACCATTGTCCCGTGAATCCTTCATCAGCTGGGTGTAGTAGAGCGGTTTTTACTGCGGTCCCGCAATTTTCTCTTTCCTTCTCGACAGTAGTACGGTGAAAGCTTTTGTGGCAGCATTTTTATTCACAGTGGAGACCATGGAGAGAGGACATGGACAACATAGAAATACTAAATCGCTGAGAGGAAAGTGGGTGGAAATAGATGAGACAACAAAATATGCAAATACAATAGAGGTAAGAAGAGAAAGCAACCTCAACCAAAGGAGGAAGTGTTTATGAATTCACAAATGCTACAACGTAGAGGAGATAAAGTCATTTTTTTGTCCATGAGGCCTTTGAAGTCAAAATTATTGGTTGAAAATGCACAAGAATGGTGATTAAATGTGATTCTATGATCAAGGGAAAAGTTTAAAAATTAGGATAGCCAAAACATGATATCAATATGTCAAATATATGACTAAAGTGAGGTTTTGTATTGGATAGCATATTCATTGAAATGATATAATTGGTGTACTAAACATTATTTACTATGTTGTGTATTATAGGGGCGAGATGAGGCCATGGCAACAAATCGTGTCATTTCAAATGAGGACACAACAGATGAAGTGGGACATTACGTACTCAAATTTTGACTTAACTTAGGATAAAATGATTTGATGGAATTTTGTGATACGTCCATCTTTTTTCACAGTATTATTGAAATTTATAATGTATTATCCAATCTTGACATAAATTAATGCTTGTTGTTGATAATTTTAGATGTATATTGGAGCAAATGCAAAGCCTAAGTGTTCAACTAGAAAAAGAACAAGATATGTGGTGCAGGAGCACCTGGGAAACATGGGTTTTCCTGAAAGTTTAGAAGGAAGTTAAAATTTTGTTGTGTTATTTTGAGGTCATGTTGACCATTTTGTTTGCATTTGGTGGAGTAGGAATAAACCTTGATATATTATGATCAATGGATTGGGAGGTGAAAATTATGAATGGGTTTTGAAGCTCTAAGTTGTCTTGGTTACCAACCTAGTCAAGTGTTTGAAAACACAATGGGTTTTATAAGTTGGATCATTAGGTCATCTACGGGCTCAAACCAAGCATCTAAATTGTTTTGGAGGCCTTTTTAAAGCATGATTCGACCATGAGATAGGGTTGGAGGCATTTTTTTTAGAGTGACATTTTGTAAAGCTGAAGGAAACAGCGTTTGGAAAGACAGTTTCTTGTTCTTTGAATCCAAACTATGTTTTAATGGAATAAATTTGCTGTTACTGTGTTGGTAGAATTTAGAGTGAACACTGTACAAGCTTAGAGTGCCTTTCATTTGTTTTTTTACTAATCATTTTCATCTTTTATCTGTACATAGTTTGTTTTCTACTTTTTCTGGCTTGTAACAGGCAGTTTTGAAAGAATGGAGCTCTAGAGCACTTTCCCACTGTACAAATTGTACGGCCCTTTGGGATTTGTGTCTAGTCTCCCTTAGTGTAAATATGGTAGCCTGTAGGGTTTGTGGCAGTGCAGGAGTTGCAAGAAATGTTTTTCCCTAGGCGAGCCAGTGCAGGTCCAGTTGGGGCAGACTTAGAGTAAAAACCATATAACTTGCAAGGGAAATGATATACTGAAGAAATTATTTCTTGTGAATTTTCTTGAGGGTATTAGCTATGCTTGGAGGTTAGGAGGAGGTTCTGATAGTTCATCTAGAGTGATATTTCTTTGACAGTCTGGAAATAACTTTGAGAAGCTTGAAACCCTAGCTTTTGGGTCAGTTTTGAGTGTGGACAGCGTACGGCCTGTACAGGAACTGAAACCCTAAGAATCCCTAAGATGTAGGCATGAGAAACACCAATTCTTAATAAAATAACCTAATTCTTTGGCGGGTTTAGAAGAAAAAGGCATTTGATATCTGTTCTGAGGCCTAATTGGGGGCTCAAGGCTTGTAGCCTTTTCAAACCCTAGGAAAGGGAATGTGTGAAAGCGATGGAAAGTTGGGAACTTGTGGTTGTTTAAGAACCCTAGTTTGATTATTTTGAAGCCTTACAACACCTCTCACCCCTTGCAAGAATCTGGTAGAAGGTCGAGGATATTTGGTCTTTAGGGAAGAGTAAGGGCCAATGGGGAGAATGTGGCGAAGCACCAAGGTTAGCTTGGTAGAAGGACAACATGTTGGTAGGAGAGGGGTTGGTCAGACAAACTAGGGGCACCTAGTTATGATTAGGGGCCTACAGGTTAGATTGGTGAAGCCAAGCACCAAGGAGGTCATATAAGGAAAGACCTAGAGCAGGAACCAGTGATTGGTTCCTCCAACCCCACTCCCTATCAATATGTGGACGTGGACCTAAAACTGTTAAATCACGTAGATGATAGTGGGTGGAAGAGGATATGACAATGGATACTGCAGACACAAAAATTCATTGCATTGAAGAAGAGGTAGGTCAGGACTATAGTACATGGGATGAATACTTTGAGAAAATTATTGTTTGTGGATGTTCTGTATGTCGTGGAAAGAAACAATTCAAACAAGCGATTGTACAAAAACATTACATATATGATGAGCTTCTAGTTGGTAGTATGCCTCCTACAATCGATTCAAATCTAATAGGAATTGTGGTGAGTAATTTTCCAATTTGATATAAATAACATGTATACTTTGTTTAAACATTGTTTTATATTATTTAAATAACTAATTTTTTCTTAATGGATACTTGCAGGATAAAGTTCTTGGTTTAAATTTTCTTGGATCACCGACTTCTAGCCTAGAGGGAAATGATCATTTATTAGATGATACATCTAACAAAAATATGTGCCAATAGACCAGCTCAGAAGATGAGGAATTGACGAAAACAAGTAACAAAACAAGAACCGGTGTGAAGATGCATAATTTGCTTAAAGACAAGGGGAAGGTGGACTACATACCCTATAAGAATGAATGTGATGGAGATGATGACTTTCCCCTAAGTTTGATATCAATTTACAAAGAGACATTTGATCGTCGACTATATTGCGCTTGGCCTAGTGATCAACAACTACCTAGAGTGTATGAGGTGTTTCAATTTTGGGGATACAGCTACATGATACGACCCTCCAATATTTATGGAGTGAATCTAGGCCTCTTTATTTTCAAAAATGTACATGTGGGATCTAAACATAGAAATAATTCATAACAAACCACTAGGAGATTAATTCCATATTATGGTCCATCATATTACAGTGGTGAATGGAGAAGGCTAGTAGAATATAAGCCTAGCATGTCAGCATATGGTCTAAATTCGAATATATATACACATCGTCTCCAATTGGAAAGTGGAAAAGAAATGAATAAAGGCCATGTTATGTATATAGATGGGTGTGCATACACACACAAAAAATATTACAGGATTTATAAATAGTAGTAAGGGAAGGGACCCTAATGTATGATCGAATTGTCAATTTGTTGAGGTTATAAATGATAAAGATGGAGATATGGAAAGAGAGGTTGATAGATTGATAATGGTTGAGGCTATTATGGACCTTACCATTGGGGATGAGCTATTGATTGATTACCCCTTCTTAAAATGCAGTCCTACGCGAAAGAAGAGGGAAGAACAAGGTCTCCCTAAGGATGTTCTTAAGGGCAGAAAACCAAAGAATAATAAATGAGTGTGAACTGATGTTTTATAAACTATGTTGTCAAAATTGTGTTTTATAGAAATTATTGTATAAAAAAGGTAGTCTATAAAATAATGTTCCATTATTCAATTGATGTATATATGTTCATACAATTTATATAATGTCTAATATATGTATGTCATTCATGTGCAAGTATTTTCCTATGAAGATATTTTGGACCCAAAATGGATATTTTTCATACATTATGATCCAAGATTAAGGCATGTATTTGACAATGCATTTGTGAATACTGAGAAAAACAATGATGGCCAACAAAATGAGAGAGAGGGATTAGAGAACATCGAAGAAATTGGCATCCATGATGATGTTGAAGATGGTTATGTTCAGGAACAAGAAGACAACAATCTAGAGTTGGATGATGTTATGGAAGACAACAATATGGATGGTATAGACAATGATGATCCAAATACATCTGGTAACAATATAGATGGTCTACAGTCAAATTTCAATGATGATGAAGATGATGTAGGTCAAGATGAGGATGATGATAATATTAAATACTTGAAAGAACATATGAACATTGACAATGATACACTCTATGACATTGTAGCAGACAATAATGTTAATGACCAAGACTTCTAATTTTTTACAATTATTTGCAATCCATGTTTAAAAAATGATGATTCTTATGGCCTAAACTTTGAAATGCTTCAGTAATATTATGTTTTACTTGGATAATTGAAAACCTGTTTTATTCTCCTAGCAAGCTTTTTTATTTTCCATTATAATTCTAAACCAAACAACATTTGCAGGGATGGCCTTTTACACCAATCTTAATTTGTATGAAGTTCACGAACTTGTTGTCAAGTAGTAAATTCATTCGTAGACAGGAAATGTAAAGGCTTCATTTAAGAAAAGATAAGTAGTCTCTTTCTGAGGGTAATCCACATGCAAAAAGTAAAAAGCACATAAAAAACAATTGTATAGTAGAAAATCAAATTCAATCAGTTATGTCTTATGTCTCTTGCACACTTATCTGAAAGACATAGAGTATTCACCATACATTTCCCTTGACAAAGCAAACATGTGATTTCATTTATTTTTACTGTATATCTCAGAAGTGAAATTGTTGTTACATAATGATGCACTGAGAAAATAATATATACAAA
The DNA here is from genome assembly GCA_007258455.2 of Sequoia sempervirens. Classification (NCBI taxonomy): domain Eukaryota; kingdom Viridiplantae; phylum Streptophyta; class Pinopsida; order Cupressales; family Cupressaceae; genus Sequoia; species Sequoia sempervirens. The sequence continues at coordinate 357,803,050 of VDFB02105785.1, forward strand.
AAAATGCAAAGAAAATGTTTGAAATTTAACATGCAACCTACTGTGTTGTGATGAAAGGAATCAAGATTAACTGGGATAAGAAATAAAAATAAAATTTTGATGATTGTACTTAAAAGTGAACAAGATATGAAAAGTGTGGACAATGATGGTGCTGAAATTAAAAACCCTGATTCTGATGATATTATTGTTTTATTTCATTTGAGGTAAATAGCACACACAATTTTATATACATAGAAAATGAAGATTTGAAACTCATAAACTGAAAATGTAAACACTGTAAGATTTTTCCTTAAACAATAATTCACATACTCACTTACAAAAAAGGGTGAAGTATTTTTTATTCAAACTCTGTTTTATTTAATAGACATAATAGTAAAAGAATATTTACAAGTACAAGAATATATACACTTTTTCATAGAAAATAAGGAATGTTTCATAGAATATGAAAGTACAAGAATATATCATCATCATCATATCCTTAATTAATACCTATTGCAATATCCTTAAATTGTTCAATCTTTGGTATGAATTGTTGGCAGAAAAAATTAGGATTACTTGGATGCTTCTTCCATTCATTTTCTATCAACATATGTTTGTGAAGACACAAAAGTTAATAAAATATTAATGCACATAAATCACAATTATTTAAATAAGCAACTTTGTTAACTTTATTATTTTTAAATACTTTCCATTTTTATGTTGAACATGTAACAAGGCAAAATAAGCTCAAATTTTCAAAAAAATTAGCAACTCTACCAACATCCACAATAAATGCTTTACTGTATTAGCATATTCATTCACATAAGCATAGTATTGAGGCTCAATAACTGATATTCATTCAAATATAAGAAGAAATAAGTATGGAAAACATAAGAAAAATACATAATGATAACACAGTCATGGAGAATCTCGGATAATAAGATGTTCTCCATTATATTGCTTCAATTGATATATATTAATAACATAAGTCTTCAAAATGGAAATGATATATGATGATGATAATTTAAAACTAGGCCTTGGTTTCCTATTTATATACCAAGCAACAAGCTATAGGCCTTTTACAAAAAGAAACGACCTTTCATAACTACTTCTTTTACTAACAACTATTTAATTAGCATAATTAAGGAAATAACAAGACTTAAGACATTTTGACATATGGTTCCATTATTCAATGTAGAAGACCCATGATCATTGATCTAGCAAAGTCTTCCTCTCCATGATGAATGTTCAAATGCTCTCGCCTCAATGTCCTATTCTTCTAAAACCAAATACTTTTCCTCCCATTGATACACTGTAAAATTTGATGGCCACTTATATTCCTAGATCTTTTGCATGTTTGCAAGATGATTTTGCCATCGACTATCTAGTAATGCCTTTGTATCATTAACAAACTTTAGGTATCCTGCATCAAGAACAATCAACACATCCATGATCTAATTTAGCCTGGGAAGACTAGTATCATCATCCTCCTGTATATGAGTTACACACTTATGAACAACCTAACTGAATTCTTTCTTCCACTTATCCAAGTCCTCCAACTGGTCACCATCTCTCATGATTTCAGGTATATACCACTATTTGTAGGTATGGAATAAATCAATTCATGTTACAATCTTTTTATCAAGCCCTTGTACATACTGAAATTCATCAATAATCATCTTCACAATTTGTTCAGTTGGCTTTAATGTTGTGGGTGCATCAAGACTTCTTTGTAGAAATTTGCATAACTTAGCCAAAGTGTGGTGAATAGGTTGTCACCTTTTGAACAAAGGATCTAATACAAGCATATGTGTCTTTATTTGACCCATTTCCTGCTAAAGTGTTTTATAATTATCATGCACATTCTCTAGTTTATCCATAACTGATTTTATCCTGTGCTCAAGAATCTTTTCCATAACTTCACAAATTTGTCTTTTCAGTTCATCTTGGGTTTGATTGTTGGACTTCTTTACATCATCCACTTCCTTCTCTAGAGTTTTTACCTATTCTATAGAAATTTTCTTCACAATATCCATTGGAGCAATAGGAGGCTTGTATAACACCATCTCCTTGCTTTGTGAGGGTCCTGCTCCTCTTGATTGTTGTTTCAATTTGACATTCTCCATGAACAATTTATTAATTTCATCATTTAGGAACCTTTGATCCTTTTCATACTCCTTCAATCTGTCTTCTAATCCCTTAACAATTGCTCGAGTGAACATGGACGAATGCATGGTCATTGTGGCTGCCTCCAAAGGGGTGGTATCTTGTATTGTCCTTACCATCTCTGACCCTTTCATCCCTTGAATTACATCCAATAATTTTGGCTTCTATGTATTTTTTTGTTTGATCCATATGGCCAGGGTTTGAATCTAAATGGGTTATACCTAGTTCCACTCACACCTTCATCAGAGTCAAATTCTGCAACTAGCATGGGATCTTCCTGAGCCCACACTTGATCAAGTAGAAACATTTTCTTTATTCCAAGCTATGGAAAATGAGCATATTGCTCTTCAAGACCATTTCTCTAGCCTTTTGGGGGCTAATGTCAATGTTGTCAACTCTTAATTCTTGGAAAGTTTGTGCTACCATTTCATTTTTCTCTGATTCTTCAATTCCTGCTTCAGCTGATTCCATCCTCTCTTGAAATTATTTTATCTTCATCTTCATCCAAAAATCCTTAAACTCAGGAGTCGTAATGAATTCATCATCTTCTACGAATCTCCTGGCTGCAATTTCCCTTTCATCTTCATGTACCTATGTACTTTTTTTTTCTACATCACCCATCCTTTCCTCATGTTTATGGGCACTGGTCTCAAGGATGGGTTGAACAACTTCAATATCACCTTTCAATGACTGCATTACTGTAGCCACTTCCTCAGTATCACCCACCTCTTCAGTATCCTCATAAGGCACTAACTGTTCAATGCTTCCTGTCTTCTATCTTTTGGGAGGTAACTACTCCATGAGAGGCTCAGAGGTTTCACCTAGGGTATGCTATGCAGTTGCACCACTGTGATTTTCTTCGAGATATGCTTCCTTCTTTCTGTACAAGTCTTTGAATCTACCAATTTTCAATTGTATCCTCTTGATGGGGTCCTTTTCCTCAATAAAGTATCCTAGGAAATCCTTGGACCTTCGCTTTGTCCTTTCCTCAACCTTCTTCATATATTCCCATTTTTTCCTTCTACTAAGTACATCATTATAAGTAATGTAGTTCCTTATGACATCTTCAAAATCCACTTGGTGTGGCACTATCATTTTGGTAATAAGATTGTGCCTTATGTTGTTCATATTATTTTCAGGGCCAAAGGCTCTTTCTTTTCCAGATTTCAATGCATATCTTGTCTTCAAATAATACTGTAACTCCTCTAGTGTTTTTGAGCCCACAATCCAATCTTCACACTTGGTTTGGTTTGGCAAGAAAGTTCCTTTCTTCTGCTTGTGTATTACATCTTTCGCCATCCACATAATTTTCCACATAAATTCAAGAAATGCTAATCTGAGGGGCACAAATTTTAGTAGTATGTGTGGAGCAACAGGGCATCCATAAACCCTTATGATTGTAACTTATGGGAGGAAGAACCAATTTCCAAAATTGTGTGTATGACCTTGCTTTGGTCTTAAAGCCAAATGTCTCACTAGTTGCAACATTTTGGCTGATAATCTTGGTATTGCATACCCAAGAACTTGAAGGATTATGTGTACAAAGTCTTTGTAGAATACAACAAAGTTTGAATTATTGCACCAACTGTCCCAAATATAGTACCATTTATGGAAAAGTGTGGGATTCCCTTTCTCATCTACTGTAGCCAAGTCCATTATTTTAGTCCATTGGTCCCTATTTTGATACAATATTAGATGACACAGTAGAGAATAGTGTCTGAATGTAATTGGTGCTCTATCCTCTATAACTTGGGAGAATTCATCATCTAACACCTTCTCAAGGTATGAAGCAAAGTCATATTCAATATTAGTTTTAGGGTCTTGAATTCTCATGGCCATCATCATTAGGCCTATTGGCTTTTATCTTGAGCATCTATCCCCAACACTTGGAAAAGAGCTAAATATGTATTCACAAAGTAATACTGAAAATCTGTCACATTAAATGGTTCAGTAGTGGTAGTAGAGATGGGGAATGTTCTATTACCAATGCCTCTTTTCATATATAGGGGTACCTCATCACTTCTATAAGTATTTTTTAACATAGCATAATCCTCCTCATTTTTCTACAGGTTTATCTTGGTCAAAGCCTGCTTGTTTAAGCCAAAACACTCAATGATGGCTTTCTAGTTACTTCTACCAATACTATATCGTTTGGAAACCTTACTATTTTGGTAGTTGAGTGATAGTGTTTGGCTATTAGTCTGATAAATTCTACATCAACAAACACATTTGGGATAATCAACCTTGCTATATCTAACATCCAAGCATTTGACACTAGAATCTTCTCATTTCTCTTACTGTAAAAATACCAAAATAGGTCCCATCCAGATTTGGAAATGAGGGCATCCCTACAACTTTGTGCGGTGTCCATGAGAAACTTCTTATTACCCTCTTTAGTAGACCTTGGGAGTATATCTAATATGGACTGATGGAGTGGTCTCTTCTTTACTTTAGGTTCTTTATCTTTAATTTTAGGCTGACTTTCTTTTACTTTTGATTGTTTTATTTTAGGAGGCATGTTTCAATTTTCTCTACTATGGCTTCAGATGACAAAACCTTGAAAGATTTTTATATTAACAGAGCTCTTTTAGAGATTTTATGTGCACTTACCTGAGTATTTCACACTTGCAGGACTTCTTCTCGTATCCTTAGCTCCTTCCACGCCAATGCACTACAATTGAGTGTGATATTGGGAAAACTCACTTATATTTGGATGGTGTGGTATTCAGTCATATTAGCTTTGGCAACCCTTAATAATTTAATAGCAATTAATTTTGGAAACTGATGTGATTTTCTACATTTATTGTTGTAAATTGTAATGATGCCATGTTTACCGCACTACTGCCTTGCTCAAGGCTTCTTGCTGTGGGGTTGCGATGTATACCACTCTACCACATATGTTGCTCACCTTCTCGGTGGTATAGCAGTGTATGCTTTTGATCATTACTTGAAGAGTATCAATGAGACAATCTTATTTTTCTTACTGATATCTCCATGTCTCATCGAAATTAGATCTTATGTTCCTCTGATGTTGGTTTTTGGTGTCGATGAGACAAGTTAATAACTCTTGCCGATATGCCACTATCTCATCGATATTTTCCTTTGGTGGTATTTCTTTATATATTGGTGTAACTTTGCCATGTCAGGGAGACTTGTGATTATCATTGCAGTATAGCGGTGTTTTTCCCTTCTTTTCTGTTGTTTACCATACTACCACCTTGCTCAAGGCTTCTTGTTGTGGGGTTGCGATGTATACCACTCTACTGCATATGTTTCTCACCTTCTGGGTGGTATAGTGGTGTATGCTTTTGATCATTACTTGAAGAGTGTCGATGAGGCAATCTTATTTGTCTTACCAATATCTCAAATTCTCATTGACATTACTTCGTTATATCCAAGAGTTGTGTTTCGTCGAGCACTTGTAGATATACCTTGTCGATGTGACATAAGTGATTCTCTCCTTGATATGCCCGTATCTTTTTGACATTTCATTGTTTTACATCGTCGATGAGTCATATAAATAAGTCTCTTCGACATAGGGGTGTCTAAACTAGTGCTAAACCTGAAGCTAAACTTGAAGCTAAATTTAGAGCTAAAAGTGGCGCTGCACTCGAAGCTAATATCAATGCTAAAGATGACATTACTTAGGTGCTAATTAGCACCTAAATTAGTGTCGACTTGTACTGATCAGTGCAATAAATGCCAAAAATTGCACCATCTTGATAAATAGCACCAACGTTTTCAAAAAAATTCCAAAAAATACATTAAAACAGTGGGTGGAAGCAAAAAATGGAGCAAATCATAGGGATTTGTTGTAGTGCATTGAAACAAAGATCACCTCAAAAAACCCTTCTAACCCAACAAAGGAACCAAGGTTGGAGAAGCTCTGATACCAACTGAAAGGAAGTTGGGTAAGTGGAAACAACTTCCTACACTAATCTAAGTAGGGGAGAGTTACAAAATTTCATTTTATCACCTTTAAACAGTTACAACAAGAGATGCACATAGAGAATAAATGAATAGAACAAGTACACATAAACTAACATACACCAGATATACGTGGGAAAACCCTTTTGGGTAAAAAACCCCACCGTCTAAAAGCAAAGTACTTCTATATTGCTTCAAATAGGAGTTACAATACAAACCAAGTACAAAGCTTTTACATAAGTGCTTAAAAAAAAACACCTATTTTGGAGTTAACCCAATAGGACTTCATTACCTACAAACAAAAACAATGCATTCTACAATGCAAGGCACTAAATATATAGAGTGATACAAGCTTCAAGAAGCATATAGAAGGAGAGGGGCATCCAAATCCACATGGAACAATATCCCACACCATAGACATGCATTCAGACACATGTAACATATTCCTTTACACCCCTTACAATGGTAAAACATGCAAATATTCCTTCCTCAAGCTTGGGCACCTAGAATATACTAAAAATATCTTATGACAAATGCCTTACAACTATCATAGAATATGTCATAAATTTTCCATAAAATCCGTCATAGAATTCGTAAGAGAATTTTTCATAACCAACTAAAAATAGTCGATTCTCTTACATCCTGTCATAACCCAACTTGCGTTCCGACTTTCTCCATGTAATAAAATTCCTTACGACACATCATAGAATTTTTCATAGGTCAAATATTCCAAAGTGGGACTTCTATGTCCACTTGGGATGATTATGTGTCATCCATTCACTTCCAACAAGGATGCCACCTAGCCGGTGGGTCCCAATTTGAGGCATGGCACCATAGGCAATTAAATAATACAAATTAATACAATAATACATCAAATTAAATCAATATTAGGACTCTAAGGTTGAGACACTTTAATCCCAATAGTGGGAAAAACCATGGTGAGAATAGCTACTAGGATCTATTATCATAATCCAACCTCACAATAAAATATACATGTGTTTTTAAGCGCCAACTTATAGGTACATTGACACCCAAGACAATGTTTTGAGGAACCAACCTCTGAGTACACTACACACCTAATACAATGTTTTGAGGAACCAACCTCAAGGTACACTGTACACCTAATTGAGCACCAACTCAATCCTTTTGAGGCACCAACCTCTACAAATTCATATATGTTGATATTGGTTCTTCTTCAACCTAAAATGCACCTTTTCAATTCATTAATCTGGAATCTATTCCTTTGCTCTTCACCTCTCTTTTCACTCTTACAAATATCATCACCCTGGTAGATTTTTGGCTCAAACCATATTATTCTTCCACCAACCTGACAAACTATGCAATTCACTAACCTCTATGAATTTGAATGATCTACATTTACATCTCCACTATATACATGATATGTCAAATTTCTATATTCAACAACTACTCACGCTACCATTCTGACCATGATAGTAACTATTTCCATAGTTACACAAACCCTAACTTCTTCACAGTCCCTTGGAACCAACACTTTTATAATTTTTCAAAAATATATTTAAATCGGCTTTAACTCTGTAACTGCTCATCAAATTTTATCTTCAAGAAGCATATGTTTTCTCAATTTGAATATCAACCATTGATCTTTCCTTTACAACCATAGTCTAATGGTCTTCATTCAGTATACTTCAACTTTAAAAGGCGACCATTTTATCAATTTTCCTTTGAATATGTTTCATAGATCTATATCAAATACCATATGCTTAGTGTGTTTTTACTTTGCACTTGAAGAATGATATATGCAATGTATAGGAGCTATGTGATGTAATGAGTGATTGATACTTTTCATTATTTCATGTTCTCATAGAGACAACATGGGGACCCACCATCCTTTCTATGAAATAGTAGAAATTGTCTAATCTTCACCTTCAATGTGCACCATTGATCTTTATCACATTGCTTTTTCTTAGCATGTTTTAGCTTTGTGCTTTTAGAATGAAATATGTGATGTATATTAATTGTGAAATGCAATAGATGATGGCCACATGTCATCACATAGTTCATTAGCATATTTTTCATTTTCTCTTTTACATTTGGTAACTGAAGATGCAATGCATATGAAATTTGTGCTATAATTGCCTTTGGACACTTGTCACTATTTCATTCTATTGCAAATATTGTTGTGTTAGAAAGACTTGAAAATGTGATGCTTCATCAGTTGTCGATCTCTAATACCCTTTGTGTTGACCATCAATCTTTCAAAACAAAGTGCCTTGAACTCAATCCCATCAGACACATGGCATGATTCTGTAATTCCACAACCAAGAGCTAACATCAACTAAAAAGCCTTAAAGTAGGGATAACTTTAAGAACCCCCCCCGCTTGAAGAAGGTGTATAAACTTGGTGAATATTGTATACTTCTCAAAAAAAATATTAAATTTATTCACATTTTTTTCTTTCTTCGGGAAAAAAATCTCAATTTGTAAATCTTTTGAAATCGCTAGAAGTATGTAGGAAGTCCTGGTGAATTATATATTTTTTAAAACCAATAAAATATTTTCATTGGAAATTAAAGCCTGCTTTCAAATCAATAAAATATTTACTTTGGAAAATTAAACCTGTTTTGAAACCAAAAAAAATCTGTGGGCGAATTAAACCTTTTTTCAAACCAAAAAATATTTTTGTTGGCAATTAAACCTATTTTCATTAGCGAATTAAACCTATTTTCAAACCAATAAAAAAAATCATTGGTGAATTAAACATAATTTCAAACCAATAAAAAAATTCATTGGTGAATTAAATTGGTATGTTGGCCAATAAAAAATCATAGCGTGGGTGGCAAAAATATCAAATGCTACATATTGTTCTATTCTGGAATAAATTTTCAACACACCGAAATTCCTTCATAAAGTGTTTGAAATGGGGACAAGTGTCAATATATTTATTATAAGTTCTTATTAGAAGTGTCAACATATTTATTATAAGTTCTTATCAGAAGTGTCAAGTGAGCCACTGAGCGAAGTAGTATGTCTAAAGCCAAATGTCAGTGCAAATTAACAACCAGTAACTATGAGTTGTATCATTTAATAAATTAATATAATAGTAGTATACTGAGAAAATTAATATATCCGTTCGGTGAATGTTCAATGGACGATTATGGTTTCATTCCAGAAGCAAATGTCTGAAGCACTAGACTTATGAATTCAAACTTCTATAATAACCCTAGAACTATTAGATTTGCAAATATCAATGGTTGACGTTTATTACTTATTAAATCACTTAAAGTCGTGACTCATTTTTTGTGAAATAATATTGTCACACCAACATGTGTGTCTTGTGGTGAATTAGAAAATTAATATAACCATTTGATGAATGTTCAATGGATGAATGTAGTTGCATTCTAAAAGAAAATGTTTGAAGCACTACACTTGCAAATTCAAACCTCTAGAATAACCCTAGAATTGTTAGATTTACATATATCAATGGTTGACATTTTATTGCTTATTAATTCACTTAAAGTCATGAATTATTTTTTATGAAATAATATTGTCACATCAAGTGGTGAATTAAATGTTCAAGTGTTGAGTATTGATGTGTTTGTTCTATATATACTTGACTTACTTGATGTTATTCATATCATTTATAACATATTTGGATTTTCTTTCTCTCTTCTCTATTCACAATTTCACTGCGATATTATGAAGTCTTCATGGCATGTCATGCTACCAAAATGTTTTTGGGAGAAAAGAATCAATGATACATATGATAGATGAAAGTTGGGTATGGTTTTCACTATTCCTTGTGTGCAAGTTGAGGAGGCTATAAGAATAATTCTGGGTAGGGAATGGTTTTAGAACAACCCCCGTGCTCTATTTTTTGAGGTAGCTTTTGCTTTCTTGTCCAATTGCATGGACATTTTATTGGATAAAGAGTTGGTCAAGATGTTGGAAATACATTATTTACAACCTTTCATTTACTCTCTTTCTTCATTGGAGTTGGCACTTGAGCATTACAATTTTGAATTTGGGTTAGTGCTTGTTGGTGGAATATTTCCCAAAGCTGAACTTGTTGCTTCTATAATGCAAGCTCTTTCCCTAGTAGTTATGAAGTGTGGTCTAGTGTGTGATATGACAAATGAATTATTATAGAGTTTGGAGTTTCATAGGAAGGATTTGGGTGATGCCCTTTTCTTCTTTCTCTTACTTTGTTCAATTCGATTCACCTCCTGCTCAAACACTCGGTTTGAGGCCTCTGCTATTGAGAAATATTTTTTTGTAATGAATTGAGCTTATAATTTATTGTACATCTCTTGTAATATGTATTTTATGACTGGATTTTTTGTCACGGTTAGTGGCTTTTTGGCCAGGATGGCTATATACTTCAGTCTTCAACTACTTAAATTAAAATACTTTTCGTAGCTCCATTCTTGTAAATCCTTTTTGCTTTGTTCAATATAAAAATATGGCAAGCTTTAAGACTGAAAAGATATTTATAATTTTTGTATGATTCATTTGTTTTTTTTTTACATATATATTTAATATTACTTTTAATTGTCAAGAAAGTGGTATGTGAATAAAAATTGTAGTAGACTCTAGAAAGATATTATTATTTCATAACATTAATACACTAAAAATAATAATTTAATGTACAAGAAATATTTCATTGTTTGATGTCATTTAATTCTCTATCTTTTCAATGCTTTGAAGTACTTTTCCTGACATTTAATTCTATATATTTTATCGATTTCTGCAATTCCATGGGATTATGGTTCATTGAAGATAATGTGGTTGCAGTACCGTGGATTAATGCCATATGTACCTGATAAATCTTTAAAATATTTATAATTAAGTTCCTCTTCTAATATGAAGCGAGCAAAATTATTGATTTGATAACTTGATACTAAAAATGGCAGAAATTATGGCATGTGTTTTCTTTTTGTTGATTTCAGCAATCATTTGGGACTATTGTTCATTGAAGAACATTGGATTGTGGAATCACAAATTAATGGCATATGTACATCCAAAGCGAGGAATTGAATAACTTGATATTGAAAACTGCATGACACATTGTACTTTATATATCATGAATCTAGTTATCAATAAGATTTGTAATGATTTCATATCATTTGAGTGGTGTGCTTGACAACTTGTCATCTTGAGGTACAGTGTGCATGTAGCCAGACGTCAATCAAAATAAGCATTGTAAGTTGCTCTCACACAAATCATGATTAAATTTGGCTACTTGGTTAGCGTAAAAAAAAATAGTTATATCTCGCATGACTCATGAATAAATAGGGATCAAGATGGTGAGTTGAGAGCTCATAAATGGCCCATAAATAGGGATAGTGAGCAGAACTAAAATCATTCATAGAAGAATTTACAATTGAGAGAAATATTCTGAATTCTAATAAGGGTTTTCATTTTGCAAGGTTAATAAGGAACAAGATGATGTGGTATTATTAGGGACACTCTAAATTATCCTTCCTTTAGTTATGTAGTTATAGAGTGAAAGACCAATTTCCTTCAAGTTTAGAATGGGTGGAATTGGAAAGAAGTTGATTTAGTTTACTTGGCTTCTAAGACAAGTTTTGAGCCAGGATGAGGAGCTCTGATGGAGATAAGTGCTTTCACAGAGTGTATACCCACATAAGTATTATAATATTGTTTGCATTTAAATTCGTCAACTTTTCATACTCCATTTTAGCAGAGGCCCTCAAAGAGGAACTGTGGACTTTCAAAGTCATTATGTGCTATTCTAGTGCCTTGGAGCTACCTGAAGATGGTGGGAGTGTTGGATTATGGGAAACACTGAGAGGTGGGGTGAATTAGTCTTTCAATAATCAATTTCAACTTAATGATTCTTTAAAACACTTAAACTCTTTGAAAACAATAAATGTTTAGTTTCAAGAGTATAATCATATGTGATAACCAAATTTCAAATTCTTAAACAACATGTAAACTCAAATGTTGCAATGTAAACAAAGGAAACAACAAGACCAAAAATCATCCAAAAAAGAATCATAGCATAGTGTTTTTCATGAGTGGAAAACCCTCGTAGGGATGAAAAACCACTCATAAAATGCCTCACTGGCTTATCAAAATGCCTCACTAGCTACAATATGCCTCACTGGCTACAAAATGTTTCACTAGAAACATACAACCTTACTGACCAAAGATAAAACTTGTCTCACTAACATGATCTTTTACAACACATTCTCTATCATGAATAAAATCAATTACAGAGGATTACTCTATTTCACTGCATAAAATTTCTACTTTCCATCTTAACACATTCAATGTCCTAAAGATTCATTAAATTGGAATCTTCAAAGCACAAAATGTATCAATTTATACACTACACTGCTTTGCATACAGTTTTAAACAACATTTCAGAATTCTGCTCATAAACTCAACATGATATCTTTATGAAAGCACCAAACCAATAACAATAACATATCACTATTTTTATAACAATCAAAATTTGACATAATGCTGCCATCTGTCACTAACTAGAACTATCAAATATATCCTATTCAAACTATTTTCATAACTTCCCTTGAAGTCATCGAGATGCTTTTTGCATTCAACAAACTAAACTGCCTTTGATATATGGTTGACACATAGTACAAGCTATGTGTAAAGATTAAACAAAAGGCACATAAATGTGACATAAAACCCATGCTCCCAAGTTGACAACAAAAGAGCAAGACATGACCTATACAAAGACTTTTAACAAATCTGCTAAATGGTTTAAACCCCATGCCCTAGCAATGGATAACTCAACCACCAAACAAGTATACATCGTGTGCCCAAGCACTAAGATCTAAAGACTCAAAAACCAATAAACCCTTTACATTACAAAAAGTGTATTCCCTTGAAGAAAGAACCCAAGGTCGAAACCAAAAATGACATAAATCAAAAATTGATATCCAAGTCGACATGATACAACTTTGTGCATAAGATAACAAACCTAAAGTATAGTAAATGTAACTTGAGTACAAGCACAAGAAATAGCTATAACAACAATTTCTATAAATAACATGAATGAGACAAATACCATTTCCAATTTAACCAATAACCAAGGAGAGAAAGGAATCGAGTTACCAAAAAACTCTTCATTGAAAGACTTAACTATCTGAATAACCTCCAAACCATTTTCTTGTATAACCAGCCATCAAACCACTATTTTCCTCAATATTTTACTTCCTTCACCAAGCTCTTCAAGCCCTAAATTGGCTGCTAAAAACCATGTTTCATTATTTTCCAAATGATAACTTCTAGGGTAACACAATCAGTATGTCAGTGTTCTCAATGCCTTTTACCTTTTCAAATCAAAACATATTATTATGTCAATGTTTAGCATTATTTGCATGAATATAATAAAACTCATAATATCCAATAATATATACCAGTCTTCTTTGTGTATTTGCATGAAATTAATCAAACACCAAAATGATCCAAGGTCCTTGTGTCAAGGTTAATAAAGAAAATAGTAATGATTGTTGCCTTTGTGAATAACATGTCATCCCATCAAATACCAATCAAATAACAGTAACCCTTCAATGTATGTCATCTCAATGTATGTATTCCAAGATAAAAACTTGACATCAATTCCAAAACCAATGTCAAATGGGTCAACAAACTCCCCCTTTTGCATTGATCTCAAACCTACCAAAGAACCTAAAATAATATCACCTGTAGATCTGCACCATACTCATGAACCTGAAAGAATATCACTTATAGATCTGCACCATGCTCATATCCCCCTTTTGAAAACAATTCCAAGGGTCAAAGGGGTAGGAAAAGAACAAATACCTATCCAAAGATCTCAAACATTGTCACAGTGAAAACAACCATTGTCATAACTATGTAAATAAAACTAAAAATATAGCACTGCATAAGTAAACACAAGATTGCCATAGCATGAAAAATGAGCATAGATTCCAACCACCAAAAATGTGCATGTAATATAACCCAAGGATGAATAGTATGCATTGAAACTCCCCCTAAAGCCATGTAACCAAAATGACCATCTGATCCCCCTTAGAATAACAGTGACAAAGGAATAAAACAATGTTGCATTCAACCAGTTGAAACCAAGTAATCGAAGAACTCAAAATGTGATAGGAGTCAAACTCCTAGAAAAGTACTACATGAAATTGATCTCAAAAATAGTCTTAACCCATAAGTTCGCAAAAATAACATTGAGAAAAAACCAATACCTATGTTAGGATTTATGAGAATAAAGTCATATGACATTGTGAAGGCTTGTCATGAAACTACACAAGCATTGAAGTATCATTATTGATAGCAACTTGGATCAAGGTAACTCTGTACCAACACTGTGGAATCAAAGCTAACATACCTCAATGAGGGAAGATCATAATTGAGCATATCAGTACTACTATCCCTACAACAAATATTAGCAACAAAACTTCAGTAGGACTATCACACCATCATGATGTTGAAAAACAACAATGATGAGATCTTTTTTTTTCAAGAAACTGACATCACATATTTTCATATGTTGTCCCCTAGAGTAAACCTTTCATAAATGAAATCAATAACTTGTCCTTGTCATAAAAATAATGCTCCAAAAACTACTCACAATTGCAGTTAGTTATCACTGCTAAACTTATGCATTAAGGGCACACATGTCATTATATTATTATCTCTTACTCAAGAACCAAGATGATAACAAAGTAAAAGTTACAATCATCCAACAATAATCCATTTTATGCAACTATCAAGCAACATCAAGTATGAAACACAAGTCATTAATTGTCCTCAAAAGCATTCACCACAAGCAACTATGTTGTCTCACTATCAAAGCCAAGTAATGTATGTGTTGTCTATACAAGTACAAAAACACTTTTTATTATCATCAAGTATATCCCATCATTACCATTGATGCTAGAAAAATGTATGAACATAAAACACGTACTGTGATAAGAATTGAGAGTGCATCATCAAGAGTATTGTACATAAGACCACAATACATCACTATGAGACACTATCACTTTTGATACCACTGATAGAGGAAGATAAACTCATGATTCCATTAACCACTGTATGCATTAACTATCTCATACTCAAAGACCAACATAATCAAGATGCAAAGAAATACCATGCTCATAAACTATTAAGCACTCACAAAAGCATTGTATTTCCCCAATCAGAACCACACTATGATAGATGTACAACTTCACTACTGCTAATGAAATATTAATTTCATTGAGAATCAATAATGCAAATTCTTGGATCTAGCAAGAATACCTTAGTATCAAGCATGAACCAACCATACTCTACCAGCTGGACAACTTTGTATCAACAACAAACTATCACTTTGAATTAGCATCATGGATATCATGTTAAATACTTCATCAACCTTACCAATGCATAACATTATACTTCAAACTGATACTTACCACATGAGACACTTCAATAGAAATCATTGACAAGGATTCTAATTAGTCTCCATTATCAAACATTATCAATAGCATGGATAA
This sequence comes from Sequoia sempervirens, assembly GCA_007258455.2. Taxonomy (NCBI): domain Eukaryota; kingdom Viridiplantae; phylum Streptophyta; class Pinopsida; order Cupressales; family Cupressaceae; genus Sequoia; species Sequoia sempervirens. Next base: position 357,818,610 of record VDFB02105785.1, read on the forward strand.
ATTACCTCAATTGCAAGACACACCTCATGAGTTTAGAACCACAAAATCAACATAAAACATTGCTCTTCAATTCTCTTCAAGTGTATTTTCAACCAAAAATATAGAAAGTCAAACCACTTTGTTACTTTGCACCATACTAAAACCATTTACATTGTCCATAAAGAAAGGATTGATGCACTGTTAAGCAAGATAATGATATTGTCAAAACTTATGCATTCAACATTAGATAACTATCAGATCATCACTATCTTTTGAAACTTCAAACTTCACACAGTATATACTATTGTATAATTTTCAAACAAGAAGCAAATAACTCATTTGAATCACCTCATTATTGTCACATGTTTATCACTATAATTTGCAAAAACTAAGAACCATATTTCAAATATGCCACAAACACACTTGTGACCCACTATATTGCAAAGATAGCACCATAAACCCAATACAAACAACAAGCATAAGGATATAAGATGACACTTGAAGTGCAACCTAAGAATACACATAAATGATTTAGTGAAGATAAATATGAGGAAAATCATCCAATCTTTCCCTCAATTGACCAACCATTTTCATGAATTTGGTTTCTTGCAAATTATAAATGTTTCCTTGAGTTCTTGAACCTGCTGCAACAACTTCACTTGTTTTCTTTCTAATCTCACATCCAAGAGCATCAAAAATAATATAAAAACCTTGATCATAGATCTAAGTTACACTTAAGATATTATGCTTGAGACCCTTTGCATAGTACACATCATGCAAAGGTAAGTCATCATCCAAGAAATAGTACCTTTCCCTATGATCTGAATATAGTCATCATTTCCAAACCACACTAAACCACCATCACAATATCCAAATTTGATAAAGTTTCTTTTATCACTTGTCATGTGGTGAGAGCATCCACTATCTAAAATCCACACATTTTTCACCTTGGCATGGAAGGTTGTTTGATTAAGCATACCTTCTGTCTTTTCATCAAACTTCTTTGGCTTCCAAATCAACTTTGTTTTAGCAACATTAAAAGATGTTTTGGAAAGAATGTTTGGTTTCTTTTGTTGTATAACATGGTTGGACCTGTAACTCTTTGCTATATATCTAAGATTTCCACTTTGTGAGTTTGAACTCCTTTTAGACATAACTGATGGCTTCAAATATTTTTCGTTTGTCACATTGACATGTTGAAATTTATCAAAATGAGAGTATTGACCTTCCATAAACCCAAGGCTAGTTTTGTCTTTATAGTATATTTGTTTACCTATAAGATCTTCCAATTTGTTACTACTATCAAACATGTCAAGATCTTTCCTAAAGTCAGCAATTTTTCCTCTAAAATGCATCATTCTTTTTCTTTGATTTATAATTGCAGTTTAGTAGCCTCTAGAATTTCAATTTGAAGTTTCATATCAACAATTTGTTTTTTAGAGTTATTCACCTTACTTACCAGGTTTTCAGAGTCTTTTTGAATCTGATTTTGCTATATGATAGCATCTTTTTTGAGTTTCTTAATTTCACCTAGAGCACTTCTCAGCTCACCCTCAAAATCTACCTCAAGTTTAGATTGATCTACAATCTCTTCATTATGATTATGATTTGGATTAATGATTTTCATAAATAGGGTTTCTTCTCCTTCTTCAATGGATGCATCTGTACCACTGTTTGTTACATTAGCGAGCATACTTTTCTTTTTAAAAACATTTTTCTTTTTAAAATTGTACTATATTTTATTTCCCTATTTTCTACTATCTTCCTCATCCATTTCAGAGTCTTTGTTAGGGCAATGAGCAACATAATTCCCAATCTTGCCACAACTAAAACATTTAAAAGGTAGCTTTCCTTTATACCTACCCAATCCTCTCTTCAGTTTTCTCACAAGAATAGACGTATTGTCATCTAGTTTCTTTGAATCATAGTTTATGTAATTGTCCTTCTTCACAGACTTAAAGGTAGTTTCTTTGCTAGTGGGATTATCACTACACGTTCTCATTTCATAGGCTATACAGACACCATGAAGTTCATCTAAAGTGATTTTTTTTAAGTCTCTCTCTTCTACAATAGAGATTTTAGGATCATATTTAGGTGTCAATGACCTTAACACCTTTTTAACAACTACAATTTCTTCTAAAGTTTCACCAAGATCACAATTTGAGTTTATAGTTTCTAGACTCTTAGAATGTAATCAGCTACCTTCTCTTCCTCATTCATCTTTAGGCCTTCAAACTTGGCTCTAAAAGTTTATAATTTAACCTCTTTAACTTTTTCATCACCCTCATTTATACTAGATAGTTTATCCCAGATAGTCTTTGCACTTTTACAGTCCATAATTTTAACCAACACATCATTAGTCAGCCCACAACAAATAGCATTTGTAGCCCTAGCATCATTTTCATATGCTTTTTTCTCATCTATAACAGAGGGTGTTGCAATGGTAGTGTACCCAGTTTTAATTGAATGCCAAACCTCATAGCCTAGAGAAGTTATATGACATTGCATTCTAAATTTCCAAAAAGAATAGTCAATACCATCAAATAATGGTGCTCTAGAAGTATAAAGACCCTCCTGATTTTCCATATCAAGTACTCCACCAGGAATCCCCTAAGTTGGTTAGGATTTGTGCAAGGGTATGGCTCTGATACCACTTGTTGGAGTACAAGAAACATTGAGAGGGGGGTTGAATCAGTGTTTCAATAATCAATTTCAACTTAATGATTCTTTAAAACACTTAAACTCTTTGAAAATAATAAATGTTTAGTTTCAAGAGTATAATCATATGTGATAACCAAACTTCATATTCTTAAACATGTAAACTCAAATGTTGCAATGTAAACAAAGGAAACAACAAGACCAAAAAGCATCCACGAAAGAATCATAACATAGTGTTTTTTATGAGTGGAAAACCCTCATAGGGATGAAAAACCACTTGTAAAATGCCTCACTAGAAAATCCTCACTGGCTACAAAATGCCTCACTGGCAAAGCCTCATTGGCTACAAAATGCCTCACTAGCAACATACAACCTCACTGGTCAAAGATTAAATTTGTCTCACTAACTTGATCTTTTACAAAACATTCTCTATCATGAATAAAATAAATTATAGAGGATTACTCTAGTTCACTGCATAACATTTCTTCTTTCCATCTTAACACATTCAATGTCCTAAAGATTCATTAAATTTCAAAACACAAAATGTATTGTATTATACACTACACTATTTTTCATATAGTTTTACAAAATAACATTTTAGAATTTTTCTCATAAACACAACATGATATCTCTATGAAAGCACCTAACCAATAATAGTAACATATCACTATTTTTATCAATCAAAAGTTCACATAATGTTGTCATTTGTCACTGACTGAAACTATCAAATGTATCATGTTCAAATTGTTTTCATAACTGCCCCTGAAGTCATTGAGATGATTTTTGCCTTCAACAAACTAAAATACCTTTGATATATGGTTGACACATAGTACAATCTATGTGTAAAAATTAAACAAAAGACACATATAAATGTGACATAAAATCCATGCTCCCAAGTCGACAACAAAAGAGCAAGACATAGCCTATACAAATACTTTTAACAAATCTACTAAATGGTTTAAACCTCGTGCCCTAGCAGTGGGTAACTCAACCACCAAACAAGTATACATGGTGTGCCCAAGCATTAAGATTTGAAGACTCAAAAACCAATAAACCATTTACATTACACAAAGTGTATTCCCTTGAAGAAAGAACCCAAGGTCGAAACCAAAAATGACATTAATCAAAAATTGATATCCAAGTTGACATGATACAACTTTGTGTATAAGATAACAAACCAAAAGTATAACAAATGTAACCTGAGTACAAGCACAAGGAACAACTATAAAAATAATTTTTGAAAACAACATGAACGAGACAAATACCATTTCCAGTTTAACCAATAACCAAGTAAAGAAAGGAATCAAGTTACCAAAAAACTCTTCATTGAAAGATTTAACTTCGCGAATAACCTCCAAACCATTTTCCTATATAACCAGCTATCAAACCACTATTTTCCTCAATATTTTCCTTCCTTCACGAAGCTTCTATACTACCATGTTCATGAAGCTCTTCAAGCCCTAAATCAGCTACTAAAAACCATGTTTCATTATTTTCCAAATGATAAATTTTAGGGAAACACAATCATTATGTCAGTGTTATGAATGCCTTTTACCTTTACAAATCAAAACACATTATTGTGTCGATGTTTGACATTATTTGCATGAATATAATAAACCTCATAATATCCAATAATATATGTTGGTCTTCTTTGTGTATTTGCATGAAATTAATCAAACACCAAAATGATCCAAGGTCCTTGTGTCAAGGTTAATCAAAAATCATAGTAATGATTGTTGCCTTTGTGAATAACATGTCATCCCATCAAATACCAATCAAATAACACTAACCCTTCAATGTATGTCATCTCAATGTATGTATTCCAAGATAAACACTTGAAAACAATATCAAAACCAATGTCAAAAGGGTCAACATGGAGTAGATTTAGTACCCCTTATCTTTTGCATAATTCCAATTGGTAACCAAGATAGGTACATTTTATATATTTACAACTCCCATTTCCCCAGCATTGTAGGCAAGCCATATGTATTCTCAAATTCATTTGTTTGGTTATACATTCTGGATCCCATAGCCGCTACTACCATCTTGGAATCAATTGTGTCATTTTGGGCTATTCTGGTGGGTCAGAATGAGCATATTACGCAATATATTTTGTATTAAATATTTTAACTATCAACTCATGCCTCACCATAGTGGGATGAAAAGCCAAGGTACAAAATTTTCTATAAATGTAGAACCATAGTGGTGGCTTGGAGCTATCATGTGAAATCTCGAGATCCCAAGCATGGTTGGAAAGCCCCCTAGTCTAAGAATATGATCTACATCCCATAACACCACTACCAGCTTGGAATTAATTGTTTCTGATGTAAAGTGACATGTTTCATTTATACAAAACAAGATCTTGCATGCTCTACTCATCTTTAAAAAGCTATGTAATAATGTAACATTGCAATTCAGTTGTAATAAAATAAATGGTTGTGTTATTCTTCGTTATTCATTTACAAAGAATTATTTTGTGTGTTTAGTGTCTATTCATATTATACAAGTAATTAGCAATAGCATTAATGTTTCTAGTAGTAGCACTTGCACATAAACTTTAAAGGAGGTTCAATTATTACACTGATCGAAAACTCTATATATGTTAATATATTATAGATTGTGTGTTTCTGTATGCATAGGCTGCAAGTTGAAAGTTCTAGTTGCATGTGGTTGGATTAAATAATTAATAATAAGTGCTAAATAATGGAATGAAATAAACTTAGAAAAATCTATATTTTTCCTTCAAGAAATTAAGTATTATCTATTTATGAAATATTTGTGTGCAAATTTTAAACATAAAGCGATACAAATGAAAAAAGAAAGTTGCCATCAAATTGACAAAAAAAAACTAAAAATGGAAATAGAATGTTGTCAAATCAATATTTATCTAGCTTTTATGTGACAAGTGAGATTTTGGAGGCTTTAGCCTTTTACTTAATATTTTGGAGGCTTTTACCATTAAATGGCAGCAGGTTTACCATAAAGCAGGTGATAAATGATAGAATGAAATAAACTTAGACAAATCTAGGTTTGGTAAAATGTTGCCACTCTTGCTAGGGTTTTCCAAAATGTTATTTCTAATTTTTCATTGACCTTCTCCCCCAGTTCCCGGTGTCATTTTCCATTTTATTAAGTCCTTTGCAACATTAAGTTACCAACCCTTTGATCCTCTCCTAGTGCTTACTTAAGAAGATTCCACATGTCCTTAATTAAATGGATTAAGTGATCCCACACATTATGGTTTCGTGAGTTTTCAGATAGTTTTATAAAGGTTAAGCTAATTATCATGGAACCACGGAAAGGGGACATGTGTTAATCAATGTCACAAGTGTCAATCAATGTCTTTATTTTAAAGGGATTTCGTAAGTCCACAGGATGTTTCAAGTAGATCTATATGTGACTCACAGAACTGCGGAATGGACACGTGGACTCATCTCAATGTATCCAATGAGTTTTCTATCGAAGGAAAATCTCATGAGGATTGTGTATCCTAGCGCACTAAATTTTAAAACAACTTTAAAACACATGTTTATTGTTTATATCATAAATTACTCAACTGTTTGATGAACGTTTGATGGATGGTTGTAGTTGCATTATGGAATGAAATGCATAAAGCGCTAGGATTATGAACTCAAACCTCTGAAATCACCCTATAACCATTAGATTTACAAAGATCAATGATTGAGAATTTGTTTGAGATGGAACATTTGAATGATATTGACAGTGCCTCTCATCGAAAGTAATCAATTAATAGAAGGTACATCAATGTAGGACAATTTTTCAATATATTTCTAAGTGTTTATACAAAAATTTAATGTAATAATTGTGTAGTCCAGAGGAAACACGTTGATGTTTCATTCACTTTAATATTCAAAAATATATATATTTGTGAACTTTCTACTGCTAAGTGATTTTACTTTTAGGTGAGAGAGTCAACACACTAGGAGATTTCAGATTGCTCATTGCATTGCATCAGGGTGGTTTTGGGTTCCAAAAAATTAGAATCCGAGTAAGTGAAAGACATAATTCCTACATTTCATCGTTTCTTAAAATCTTATTTTTGTCAAACTTTGGGTTTAGGGTTGAGAACTTGAGAGAATTAAGAAAAATTAAGGAGAACTTAAGAGGGAATTCACACTATGCAAGTATGTCTACCACCACTAGCAAACCAGTTGTTGGGAAAGGAAAAGCAAAATCAAATAGAAAAATAGATTATGTTGGAGTGCTTAAAACCCCAGTTTTCACTGATGAATACCATGATATTTATGATCTTGAAATCTACGGTAGGCTTACCTCAGAACTTAGATTTTCATGTGAGAATAAGGCTACAAACCAAATACAAAATAGTCAAATAATTCCATTTAATATTATCACTGCATCATGGGTAATTGGATTAGAGCGCATGATGTTACATGAGGTTTTCCCTTACCCAGAATTTATCAAGGTCTATGCCCACAATTATGATGATAATGGAAGAGTAATTGCTAATAAAGATGGAAAAGAAGAAATGTTATCCATTTCTGTAGAAGAATTTGGAAATGTAATGGTATTTACAACCGAAGAATTTGGAAATGTCCACATTGACCTAGAAAAGCTTGCTAGTGATTATGAAGTAGTAGATGAAAGGGAGAAAAATACCTTTCTAAATAAAATAGTTCAAGGTTCTCATAGAAACTTATTGAAAAGTAATCATAAGCATCCTTATGATTTTGTAATTTTTTGACCATGGGTTTAGGATACTATTTCCATGCTAGCATTTTGCCTCAAACTAGATATCAATCGAGAAGTGGGTGCAAGCCTCCTTGAAATGGTATTTAATATCCATTATGCTAATGGACTTGTCAAATATAATTTTCTTGAGCACATTGTAGAATCCATGCATAAAAAAAATTTAATGATTAAAGGAGGTTCCACTAAGACATTTAGGTTCACAACCTACTTGTGCTACTTTTTCCTATTCAAATTTAGTGGAATGTTTTAGACCAACAAGCTTCAGATTCAACCCTATACTAATGTTGAGGAAAAGAAAATTTCTCTAGTATATGATTGGACCACTAAGATAAGGATGCATGATTCTCAAAGGAACTACAATCATTTTGTAGACTACTTTTTGGCTCCATTGTATCAAGCAATTACAAATACTCTAATTCCTAGATTGCCTATGTCTTGTAGAAATTACATTCAACTAGGAAAAGAAATACAATTGGATAATTGGTACTTAATGGAAGAATTTATTGTGCTTAAATTTTATGGATTGGGAGTAGATCCATACAAACTTCCAATACATTTGACAGAAAGGATTTTTGCATTGGAATATGTAAGGCAGATGGATAGTACTACTCAACTATACTTTTTCGGTCAGCAAAAGAAGACCGTATTTCCTTCTTTACCTTTTTCATGTGGAGGATTCACATTTGAGAGAAAAACATTTAGTGTGGTACATGATCTTTTGAAATTTTTGAAATTTGATGTTGTTTGTCACTAGTAGTATGATCCATGTGACACCATTAAATTAAGGATTGTGGCCAATAAGAATGTTGCTAGTAGAATTCAACATCAAAGTAAACCCTTGCTTGAAAAATTGAGAAACAAGGATTCTTGGAATGAGTTCAAAATAGAAATAGAGAAAATTTTTGCTAAGAAAGGTATTTCTTTTGAACAAGTCTCGACAAAAATTATGGCATTGCTCCAGCAGAGAGAAATAGAGAAGCAAATCAGGAGGTACAACAATTTTTATGAAAAAAGTGATCTACCATCTACTAAAGTAAAAATACCAAATTCTCTAGATAAGGATTGTAGAGAAAATAATTGGTCACAATAAAAATTACTACCTTTTGGTCTATGAGGAAGGATCTAGGTGAACCAAAAACTAGTGTAGAGTTTGGAGAGAACGAAGAAGATTTTGAATTTAACAATTTGTGGAATATAGAGCATCCCAATGAACATGAAGAAACTGATGATGCAAGCAGGTCAAATCTAGTTTAGTGATACCACAAAACAAACATATACTTTAGGAGTAGCCATAGCCAAAAAAATGGGTTTTGAAGGTGGTCATTTGGGGTCCAAAGGAGGAGGTGTTTGGATGGCTATAGATGTAGTCCCTAGAAAACCATTTGATAAACAATGCCTTGGAGTAGATAAAATAGACCAAGGGCATACAAGTACAATTGAAACAATTCATTTTGTTAAAGCTTCAAATCCTAATCCTCATGGTCAGATACAATCACAACTAGGACATTCCCATGGTGGAGAAACTAGTGCAACTAGCATTTCCACTGGTGGCAATGGTATGAGTAGTAGTACTAGTAGTGGTCAACATGTGCTACAACAACAAATTACACACAAGAGGCCAACAATACAAGATACTACACAAACACTTAGTGATCAAGGCATACTGAAGAGGCAAAGGATTATGATAGGTCCAAGTCCAACTACTAGTACCAATACCACTACTTTAATTTCTAGTTCCATCCCAAAGGATTTATTTCCAGGCACTCCTCTAGTTAGTGTGGCTATGACAACAACTGCAAGTACTCCTTCGCCATTCAAGCATTCCATTATTTTTGTGTCCCTATGTTTTGATTACAATGATGAGTTTAAAAAGAAATTAGAATTGCATAAAAAAGAAAGGAAACAATTGATAGAGTGTTCATCTACTTTAACTTAAGAGCCTACAAGAACTAGGGTATTACCCACATTTGATCCAAATAAAGAAAACATGGAGTACATGTTTTTTGTTCCCATAGTTCAAAATAAACTAGAAAATCAAATGAATCACTTTGAATTTTAAGTGAGTAGTTTCTAATTAGATTTTTCTAAATACAAAAATTATGTCAAAATTAATGTATCAAAGAAGAATAATGAATTGGTGTACACATCATTGATAAAGCAAGAGAGATAAAAAAAAGGTTGTAGATTCTAATAGAAAAGTTACAAACAAACCTAGCAAATGAGAAAGCAAAGAGGAAAGCAAAAAATAACAAGAGAAATGAAATAGAAAAAAAAATTAAAAATTTTTCCTCTACATCTACAAGCAAAGAGGATAAACAAATCGAGGTGGAATTGAATGAACTGAAGCAAAGGTTAGATGAGATCAAAAAGAAATTTGATGAGGAAAAATCCACTTTAGAAAAATTAAAACAAAACCTGGCAAAATCAAATCAACAATGGGAACAAAAATTGGAGGAAGAGAGGAAAAAAGTGAAAGATTTGCAGTAGAGCTAAGGGAAGCAAAAAATGAAATAAACTCTTGTCAAAATAAGTTAATTGCATTTTGTAGAGAAACAATGAGGTGTATGAAACAAAATATTTGGGAGGAAATAATGCAGAGGATTGATCATTTGTGTGAATTGTTTAAATTTATTGATGATCTGATAGTACATAATAGGAAGCTCAAGAAATATTTAATGAACAACAAAAATTGTTTTCAATAGAGGAAACTACAAATCAAATTTAGTAAACAGTCTACAAAGCCAATGACAATGAATTGAAATCAAAAGTAATTAATAATCAGATTGATGCATCAATGAAGTTGTCATCTATCAATCAAAAGCTTTTGAGAATACATGAAACAAAGGAATTTCTAGATCTGGCTACAAAAAAGATGAAGAAGCTAGATGAAAAGGTAAGGAACTTGACAAAGCGTGGTTTGCTAAAGGCTTTTGACTCAACTGAGTGATTCATTGGAAATGATGATTTTAGTAAGAAGATGGAGGATGCAAAGAAGATTGATTTGGACTAGTTTCCTCAAAACCCAGATGAGGCAAACTATTTGGATTCCATCAAACCATTGATAACCTTGAATGCAACTTTGACTGAAACATTCAAGTCAAGTTCCAATTTCAATCTTGAATTGTTAACAAACTTTCAAGTTAGACAACATCAGTTAGAACAAATGGCACTTCCAACAACTCAATAGTGGAACTCGCTAGAAAATTTGATAGAATGATTTGATAATATGAGTTTCCAAGTTCCAACTTAGCTCTATGAAGAGTTGTCTTTGAGCAAGATTTTGCATTACCTCTATGTATTCCTTCATTTGAAAATCAATAAAACTCAAATTCAGTAATGTGGTCAATTATATGTATTATTTATTTTCTCAATTGAAGAAAAAATTTGGTTTCAACTACAAGATACATATTAAATGATTGTTGATGTTCATTGTTTTATATGCTACTATTTTTAATATGTTATTAAGCATTGAGTTGAGTGATGAATCACAAAGTACATGTTTAACACAATTAAAAATATCAAATTATTAAAAATATGTTAATTTATTCAATCTAATTCATAATTTCATGGAATACAATATAAAATATCATCAACTACAGTTTGAAATATAAAATTCAATATAAAAGTTAAATACCTAGAAACTGTTAAATCCCTGGATAACAGTTAAAATTCAAAATCTAGATTCTACACTTGAAATTTGAAATAGTGGAAAATAGTAGTACATTGATTTATTCAATATGATTCATAAATTAATGAAATACAATATAAAATATCATCAACGATAGTTTGGAATATAATTCATGAAACTCTTGTGTTCTTTTTATATCTTGCTATTGATTGGTTATTCGAGTTTCCTTTTGCTTAAGTTGTGTTGCTATGCCATGGCCTCATGTGTTTATCAGCCCCGCATACCTTATTACCTAACAGGTCCTATCATTGTGGAACTTTATTTTATGGTCTCGCATTGAAAAGTGAATTTTGTGCATGTGGTATTATGGTCATTTAAGTTTCTCTTATAAAAGTGGTCCCTACCTCTTTTTGTGCTTCCACATTAGGATTTTCGATGAAGAGAAAAAGGCTTGTGGAATTGCAGAAGGTGTACAAGTGTCACAAGTAGTGACTAATTCCAAGGCATGAGACAACTTATGGAGCACATTGTGTATAGGATCCATGGAATGCTGGACCGTGGTGGAAGATTAAAGGATTTTGCAAGTCTGTAGGCCCATAGTGGCATGTCCTTTTCTTGGTTACAAAAGTGTGGAAGGACACTATGTGATGATATTCTCACATGGGACGTGGGAGAATCCTATTGGAGAGAGGTATAGTTACATCCTTTTCAATAAAATCAAGGCTCCACATAATGTTGGCACGTGGTGGAAGATTAAAGGATTCCACAAGTCTACGGACCCAAAGCAACATGTCCTTTTCTTGTTGTGGAACCACGAAAGGACACTATGTGACGATATTCTCATGTGGGTAGTTGGAGAATCCTATTGGAGAGAGTGGATGGTTGCATCCTTTTAAAGAAAATCAAAGCTCCACAGAATGTTGGCAAGTGGTAGAAGATTAAAGGATTCCACAAGTCTGTGGGCCCATAGTGGCATGCCATTTTCTTGTTTACGGAACCACAAAAGGCAAATGTGTGACGATATTATCATATGGGATGTGGGAGAATCCTATTGGAGAGAGAGGATGGTTGTGTCCTTTTGAAGAAAATAAAGGCTCCATGGAATGTTGGCATGTGGAGGAAGATTAAAGGATTTCGCAAGTCTGTGAGCCCATAGCAACATATCCTTTTCTTGGTTACAGAACCGTGGAACGAAACTGTGTGACGATATTCTCAAGTGGTACATGGGAGAATCCTATTGGAGAGAGGGCCAGTTATGTCCTTTTCAAGAAAATCAAGGCTTTGCTCATCATTGAGATTTTTACTTCCCTTCCAGATGGACGACCCACACTCAAAATTGATAAACAAGTAGATGAATTAACTTCCCTCGTATGAACAAGATGTAATGGCAGATGTGATGGATGATGGCTCATCTTTTTAGTTAATTGCCTCCATAAGTTTTCAATTAATTTGTTTGGTCTAGCATAGTAGCAAAATCCGTAGAGGTGTGCCCATTTCACGTCAACTTGAGCTCTGAACAATTAAAAGCCAAGTACGTCCTTCTTGGAAAAATTCACCATTTTTAAAGTCTTGAAGCTCATAATCAAGTTACAAATTTGCAAAATCTATTTTTTAAGATTGTAAAGTCCCAATAGGATACTCTAGAAATCTATTTTAAAATCATTATGAAATTATGAGTGGATCAAACACTCAACCCTCTAGCTCTACATCTAAAAGACCCTTTGAGGAGGATATTATGGCCTATTTGTTGGGTTCCTCAAAATAGCCTGTGTGTAACCTCAACCCTAATACACTAGAGGGGATGGTAGACATAACTAGAAATCACAAAGATGTTGAGCTGAAGAACTAGGATGACACAGTCACTGAGTGGGAATTGTTCGTACACTAGTATGGACAAAAGAAACCATCATTCCCTATCTCCAATGCATGGACCTATGATTTGGGGAAGTTGGTTGTGCCTAATGTCTTTATAAATGTGGAACTCATTAGACACCTTGCTTCTAGGTATGATAAAAATATCAAAGTAATTAGGGCATTGGATGGAAGTTTCCTTATGGATATAACCAAGGAGTTTATTTATGAGGTTTTTAGATTCAATGTGGATGAAAGTAAGGTTATAGACCTTGCTTCTTTCAAACAAAAATACTAACAAGACAAAAGTAGCTTTAGAGTGAAATGGATCCCTAGATTTAGACAAAAGGGGTTCAAAGGAAAGTCATTCAGAATCCTTGATAACAAACATGAGCCTTTTGATGTCAAGTCTTTTGAAACTATTTTAGAAGAATATATTAGGAATTATGCCAAGTGTTGGGAGAAGATGCGGACTCAAAAATGGAGATACATCTTATGTATATGGCTATTGATATGCAACATCCTTTTGTCAATAGTGACTTTGACTATGCTAGCTTTTTAGTTGAGGCTATTCACAATCAACTAGTGGACATTAAGAGAAGGCAAAGTGGTAAGGAGCTAGAGGTGAATTTCAAGTGGTATTCTCTCCTTTTCCATATGCTTTTGTACAAAGGGAAAGATCATTTCAGTAGAGTTTTATAACTGAACATGAAAGATAAAGAGGGGAATGATCTCCCAGTGCAATGTTGGACCTATATTTGGGACAAACATTATAGTGAGTCCAACTATGTTACTTTTGAGAATTTCTTTGTAAGACAAGTCATGGAAAGGTTGGGTCTACCTAGAATCAAATTGCATAAGGAAAATTTGGATTTCCTTAGGCTTGAAGATAAGAGGTCAGAGTTAGGAGTATGACATAACTAGGGAGATTATTACCTCTATGATAGTTCATTTGTTATTAGAATGTATGAGTTCCCTCAAGCCCCCCATGTGCTACCTAGATATGTGTCACCCAGGTTGGCATTCATGGAAATTATATGGAAATTGAATGAGACTAATCAATTTCATTGAATGAAATAAAAGAAAGGGCCTTTTTTTCCCTTATGTTACTACATTTTTAGATTTCACTTCAACCAGAGACAGGTTACATAGGCTGAAAAAAATGCTACAGGAATATAGGTTATTTCAAGTACAAATTAGGGATTTTGACCTTGAAAGTTTCATACACCAGTTCAGGAAAAGTATCAGAAGGTATGATTTTCACCATCAGGTTGATGAAAACAAGGATGTTGTAAGAAATTATAAGGATGAATATGAGGTAATAAACAGAAAGGTGAAATAGCTTGCATTCATCAAGGCAGAGACTTTCAAGAAAAAAAGGATAAGGATTATCCTAGAGCATTTTCTGATATTGATGACCCAATTGCCAAGATTGAGGTGGTGTTGAATAATTTTGATAGAGTTGTAGGTAAGGCCTCTACCTTGGAAGAGAAACCAACAAAGCGGCCTAGACTTGACCTTTCTATTAGAAGTCCCCAGGGGACTGTTATTAGAGAAAATGTGCAATCAAAACCACCATAGGTCACTCCCTCTCATCCCCCTCAAATAATCATTATGCATTCTCCCCCAAGAGAGCAACCACAAAAGAGGATTAAAGTTGAGCAACCACCAATTTTGGTTGAATATTCCATCAATTTAGATGAAAGTAAAGATTTTCATATCACCATGGATGAAATTCAACAATATATGCCATCCCCACAAGACCAAATATTGTTGGCCTTCTTTAGCAAAGGTTCAGGTTGGACATGGATATGGGGAGAGATAACCTCAATGATGTGAGGGAATTTGCATGTTAAAATTTTTTATTTGATGATGAGTTTGTAAAATCTCAAGAGTTTAAAGATTTTGTTATGAGAGTAAAGAGGGAGTAGTACCATAAAATAATTCAGTTGGCACAAATAGATGTTCCTAGAGAAAAGTATGATGAAGTAGTTGCAAAGTTAAGGGGAAAAATGAATTTTGAGTCCAAAAACATTACACCTGAAGAAGGAAGAAGAATGGTGCAATATAGTGGATTGCTACTACTGCCTAAATGGGACATTGCTTTTGTAATTGTCTTTGATACTATTAGAAAACAAGGAGAAGTTTTTTCCACAAAAGAGGAAGTAAAGATGGCATTGTCAAGATCAGGGTTCAACCTACATTGGGAAGCCCTTGCAATTTGGGTGCTTTCCCCAAATATAAATAAGCCTAATATTGTTGAAGAATCAAAGGATATCAAAGGGATATTGATTGTAAAGAGGGTGTATGACACCTCTGCCCCTGAAGTTATTGCATTAGTGGTAGATGTTGGAAAGTTTAATGAAGTTATTGTTCGAAGGTTGCAAGACAAACTTAATACATTATTGAAGGAAAAAAATGATTTCATGGAATCTTACAACCAACAATAGGTATTATTGGCTCAAAAAACATCCCTTCTTGCAAGTATACACGAAGCAGGCTTCTCTTATATAGCTCCCCCTGCTCATGTGATGATTGAAAATGAAAAGCTTAAAGAAAAGATTCAAATGTTGGAAGAGAACTTGGAGAATTTTCAGCAAACTCAGCAAAAGGATAATGTGTGCATTGCAACATGCATCCTAGAGCATAGACTATCTAAAATCTTAAGAATACTGGAAGATACCTATGTTTCATATCTAAATTTGAGAGATGCCATTACCAGAATAAGTGGGGATCAAGAGCGGATCAAATGTATATTTGAAATATGGAATCCTAGATTTACATATTTGGAAGTTATGTATAAGGGAACTGAAAACACATCTGATGCCCCATCTGGTATCCATCTCACTTTTGAGATTATCAAGATGGCACGAAATCATAAAGGGTATATGGAAAGTATAATTGAAGCTGCACAAAAAAAATGGAATCTTTCATAAATGTTGACAAAAGGGTTGTACCTTGCCTATTAGAATATGATGGGGAGTTGAAGATCCTAGAGAAATGAAAGTATAGTTTCAATATTGTAATCCCCACACTCCTCCCTCTAATTTTCAAAGATCAAAATTTTGATTTAAATTAGCTTAATTCCTATCCAGATAGGATGGTCAATGCAGAACAATTGATGGATTTTTTTTGTAGAGAGGCAAGTGCTTTACTTGATGCCAAGTATCATCAAAATTTGAAGAATGCAGAAAATATCTTAGCTCATGACTAGCCTTCTGAGGATATATTTAATGCATGGAATGAAAAGTATAATTGTTTACCTGGCTTGTGAGTGGATCCATGTTTTTATTCTTATGCCTCTTGTCTAAGATTCTGGTTGTCAAAAAGGTCTAGGATGAGGTTATTTGCTTGTCCCTTCCCTTATGTTATAAAAGGGAATCCCGAGCCTCATTCAAAGGGTTTTGATTTTTTGATATTTCATCTTTGTAAGCTCATTTTTTTACAATTTAAGCTATTTGATAGCACAAATAGGAAATGTTGTAATTTTTCTCTACAATAGCAACAAATGGCTCAAATACTCAGTTTATTTCTTTAATTTTGAATATAGTTTATTTCTTTAATTTTGAATATCAACCTATCTTTCTCTCCAATATTGTATTCACTATCTTTTGACTCAAAATAATCAAGGGTTATTTATAAGTTGTCATATCACATCATGTTTTATGGATATTGAACTATTAGCTTTTGTTCAAGGAATGGATTAATATTGCTTTCAATTATTCATCAAAGATTATGTGAATACAATAGGAATTTATAAGTAGTGTGATAAGTGTTGTTCTTTGCTTGGTTTCTCATTATAAGGCAGTGAAGTTATAAGAAGCCATGAGTTGGTTTGTTGTAGGAGCATATTTCATTTTTTGACTCTATTGCAAATAAGGCACTGATCAAAATAATTCATAAAGTTTGAAGATTGATGTAGAATCACATATCAAATCAAAATTCAAAATTTTACTTTACTATAAATTTTATGTTTTATGCACAAATCCATGTTAGCAAGGAAACATTAAGGTTGAGTTGAATGGTGAATCATTGAGTAAATGTAAAACTTATCAGTATGACACAATTAAAATATGAAATTATTAATAATATATTAATGTATTCGATCTAATTCATAACTTTATGGAATACAATATAAAATATCATTAACTACATTTTGGAATATGATTCATGAAGTGCAGTATAAATACCTAAAAAATTGCTAATTCACTTCCATTTTCCAAATCAATTATTAGTCATCACTCT
Source organism: Sequoia sempervirens (assembly GCA_007258455.2). Classification (NCBI taxonomy): domain Eukaryota; kingdom Viridiplantae; phylum Streptophyta; class Pinopsida; order Cupressales; family Cupressaceae; genus Sequoia; species Sequoia sempervirens. The sequence continues at coordinate 357,835,702 of VDFB02105785.1, forward strand.
GATGATGAGATTGAGAGTCATCTTGACTCTGAGTTTGGTCTTCATTTTCTTCGCCTTGCGAACGTCCACTTAATTGCATCTCAAGATCAACTTTTATTGTTTCACTTTCATTTGTGCCACTACCACCAAGGTTTGGAGTGTTGCACAACCCTCTTCTTTCACATATGGACTTATAGATTGTGAGTTCCCTTTCGAAAGGAAAACTTCAGACATTGTACCTAGTTGCAAACACCCTCAAGCAATTTTTAAAATTCTTATCTAGTTTGTTTCTTATCTTTGATTTCAAAAACCCCAATGCATTGAAAACTCTCTCATCCTCCATCGACCCCAATATCATTGTTTGACATAAGTCAACAATTTTGAAATATTCTAATAACGATTCACATAATATTTCACTCTAACATGAAGTTGTCCAAACCCTTTTTATCAATCCTGCTTCCATGGGATTCTCCATGAACTCAAACTGGTCAATCATACTTATTGCAAAATGCTTAGCTTGTTCTCTAAGCTTAATTTCATTTATAATTCCTCCTATTTTCTATCTATTTTATTCTATACTTTTTAAAAAGTGTTCAGCCAAGGTAATTACTTTTTTATGAAAAAATTATGGGCTCACGTAGTTTCCTGGAGTCCAAAATTGAGGATACACAATAGACATGGCTTCAAGTATTTCTTCTCAAGGGAATCATTCATAGATCTCTAAGGAAAGATATTTTGCAATATCCTATAAATTAACACTAATAGATTTAACAATTTCATTAAAAGCTTCCTTTGTAATAGATACTTCTCCAGTAGAGCGCCTAATTATTGTACAATAGTGCATTAGTATCTCAAATCCACATACAAAGACACATAGCTACCCACTTGCATTAAACTATAAAGAAATTTTAGGATTATTCAAATTTATAATTAACTACCAGCTTACAAAACTTGGACTTTGAAATGGATAATCTATTAGCTCTAGATATAGATTATTGAGGGTCATACATGTCATTCTACATAGTTTGGTATATTCATAGATATACATAGTTCTGTCTTAGGATTTCTTCACAAGATTGTTCATTTTATCCAGCATGGGGAGAAGACCAGCTAAAGTTAAGAGTGTATCTATATTGCTTAACCTATGTAAGAGGTCAAGAGCTTTTCCTACTGTGTTGTGATGTTCATCCATTACTCCAATCAAGGATCGATATTCTTAAAAAACTCATTGCATTGGTCCATGCAAGGAGATCAATCTGGTATCAACAACCTTAAGAAGCTTGTTTCCTCCTATTATTCCCTTAGAAAAATTTTAAATTCCACAAAACATTTGGGACTTCAATAGAAGTATCTGTATAACTCATGAACAAGATTTTCAACTTTTGATACTATAGGAAACTGGTAAACAATTCTAAATGCTAAATTCATTATGTGGGCCATCAATGAATGCCAATCATGTATGGTGAACAAGTAGTTTATAAGTTTATGCAAAGACCACCTGTGACCTTGCATTACTGTAGCTCCATCAACTCCTACAGATACCAACTTTTTTCCAACTGTCAAGTCATCCATACCTCTAATTTCATTCAAATATTTCTTAACTAGTTCAAATAGATTTTGCAATGTTTCTTTCCTTCATTTTATGAACACAAAGAAGATGAGGTTGGTGGACATGTTGGTGTATACTATGCACATGCATACATACCTAATAAGTATTATCTACCTCATTAACTTTATCTAAAGATAATGCAATGAAGTTTGATTCTTTTATTTTCTCTTGTAAATCTTGTTTTTCCACCTCAACAAGACAACTTTCCCAATCCCATCCAACGTTTATTGACCAATGTGTGCTAGGAAAGTGAGGAACACCCAAAAAAGATAATAAATTATTATATTTTTGGTAGTATGTCATAGGACACCCTCTAGAAAAAACATCTGAATAATTTTCACTAGTTGTGTTGTTGCCATTACCTTTCCAAATCGAGCTTCAATTGAACCTCCACATGTAGCGAGATTCACCATTCTTTGCATATGATCATCATATTCCAGGGCATACTTAACATGAAGAAATTCTTCCTTTAATTTCCATCTTACTACTAATTTTTCCTTTTCGTCTATGATTTTTTTTCATAAACTTTACCGATATGCTTTTCTATAGTGTCAAGATTTAGTTGTGACTTCTTGTCTCTTTTACATTTCCAACTATAAATATTACACTTGCATTTTGTTGGAGGTTCATCTTTGTTTGCATTCTCCACTAGTTCAATGAAAGGGTACTTTAACACCCAATCAATCTAAAAATTCTTTGTCATTTCCCACTCGCACCCTGTTTTTATTTAGCTTTTCTTTTCTTGCTGCCAACATCATCTACGACGCTAGAATTTTCATCCAAGTCAATTATCTCATTCTCGCTGACTAGGGTATCCCTTGGAACATCTTTTGTGACATTTACATCCTCTTCTAACTCAATTAACTCAATCCCACCTTCTGGTGAGGTATTGTGAATGCCTTCTTCATTAATATTTGGTGCAAGAGTTGATGATGTAGCTCCATCTTGATCTAATAGATCAGAAACATTACCAATTCCAAAGTAGGACATTATTGTAACTCTACATTTTGGAAATTTTGATGGCCTCATATTCCCTTCACCACCTTGAGGATTCTTACCCTTGTTGCACTTGCTACTCGACATCTTGATCTCTCACTTCGAATAAAACCTAAAAAAAGTCTTCTTGTTTAAGGACATAGAATATAGATCGCATTCCCTACTCAATAACATCTTTAAGATTGAAGCAAGAATGGAAAAGAGATAAAAAAATATTATAACACTATGAAGAAATTATCACTTACCTTTAGGTTTTCACTGACTTTCTATTTGTTAATGCAAGAATGTCTATGTTGTAAGTTTTTAACTTGCCTATGATCAAGGTTCCAAGTCCAACTTTCAAATCGAGAGCTCGCAAGTTTAGAACTAAACAAAATATGTAAGAATAAATCAAAGTTTCAATTGTATTTATATCAATCCATATTTTGTGAATTCTGAGGGATTTTTAAATGGTATAGTAAAAATTTGGTGAATCTTGCGTCATTATACAATGATACATTTAAGTGTTGGGAAAATAAAACCTCGATGGAGCACATATGTTGTAATTTTCAAGGAAATTATGGCCCTAAGATTAGCATGGAGGTGTCATGGTAATTGGCGAAATGGTGAAATGTGTCCTCAAACATAATTATTTTTAAATGTTATTGGTGAAATGGGTCCTCATAAAATAAATCAATGGAAAATGGAAATGCATTGGATCGATAATTCGTAAAATTCATGTAATTTGGCCACCCTATTGGTTGTGATTTATTCGCCAATTTTGACTTGGCCGATATGTAATATTCACCAATTGGTGAAAATTCACCACAAAAAAAATCCCTGCCTTGCAAGCATGCAAGAGCTGCCTGATCTTCAATCTCAAATCACCATTGTTGATCAATCTAAGCTAAGGAATTAGGCACTAGATAGGAAAAATTAAAATCTCTACACACTTCACCAAGCCAATAATCACAAGGACGAAGGGACCGGTAACACAATGATCCATAAGGCTTAATTTATTACTTAAGCAACTGGTTACCACCTGTTTAGAGTCAACACAAGAATAGAAATGTTGTGTGATGACATCACTGAAACCCTTAGGGTTCTTTTACAAAACCCTAGCTAGACTAGCGATCAGAAATAATTTATTTTTGAGCTTAAGATTTATCACCTAAACTTGCGGAATATACACCTAAGATGCATTCAAAAAAACCATATAAAATCTATTGTTTGATTCCTTTGCAAACCACTAAAATTTCCTACATCAAGACTATACAACATCTATGCAACTTTTGCAATGTTGCTTGACAACATTACAAATTTTCAAGACCTATAGTAAGCAACTACAAACAATCTTCCTGAGCTAGTCTATTGACATCAATGATCATCATGAATACCCTTTGACATCAATGATAACAATTTCAACAATCTCCCCCTTTTTTATTGATGACAACACCTGAAAATGGAAACACTTGAAAAAATATAAAATTGGCAACATCATTCATACTCCTTTCTATACCATTGCATCATTCACTCTGCATTCTTCGTGCATCCTCCCTAAATACAAATTTTTATTATACTCTCTCAAAATAAAAATAATCACTATAAATCATTGTTCTCCTGAGCAAAATATTGCATACTATACTCTCTCCCTAACACCAATTATGTAACAACCTCGGTGTTCTACTCAGTAAAATTTCCAATGTTTTCACCTCAAGTGAATAACCATGATGCCAAAACATAGTAATAAAAAATGTATTTTCATAATGTAAATTACATGCACATTTGAAACAACATTATTTCCAAATTTCCATTGCATTCCATTGTAATTTCACAAATCTTTCCATAGCATAGATGTCATATTGAATGAACTCAAGTATGTCATTCATGATTACATCCTTCCATATAAATGGGCACATGATACATACATAGATCCTCTGAGCTTCATCTGGCAATAGATATACAAATTAGTCCTAATGTTGTCTCATTGGTGCATACATTCTAAATGTCCTTGCTCACTGGTGCAAACACTCCAATTGTCCCTAATAATGGTGCAAACATCTGCAAACCTCGACCACCGACTAGTGAGGAGAAGCATCACTCAAGCACTTTTCTGCCAACCACAGACTAAAATGTGGTCCCCCGTACATCTGTCACAAATGACAAGATGGCCCTACCCTTCGACGAAGAGATTGGTTAGTAAACCTAATAACAAATGCCTATCTGAGCTTAGCGTTGTGTCCTACAAACCAGAACCTAATCATACGTTTGTCTTCCCTAGGAGTATGAAAATCCTAAACTAGAATGCATATAAGGAACACATTGAACTGACATTGTAAACAGTGGCTACTTACACTACTTTGGCCAAAGTATTCTCACCTAGTACTTTGAGTGACAGTCATCCCATTCACATACACTACCATAGCTTGGTCTGGTTTATGACCGTTCATATACTATGCTTAGGCAATTTCCTCCCATAGGTAATTCCCTTACCTTAGAAATAATATATTCCTCTTTCCCCAAAACACTATGGTATCTCTACCAATAAGCCTAAGCACTAGTTACCCCTTCAATGGATATTCCTATCCTAGGTATAACATATGAGCCTATCTTTGCATAAAAAAGCTATTCTCTTCAAAAGACAATCTAGTCCCAAGTATAACTTTATAATCTAGAGTATAGCTACATAAGCCTCATCGTAATCATAGATTTAATAACTAACTCCATTTAGTAAAACAACACATAATAAGTGATACTCATTAAGAATATAACCTTATCAATGAATGGCATCAATTGAAGCATAATCATATCAATAGATGATTCCATTTGAGAGTGTAATCCCCATAATTAAAAGGGTTTAAACAAAGAGTCTACTCTTTAATACTATAACTTTGTATTTAAGAGTGCAATGCCACTAATCAAGTAGCAGCTCTAACTCACTACGTAATCCCACCTATGTTCCAAGAAAGTTACTTTTAACCTATTGGTTTCAATATACTTCTCAACCCTAATAGGTTACCCCAACTTGGGGTTTTATCTAGTAGAAAAGTATGATCAATAGATCATATACTTATAGATTAGCAATGACTCATCCTCTCATTTCCTCCAAACTGTTGATGTACAACTAAACCTTATCGTTCCTAAGTTTCCTAACATCAAAGTCAATAGTGTCAAGTCACTTCGTGACATTGATATGTTTCACACTATGAATAGCCCTTAGGCTATTCGTTTTTAATCATATCTAGTATATTTACACTTATAACAAACAACCTCTCCTATTATGGAGTATTTACAAGCACTTTCACAGGAAATCATAAACAACTTCTTTTTCCTTTCCAAAGTAAATGCTATAATTACCCAATGCAAGCAATCTCAATAAAATCAAATATAGCACTCAAGAATCAATCTTTCATAAAAAAAGACAAGTAAAGGAAGATTATATCCTCATTCCTACAATACGCTTATCCAAATGATTGATTTGATGCCAAGCTTTCCAACAAATCTTACTAGCTTCACTTTGACCTCACAAGCAATACTTCAATAAACCTTTCCCATAAGTGGATAATATGCTTCTTACAAAATACTCAAGGCTCTCACAAAATACTCAGAAAGAAATTGTAGAATAATGCAGATTAGAAGAGCATAATAGAATGCATCCAAATGAGACAACATGCCTCTCTATTTATACAACAAAAAGAGATATTGCATCCTATAGAAAAGGCATGCAGAATGATAGCAATCTCCATGCTAGTCGACTCACTTCACTTAGCAAAAAGGTGGCAGCAATCAAAGATTTTACTCAGCACAAGAAGCTACAGGTCGACCTCTATGTTTTGACAATAGCTAAAGACTATTTCAATCTGCACATGATCAAATGATGACAATTGAATTGTTTCCAAAATGGACTTTTATAGCATTTATAACTTCATATCTTGGCACCAAGTATGCAACCTACTCTCCTATTGTTTAGCGTGAATTTACTTATTGAATCAGTCTACATTCAAAATGCAACACATGCACAAGGTGGACTAAATCTAAGCTTAGTAGAAAACAAAGGAATGAAGAGTCACTTAGGCACACAAATATTCCTTGACCAATTCTTTTCCTTGTAACTTTTCCTATTATCATGAATTTTACATTTTACTTTGTTGTTGGAAACTATTCCATTGCTTTATGATGAAGCGTCCAAAAGTAAATTGTTGTTTACTAATTCAAAGATGCCATTTCATAGCATCAACTAAGGTGTATATGCTATATCAACTTAATTGCAGTGCTATACATTGCATATAATTTGATCTTTACTCAATGCCAATATATATTATATTTGTCCTTTAAAGGCTTTGTATATGTTATATACAATCGACCTCTAGCATTATATATACAATGTATGCAATATTTATATACATATATATATATGTATGTATGTATGTATGTATTTGTATATATCACTCACATACTCATAAAGGAATATATCATTCAATATTTGAATGCATATTAACCATTTACTCAGCCATAAGTAGTATACATAGTATGCATAGCATCCAATGCTTGTACGTATATACATGCATATATATATACGCAAAAGCATTCAATGATATCAATATATATATCATTACTTTCATATATATGCATGATAATAATATTATATATAATATTGATTATATATATATATAAATATATATATATATTCCTCTATGTTCATGTATATGTACGTATACATGTATTTATGTATATATCTTATATATACATCTGATTGCACCATTAAGCACATACACAATTACCATATTATTGATAGGATATATATGTGTGATGTATATACACACATATGCATACATGTAGCATTGTTTGTTTGATAACACCATACTTATAAGCAACTTGTTCATAAGCGTGCATAGGTATGTATACCTAAGTACTCTCATGCACGTGTTCCTCCATGCATATGGTCTATCGTCGACATGCATTTTCATACATGTTTATATGCATTCAATGTATATTCAACTCATCAATTAAGCATAGTAACATTAGAAGAACTCATAAGTTCCAAACATATAAACATCATCTAAGCATGCATTCTACAGTAATCATGACCCTTACTAATGCAAACACTTAGCACTAAAGGATGACTTACCAATTCCAACACAATAACTTGACTCAACCATTCTATTGTGAGTGTGTGTAAGCTCAGATAGGTATCATTAAGGGTTATTTGACCAATCACTTCTCCTGAGTGATACTTCCCCTCCACTTGGAGGAATGAAAGTGTCCCTGCAACCAGCTCAACACATTTTCAATGGTAGCTAGATGTTCATAATAAATATATATGCATCATAAAACTTAAGCATATTTATATAGCAATATATGTTCATCATAAATGTAAACATATTTACTCTTCCAAGGCAATAATACCTTAATACTTATTTTAGTATTCCCTTTATTAACAAACATAACATATTATGATTGCATTTACCATCCTATTTACTCGTGAAGGTAAAAGTAAATCAGTAATAACAAGATTGGGTGTGACAAATCACAAAAGAATACCTTTACATACCTTTCTCCCATTTTATATACACTATCTCGCCCTTTGTCATTGATGGAAATGCCTGAAAATGGCAACACTTGAAGAACTCTAAAAAAAGGCAACATCATTCATACTCCCCCTTTCTATACCATTGCATCATTCACCTTGCATTCTCCCTACATACAATTTTTTCTTAGACTCTCTCAAAATAAAAATGATCATTGTAAATCATTATTCTCCTAAGGAACACCTTGCATACTATACTCTCTCCCTAACACCAATTACAAAGCATACCTCTGCATACTTTTCTCCCATTTTATGTACTCTCCCCCTTTGAAATCAATTACAAAGGGATAGACCAAGGATACAGAATTACTCTGTTATGCTCCCCCTAGATAAATACTTTTTGTATTCAAGCAGACATAGGAGAAGGAACAACTCCTAATTTCTCCTCGAGATATTCAAATGACTCCTTTGGAAGGGGCATGGTAAATATGTTTGCCAGTTGATCTTTTGTAGCTACATATTCCAATTTGACTTCCTGTGCAACAACATTTTCCCTAAGAAAATAACACTTAATGGATATTTGCTTGGTTCTAGAATGCATATCAAGATTTTTTGAGATGTTTATTGCAATATTACTATCACAAAAAATACTAATTGGCCCATCAAAATTCACCTGGATATCTTGTAATGTTCATTTCATCCACAACACCTGATTACAACAAGATACAACAATAATATATTCAGCTTCAGCTATGGTTAAAAAAGATGACTCTTGTTTCTTACTTAACCATGCTACCAATCTATCTCCTAGAAAGAATGCATAGCACTAGTACTCTTTCTATCCTCCACACAACCAATCCAATCTACATTAATGTATACAATTAAAGTGAAGTCATCACCAACAATATAACATATACCATAGTCTAATGCACTCTTCAAGTATCTAAAAATCCTCTTCACAGCCTTAACATGTGTCTCCTTAGGAGCAACTTGAAATCTAGCAACCGTGCAAACAAGTTACATCATATCATGCCTTGTTGTAGTGAGATATAAGAGACTTACAATCATGGATTTGTAAAATTATTGATCTATTGAATCAAACACATCATCTTTGTTAAGCTTACATTCAGTGACCATAAGTGTGCTAACTGCCTTGCAATCTTCCATCTTGTATTTCTTCATAATTCCCTTCACATACTTAGTCTATGAAATGAAAATCCATGTATCTAACTGATTGACTTGTAAACCTAGGAAAAATGTTAATTCTCCTAGCATGGACATCTCAAACTCTTTTTGCATTGTAGTAGAAAAAACTTTGCACATCTCATCATAGTTGCTACCAAAAATGATATCATCAACATAGACAATAACAACCAGTATATGTTCACCTTCACATTTGAAATATAAATTACTATTAGCAATACCTTTATTATACCCCTACTTTGGAGATATTTGTCCAACCTAGAGTACCAAGCCCTAGGGGCTTGTTTTAAACCATACAGAGCCGCTTTCAATTTGTATACATAATAATTTTTTTTTTCACAATAACCCCTTTAGTTTGCTTCATATTAACTTCCTCATCCAGATAAACTTGATAAATGAAAATTTTACATCCATTTGGTATACTTTGAAATTCTTAAAAACTAAATATGCAAGAAACATTTTAATAGCCTCAAGCCTAACTATCGGTGAAAATGTCTCATCAAAACATATACCCTCAACTTGAGCATAGCCCTTGTAGGCTAATCTAGCTTTATTTCTTGCTATCTTTCCATCTTCATTTAGTTTATTCCTGAATACCCATTTTGAGCCTATGACATTCTTATCAGCAGGCCTAGGAACAAGTTCCCAAGTCTGATTTTTCTCTATTTGACTAATTTATTCTTTCATGGCTTCAATCCAACTTTCATCCATACTAGATTCTTCATAAGATTTAGGCTCTGTTTCATAAAGTAAAGAATAGTTTACATATTCTTGTTGTGCAAGCTTTCTTCTTGTCATGACACCATCAATTTTTTTTTCCAGGAATTTGCTTCTCAAAATGATCTCTTTTGACAAATTTGGGTGGAGCTTTTGGAGTAGTGTTAGGCTTTTCTTCTTCATCAACATCACTCTCTTCTTGTGACTTTTCTTTTGCAAATTCTTCTTTTTCTTCATAAGAAGAGAATTTTGAATATATGTCATCTTTGTGTAATAGATGGGAGTAATATTCATCCACTCTAACATTCACACTTTCAACTATCTTTTGTAACCTTTTTGTCATGCCCAAGAAATTTTATCAAGAAATCTCAACAATTTTTTTTTTATCACATTAATTATTACCTTAGTTATTTGTTGCCTTCAAAATTTAGTTACTATTAACTCTCTATGATCAAGGATCTTATATTGATAACAATTCTTACTAGAATTATTATAGTTATTATTGATAATTTCCCACTCATGAAAGAAAATATACTAAGTATCACTCCCATAAATACCATTAGCTAAAAGTTGGTTGCATATAATTATTTAAATTATTTGATTTTTCCTTTCATATCTATATTAATGTCATTAGCTGAAATGATATATATATATATATATAACTTAGATCATCACCGTCATATTTTATTTATATCATTAGCTATCATTAGCTTAAGTGATATTCATATAGTTATTTAAATAATGTCAATTCATTTGTATTAATTTTCATATTAGTATTACTATTCACAATTATAGACACTACTATAAAACTATGGTATTACCATTAATATGGATCACAATAATTTAAATCTTATTCCGTAGTGTTTGATTAATAAATGTTAGAAGCCAATATTAATGTTATTACCAATTACTATGTTATCATTTAATATTTTACTATTAATATTTTCTAGTTAATATTAATAAAATTATATTATATCAATATTTAATATCATTTTCAAAATAATAATTCCCATTCATAAAATTTTTAATTTCTAACTAATATTAATAATAACATTAACATCCTCATTTGATAGAATTATATTTAATTAATACTCCATCCCTTATGTATCTTACATTTCCCTCTTACACTAGCTACATGATTACATTATGTTTCCCAATTACTAATATCATAAATGAATCATATTTATTCCAACCTCTCTAATGATAATATAAAGTTAAATTATTATGCACATTAAATTATAACTTGCACTCATAATTATAGAGTAAGATTTTATAATTATAATAAAGCTTACTTCACAAGTGAGGATATTAAAATTCATATTTTTATCTTATCATTACATCAAAAAAGCAATAACATAAAAGATAAAAAGAAACCCTAGTTTTCATCCTTATGGGCATTTGCCCTAATCCTTTATTTTCAATTCTCTTTACTTAGCTTCTCTTTTAATTGAGAGGAGATGGCGGCTGCATGGTTGGGAGAGAAATTGATGTTTTCTTTGCTTTTCTTCACTCCTAATTTTTCTTCAAAGGCACAGTGGAAGAGGATGTTGCTATGAAGCCTGAGATTTTTTTCTGTTTTCTCTTTTTTCTTTTGGTTTTTTTGTGCTTGAAGAAGACAAATCTGTAGATGGAAAGCACAGGGATTTTATTTTGTTACTCATATGTTTTTCTCTTCTAATGGCCGCCACTTCCATTAGCGCCCTCCAACTCCAGTTAATATCTGTTTATTTTGTTTTATGTTCTTTTTATTGTATTCAGGCTACAAATCTATGGCAGGGAGAGGGAATGTTTTTATTTTATTTTATTTTTTTCTTCCTTTATGCAGACTGTATTCACACCTGAGGCTGCATATTACCCTTTATTTACTAAATAGGGGGTTTTGTTTTTATAAGACAAATCAAAATATCTGGATTCGTTTTCCTTTGGGGAGGGTGAAGGATATTATTTATTCTAGTTTGTTGTTTCCTTTCATTCATTTAGTATAGTACCTTACTGATGTAATTTATTTATTATTTATTTCTTGAGCATTTTGCATATTCATTATTTTATGGCTTCTTCAAGTTGAAATCTGTATACAACAGGGATTATTTACTAGCACCAGAATGTTGTTTTACTATGCAACATAAAGGGTTATCTCAAAGACAGTAGATGCATTACCTGATATCATATTTTTCCCCAACTTTTATTTATCAACATGACTGAAGATTCATAGAGCTAAGGTATCTGATTTTATTGTCAATGCTGGGCTTTACCAGCAAAGGAATGGTTTCCATTTTATTATGTACTATTATTTTCTTATATTCATTTTAAGTTCTTGAATTTGAAAAAGAAAAAAAAACTCTATCCTTTTTACATATCTTGCAGGAAATAAAGGTTTGATGTGTTACAAAAGCTTGCTTATAAAAATGAGGCTATTGTTCATAGCAAATGGCTTTCTCAAAAACTTGGTTATTTATTGGAATGTATATATTTTCTTTAATTTTAAATCTGTTCATAATACATAGATCTGAGGTTATTCTTATATGCATGCCATTATTAAATATTATACATAATAGTTTTATATATATTTAAATATTAAAATATATAATATGTAAAAAATATATATCACATTTGAATAAATCATATATTTAAATTTCCTTATAAAATCTACTTTAAATTTGAATTAATGAATTGTTGATAGCTACCTTATGTTTCTTTTTAAAGAGGTGGAGTTAAGAAGGTAAATATATATATATATATATATATAAGTTTAAGTATGATTCACTTAATTATGCTTTTTTTTATTATTATTATTTTCATCACTATTTTGTAGATAAGGAAAATAACTTCATTCTAAATATTGGGAATAGTCAAGATAAAACTCCTAATTTTAGTTGTGCAACTTAAGGAAATATAATTAATCTTATATTCTAATATAAGAGAAGATAAGTTTATACACATGAGAGCCACCTTAATAGTTTCGAATTTTTTTTTAAAAAAATAGAGTATTTGTGAAAGCTTATTACAACTAGCTTGCTTACTTTTCTTTATTTTTTTTTTCTTTTTACTTGTTCTTCTCAACAAATGAATCTATTTCTCCAACCCCCTTATTCCTCTTTGAAACTTAAATGCATAACTCTTTTTTTTTTCTTTTCTTTTAAGAACCCATTTTGAAATACCCATCACATTCTCCACTATGAACACACACTACAACATTTTATGTTAACTTTGAAACCCAAGATTCCTTCATTTTCATTACAAATGAATACCATATTTCTTTCATTTTATCAACAAAACTTTAAGTATAAATTGAACAACATTTTTGCTTTGAATTCTATAAATAATACATGTCAATAAATAAGAGCTTTCTCTTCTCATTCTTCCATTTTTTAACCATATGTTGTCATTCAGCATTACAACAATACTTAATAATGCAATGACTAATACACAAATGATTAAGGCTTGCTCTTATTACAAATAGTATTAGAAAGACAATTTTTTATTTTAAAAAAAAACATAAAATATACCTTGGTCTTTATATTCTTTAATTTTACAATAAAACACTTGTCCTCAATATTGGAACCATATATAAGAATAAAATGAATAAAACACAAAATAATTAGGCTTGCTCACCACCCTACCATAATGGCATCATGAAGCCTCATGGGCTCTAGCCATACCCCTGAGCAAGAAATAACAACTACCATTGATCTAGGTAGGAAGTGAAAGAGAATAGCTTAACTACAAATTTACCCATACATAAATTTGGACATCCCACTTGATTTGAAATCCATAACAAAATATCACAACACAAATTTCCTACTCAAACAAGTTGATAGAAATGAGAAGAAATCACTTATCTCCACCATGTTGCATTTTGAACTCCTCTTTTACATGTGAGAGCTCCTTGCTTCTTTTCCAATTTTCTTCTCTTCTTCTTTCCCAAACTTCAAATTCTCCAAAAGAGTTCTCCAGAGGAGAAGTGGGTAACATCCATTTTCTCTTTTCCATCCAAGTATATAGGAATTCAACTTGAATTCACTTGAATGAGAGAGAGACACTTGTCACTCTCTCATTTGATCTTTCAACACACATCCCCACAAATTCTCACACATGTGTGAGACTTTTGGGGAGATGGGGAATGTACTATGACACTCTACCCAACATCCCTTACAAGGTGGCTTCACACATGTGAAAGCCTTGATGCTCTTCCCAAGTTCATTAATGAACTTTGGGGAGTGGTGGGAGAGTGACAAGTCACTTCTCCCAACTCCCAAGGACTCAAATTCGTCACACTTTTTCAAGTGGACTTTTGAAGGGTCATATCATGTCCTAAGGACAAAGTCACATGTCCAAAAGATCCCCCTTCCATAGGTATAGGCCTTAGGGGTCTATTTTTGCACTAATATCAAAGAAATTGACCATACAACACCCTAAAAAGACAACTTTAAAGGCCAATTCGAAATTCAAGACCTAACTAAGGATTTGAAAACCCTAATAGATCTTACACTCTTAACCACATGACTATAATCAATAAGGATCCAAAAAGTACCTACACTAAGCCACCAATCATTAAAACCCTCCACTCAATTAACAACTTAGACAAAACCCTAATTACCTCCTAGGTCATAGGGTCAAAAATCAAAACTTCAAAAGATAAATATTTACTTGGGTCTAGATTGTTCTCCCTTTTACCCTTGGCATTACTCTCATATGCATTTTTCCAAATACATGTTAGGTTAGAAATATAATAAATACCTGTTCAAAATATCAATAAGATCAATTCAATAGTTAGTAAATCATAGTACACATATATATTCATTTCCTTTCCCTATAAAAGATGGAAACTTTGAGCATTCATTAAATAATAATGGAAACCTAACCTTAGCTAAATACTTTATTTACACTACTAAATTTACTCTTGGACACTCCTTCCTATAATAAAATTTATCATTCAACTTGATATCTAATTTATATAATTTTTCCTCAAATTATCCTACCTTAGGTATACCTCTAATTGATTAGAGTCATCTTTTAAATTTACCTTGATGATTCTTGGCTAGTGATCCTTCTGGAAACTTCTCCCTGATCTTCCAAAGTCCTGCTTTATTCCTACCTATTATCATTTCCCAAGTAACATGAAACTTATTAGCGAGATTCAAACTAATATTAGATACACAAAATTTCTTAGCTCATATCGATCTAAGTGTATTCTTCATATGATACTTGTCTGAGAATCTAAATATTATCTGCTCACATTCATTCTTAACAGTTTTCCCATTTTCATTTAATGGAGAGAATTTGTCACAATAATCATTTACAATAGTTACTACTAAAATCAAAATATTAAACATGGAATTAGGTTAAATCATCAATCTATTCACCAACAAGAATAATTAAACTTATCAAGGTGTCACACAATTTATAGATAGGGTTGGGCCTCACACTTTTATTGTAGCACTTATAAGCGTTGCTTGCAATTGAATAACCCAAAAATATTCCTTCATTAGATCTTG
Source organism: Sequoia sempervirens (assembly GCA_007258455.2). NCBI lineage: Eukaryota > Viridiplantae > Streptophyta > Pinopsida > Cupressales > Cupressaceae > Sequoia > Sequoia sempervirens. Next base: position 357,851,207 of record VDFB02105785.1, read on the forward strand.
TCTCAAATTTACTCAAAGTTTCTTTGTCCCTTTTTATAAAATATCTACTTCCAAATATTCTAAAATATTTCACAAATGTAGGTCTTCCTTTCCATAATTCATATGGAGTATTATCATGATTTGCTCTTAATTGAGCTCTGTTAAGAATGTAAACAACTTCATTTTTACATAACTTTCAAATGGGAGGAGGGGAGGAGGGGAAGGAAGGGGGAGAGGTGCTGGTTTCAGTTTTTATTTTCCTAGTGGGTTAATTTATTTTCCCTTAGTCCTAGGTTTTCCCTGCACATAATTAAGCTTGCTTAGGATAATAAAGTGAGTTTATTATTTAATAACTAGGAGATAAGTGATGAGGTGTTTCCTTCCTTAAAGGGTGAAACCACTTTCCACTTTTGGTGGCATCCTCCACTTTTGATGGTCCATCTCCACTTTTTGTGGTTGATTCCTATTGGTTGGATTTTCCATCTACCTCCTCTCCTAAGTTCTATATAAACACACCACCTAGCTTGTATTTGTATCCATTCATGCATATTTAAATTGTAATTTTTCAGCTTGGAAGCTCTTAATACAATCTTTTTCACATCGACATTACATAATCTCTAGGAGTCTCAGTTCGCATTCTTATGTTTTTCTAGTTTATGTAACTTTGATTTTCTCTTATAAGGTTCCTTGGGTTATTCTATCTATTTCAAATTTCTAACATGGTATTAGAGCTTTTGTTTTGAGAAATCTAAGTTCTTAGATTCATGATCGAGAGATTGGTTTCTTGTAAAAATCTTGTAAATTCCCGTATGCTCTTCTCTTGCATTCTTGAACGATTTGGAGAATCAGAATGGGTTTGCAAAGATTTAATAACCTCTTTATTTTTCATATGTGTTTTGTGAGATCCGGGTGATTGCAACATTTCTAGTTATACTAGTAGCATTTTTGTCTATTCCAACATGTCCAAAAGGCTTAAGAAAGTTAGATTTGGCTTTCATTTCATCCAAATTGGAGATCATTTGACTTAGTTGCAGGAAAGGGTTTGAAGAAATTCATTTTTCATTGGAGTCATTTTCTTTTTTGCTTTAGAATTCCAGCTTCCATTCATTTGTGAGAAAAACAATTTCTAGGTTTTGTAGCCAAGGTCAAAATCTCATCCATGTATCTCTTAGATTTTGCATATCTTGCATAGATATAAAGAAAATTGTTGTCCAAAAAGCGTCACATGTCATTTTTCTATCGGCTCAAGGTTTTAAAAAAATCATTTTTTCATTTTATGCTTGCTAGATCAAAAAACCATTTCTTGGTTTTATTCTTCACATAAAATAATTTTGGGTTTCTATTATTGTCTACTCATTGTGAATAGATTTTTTAGATATCAAATTAGAAGTAAAATTTTTTTGCTAGAAAACCTGTTTCCTACAGGCTAAATTCAGACAGTTTTTCAAAAATTCATATCTTTTGCTTCGGGCGTTGGATTTCAACAAATAAGATATTGTTGGAAAGCTAGAGATGAGAACTCTCCATCCAAAGAGGTATTGAAAAGATTTTTTGCCATTTTCTACCAGATATTTCAAGTTGAAGTTGTTTTGTGCTAATTTCTTCAACATGCCATAACTTTTGCCCTAATGCTCCGATTTTCAAAAATAAATAGGCGTTGGAAAGGTCTTGAAGAGAACTACACATCCATAAGGCTATTTTTTCAATATCTTTTCTTAGATTAATTTTTTATTAGAATTTGAAATTTTGGCTATTTTGAGCCTATTGAGCATTGTATCTTGGAAAGGGCTTTGTAAATGCACTAAATTATAAAGTGCCAACCTTATAATATTTGGGGGGTAATCTGTAATACTAGTGAAAAAGTGGGAGTGTATTGTTGTTCCTTTTTTTGGTGTTCTTTTGTAATTATTTGAGGATTGTATCATGGCTTTTTCTACTTATCCTTCTGTGATAGTTTTGGATAAGGATAATTATCAATCTTGGAAAAAAGACATTTTAACCCATCTCATTTGGTTAAAAATTTTGCATTACCTTTATGGAATCATGCCTGAACCAGACACAACTGATATGAAGAATTTTTAGGGTAATATAATTGATCATGTAATAGAAATAATTGGTTATCATGTTGATTATGACACTCTGTTGGCTATAGTGTGCATTGAATGTCCCCACACAATTTGGACCAAGATTTGGGAGATGTCTGGAGACCCTCATTTTTCTCCATTCCCATATGATCCTGTTGCATATTGCCTGATTCCACTTGATGATGTAGATAATATACCCTATGATGATGATACTTTAGAGGAGCTTAGCTATTAAGCAGGTCTTGAATGTTCATATCACATAGAAACTTCTCTTCCTCAAGTTGAGATTACATCAACATCACCTATTACAGATTCAGATTCCAAAGATGCTCCATCAAGGGCCTCCAATGATACATTGCAGTAGGATTAGTTATGTATTCTAGATTCAGTTCATTGGGACCAATTTATACTAGACATCTCTTGCTTGTTTGTAGAGTATGTCATCTTGAATCTAGATGATACTATTGAGGACATACATATTCTCTTTGAGGACCACTCTTTCATCCTTGCATCTGTTGTTGCTACTTCAGGGTTTAGAGTTGCTTCTAAAGTGAAAGCTTCCAATGACTTCTTATAGCAGGACATTCATTGTCTTTCAAATTCAGCTTGGGATGATCTCTTGACAGGTATTTCAGACTTGTTTATGGAGACACATATTTTAGATTTGGGAGACACTATTGATGATATTAATCTTCTCTTTGATGAAGTTGATTCTTCTTCAATTATTGTGAGGGATCACTTTGACCCTCTCGTTATGATCATTCATTTCAGTTTGACATGAGTGTAGATACTTTGGATCAACATTTAGAGAAGACATCTTCAGAGGGGATAATTGAGTCTTTGGCTTATGGATATTTTGATTTGTCGTATTCAACAATGTGGCCTAGAACCCCTGATTTGATTATGACAACTTTTAGTATCGACATGAGGATACTTGAGCCAACTTCAGAGACTTCATACATTCTGCAGTTTCTTCCTACATATTCCTTTCAGGACTTGGGAGATAGTGTGCATACACCTTTGGTTGTGTTTCTTCCTAAGGGGAGGAACATTGTCCAATGATCGTGGACCATCATTGGACCATCTTCTCCATCCAATTTCAAGTATTGATCATTGGATCTCTTCAGCGGAGGCTACTTAGTCCTTGTCTTCTTCTCTCTCTATTTTAGGGGGTGTTCTCTTTCTATTTGTGGAGGTGATTCTTCTTCCTTGGAGGGAATTTGATATGTATATGGGTACCTAACATGGCCTCATTTTCTGGGACCCATCATCTTTTACATCCTCCTAAGTTGTGCTTAAGGGGGGTTGTTGGTGTAGGTTTTTATTTTTCCTTAGTCCTAGGTTTTTCATACACTTAATTAAGCTTGCTTGGGATAATAAAGCGAGTTTATTATTTAATAACTAGGAGATAAGTGATGAGGTGTTCCCTTCTTTAAAGGGTGGAACCACTTTCCACTTTTGGTGGTATCCTCCACTTTTGATGTTTCATCTCCACTTTTTGTGGTTGATTCCTATTGATTGGATTTTCCACTTACCTCCTCTCCTAAGTTCTATATAAACTCACTACATAGTTTGTATTTGTATCCATTCATGCATATTTGCATTGTATCTTTTTAGCTTGGAAGCTCTTAATGCAATTTTTTCACATCAACATTACATAATCTCTCGGAGTCCTAGTTTGCATTCTTATGTTTTTCTAGTTTATGTAACTTTGATTTTCTCTTAAAAAGTTCCTTGGGTTATTCAATCTATTTCAACTTTCTAACAAGAGGGGGGTATTTTTTCAAGTGTAACTAGTTGATGGGAAGTTGGTTCCACTATCTACATTTTAGTGTCGAGATGATTTCAAAATTATGTTTTTTAATCTATTTTTAGACCTTTGAAATCAATGTACTTTCTACAAATTTTGATGAGGCATAACTTTCAACCTATTTGTTGAAAATTGACTTCTTTTTTTTTAAATTCATTAAAATTTTGTAAAGATTTTAGATTTGTACTCAAAATTAAGTTTTGAAAAGCTTATTTTTTCATATTTGTAAAAAAAATTGTGAGTTATAAATAGTCGATTTGGCTTAACAAAAATTTGGAAATCTTGTCTTGCATCTTTCTGGGGAGTCTATTCAAATATAATACAATTTTGGGGGGTTGGTAAGGCACATTCAAGTGACTTCTTGTTTTTGCATCATGGATCCTAAAATCAATTTGTAAACTCCATCTAATTTCCACACATGGAAAATCAAAGTAGAACTTCCTCAATCTAAGGGTTTATGGAAAATGGTCAATGGACAAAAAATGTAGTTTGATAAAGAGTTTGAGTAGTTTACTTATCATAACAAGTTAGGTGAAGCAATGGGAATAATAGGTCTTTTCGTTTCTGATAATTTACAATTCATATTGTAGAATGTACAACTCCTGAGACAATGTGGAATAAATTTGAAGATCTCTTTGGTACAATTGATGAGTGGATAAAAAAGCACAAACTTGTGTCACACTTTATAAAGGAATCGGCCAACAACAAAAAAAATTCTAAACTTCGACCACATATAATTGGTCTTTATGTTTTGAATTTAAAAATGATGTAAACTAATGAAAGGTAGAAATATTGATGAAATTTAATCCTGTAATTTTTTAGATTTTTTAAAAATTGTTTTGATTAATTTTTTATCAATTTAAGAGCAAATTTTGGATTGCTGAAAATTTCATGAAAAGTGACATTCACTTCACGTCAAGAAACAAATAGAAAAAGACTTAATTTTCCCCTATTTTTTTGTCCAAATAGGTGACTTCAATATATATACTCATGATAAGGTTTTGATAGACTCACATGAGAATAATCTAAGTTAATATATATAGATGTTATCACCTCTTGAAAAATTCAAGCATTAGTTGCTCAATCATCTAAGGGAATGAAACAAAATAAGGATCAAACTAAAGGATCAAAATCAAAGACTACATCGGATTTATCTCCCTCATCAAAAGGAAAAACTTCTAAGGATAAACCCAAATGTACTTATCATAAGAGACTAGGGCATGAAGAACACAAACGTTATAAAAAGGAAATTGGCTACTTGAGGCATCTTCTTCAACAAAATCAAATTCAACTACCTACATCCAAGATAGGTGGTTCTTCTTTTTCTCCATCCACAACATCTGCATATTCAAGAAAGGATAAGAATAAGGGTATGGCACTCTTGGCTTCTACAAACATTACATCACATGAGTGACTTCTTGATTATGGAGCATCATACCACATTGTTGCATCCAAGGAACTATTTTCTATATAGGAGCCTTGTTCATTCCCACCAATATTGATGGAAAATAACACCTATATTCCATCTCTTGGAAAAGGATATATTGAAATTGGAGAAGGAACATATAATGGTGTACTTTATGTACCTTTCTTATCCAATAATCTCCCTTCCATTTATTAGATTACACATAGTGGCATAGGAAAACTAGTTGAGTTCACACCACATCCTATGATCATTAGAGATTCACAAAGTAGAGACATCATTTCCATAGGTAATGTTGATCATGATTCTAGATTATACTCCTTTTATTCTTTTGGTTCTGTCGATTTTGATGATGGTTTGAGTATAGATGACAGACCTTGGAGTTCTATCCTCTTGATCGATTCCTTCACCTTAAACCGAAATCACATCTCCTTCATGTTTTTCTCCTTCAGTATTGAGTGTTCCTACATCATTGGTTTCTCATAATTTAGGACAACAAGATGTTCACAATTGTGTTTCCACTACAATTGATTGGGATGATTACTTACATGGCCTATCAGACTTGTTTAGTAAATCTCATTTTACAGAGTTGGTGGGAACCTTTGATGACAACCACATGAATGTTGTTGTCAACCCATCTACATCTTTGGTTTTTGTTCTATAGCAGCCTTTGCATGGATTATTTGAGTAGCTATTGGAGATTTCAGCATTGTCTTTTGATATTGTGCATTATTTAGAGACTTATATACTCCTCACATGGGAAGATTCCATGCACCTATTTGTAGGTCATCTTCTTGCATGAAGAAGAATTTTTTTCGACATTCAGTGATCATATTCTACATTCTTGTTCGAGCGTAACTCAACACTTCATGTTCTATGATCTTATAGGGGGCCCATAGTCTCTTTCTTTCTCTCTTATGAAGGGAACATTTATTGTACTTATGTGATAGAAGGTCCTTGGGGGGTCATCATGAGTTATTCTATATTCTTCACTTGTACATTTCATTGTATTTGTCTCATTTCTCTTTTGAAGGGGGTTTAATTTCCCACTGGGTTTTTCTCCTTTACTCCACTTTATGAAAAAATTGTGCATGAGTATCTATATAATCGTAAAATTGCACCCCTCGCAATTTCGCGTAGATTCTTGTATCCACTTTAGTGTCCATTCCCTTAGCATCTTGAGTAGGGTCATTCTAACCCCTACATTAGCCTTTCTCCCTTTCAAGATGCTCCAACACCCCTTTTTCAGCAACCACTCTTGCGTGTTAACTTTTCATTGAACTTTGTGTTTTTCCAGTTTGCATTGTTTTGTAGTGTGATGTGTCTAGACACTAGTGTGTCGTGCGGATGTTTGCACACTGTGCTAGTGTCCTGCAACGTGTCAACGCTCAGACGACCATTTTTGAGCATTTTTTCCACTTGTCAACTAAGTTTGTCAGTGGAAACGACTCAGGATTCCATGTAATCACCCAAGAATCATCTTTTCTTCCTTTTTAATCAATTCTTTCCATCCATTTGCATCTTCTAACTTCTTCCACTTATATTTTCTCTCTAGCCTTCTACACTTTAGCTTTTGCTTGCACATCTTAACACAGCTTGTTGTAGCAGCTTCAAGCTCTCTCAAGCTCCCCTTATAACACCCTTTGCAACTCCATCTCCCGCACTTTCATGCTTGTGAGCATCCTGGGATTCCATATCCCCTACTATTCACTTACTTACTTAGTGATACAGATTCTCCTCCTCAAGCGGGATTTGCTTTTATCACCTCTTTTGTGATACAAGTTCTCCTCCTCGAGTGGGGTTTGCTTTTATCACACGCTTATCTGGTGGTGTGGGTTCTACTCCTGAGTGGGTTTTGCTTTCACCACATGCTTTGTTCATCACACTCTTTCTCTCTATCTTCCTGGTTGTTTATGGAGGTGGGAACACCAAAACGGGGGTTTTACTGAGGTAAACCCCTATACAGCCCCAACATTCTCTCCAAATATCACGCATGTAGGTTTTGAAGACATTCGTTTGGTGGAGGCTTCATCACTCACGTGGCTATAAGTATTTATTTCCTTTCTATCTCTTTAACTTTATCATTTCTACTTTACTTCGTCTTAGTTCTATTATGTTTCTTTACCACATTCTATAAGTTTTTAACAATTTGGTTGCTAGTGATCACTTAGGTGTTTTTGTGATAAACTCATTCTTTGGTTTGTATGAGACACTAGTGCGCCTCTAGGATGCCAGTGCACTGCCCTGTCGTCTATTTCCTACATTATCATCCTTTGGTCGAGAGCTCGTCAGTTTGTCCAGAGAATCTTCATGACCTGCTCTTTCTAATTCTAAAACTCTCATCGTTGTTCCATTGAGGTAGATTAGGGCAGTTCGCCCCGTGAGGCTCTCTAAACGAAGAGAACTCGTGAGTAGCGAATCCCCCTCTTCTAGAGTATCCAACATGCCCCAATAGCTAGGACTCATCATCTTGCATACATTACTCCCTAAGTTGCACTTAAGTAGGGTGTTAGTATAAATAGTGCCTTTATCCATCTAGTTAGGTATAACATTTCTATGATTGACTTATTCACACTCATAGCTTAAGTTTACTTAGGTTTCTTATACTTTTGTCTCGCTTCATAGCATTAACACATGTGTCAAATATGCAACACTTGCATATTTGACACTTGCTCATACACTTGTCAAGTGAGCTCACAAGTGCTGCACATTTGGAGGGGTGTTCAACCATTGTCTCCTACCTTCTCACCTCATCCACCTTGCCTATATATGTAAGCTTTCTCAATGTATTTGCATACTCTTCATTTGTATATTGGTAGACATACTATTGTGATCAACTCATATTTTTTTCACTTGTGGAAAGTTGTTTCATGCTTTCAAATCTTAGCATTCTCCAATAGGTCATGTATCGAAGACATTGGTGTTACTAGAGATATATTGCATCTATTTTCTTTGATTGCAGATATGCAAATAATAATTTTGTAGAGAGGGAAAAAGTATCCCTTTTTCCACACTTAATTTGGGAATAATTAGTAATAAAATAAACCTAATGTTGCCTTGATTTAGCGTTGTCATGTGTTTTACACATTCGCATTAAGTTTAGGGTCCTTTTAAACTAAACTGGATTAATTGTACCTTATTTAGGGTGTTGTAAGGTGTACCTTTACACTTTTACACTAATCTAGGGCTTTATTAATTGAGGTTAATTTTCCTTAGTTGGCCCCTTTAATTCAAATCCAAGCCTAATTAAATGCAAATTTCAAGGGATAAAACCTGACATTCATAAATGCCATTACACAACACTTAATTTTGGAAGATGTGTGTCCTAGGTAGGTGACCTAGGACCCATTCACCACATGGTGAATGGGTCCTCATTTAATCCTAGGACCCTATTTTTACATGATATTTCACCTTGTCCGATGTGTGTCCTAGCTAGGTGACCTAGGACCCATTTGCCACATGGCGAAAGGGTCCTCACTTAGTCCTAGGACCCTGATTTTACATAATATTTCACCTTGTCTGATGTGTGTCCTAGGTAAGTGGCCTAGGACCCATTCACCCTATGTCCTCACTTAGACCTAGGACCCCTTTTCCCTCTTTAGATCCACTTTTCCATTTTGGGGGGAAATCTCCCCCTAGCCTATTTTTTGATGTTTCATTATGGTGAACCCGACCTTGTACAACAACATTTCTAAAAATTGGAGTTCTTTTAACCCTAGATCTAATTTTTGCAATAGATTGCATTAGGTTTGCATTAGTTGCATTACATTTAGAGTTCTTTAAACCTTGCATTAGCTTGCATTGCATATAGGGGTTTAAATTTGTATTTTTGCATTGTTTAAATCTAAAAAATTCAAAAAATTGCATGCATATTACGTTAATTTTGCATAGTTTTTGCATATTAGTGTATTTTTCATCATTCATATTCAAAAATTGGATCAAAATTGCATTCCAAAAAGTTTCACATATTTCATCATTTGTCATTAGTTTTACTTGCATTTCAACATCAAATTCCAGAAAATTCTATTACAAAAATACCAGTTTGAAACCAGAAACAGAAAACACATATAAACACTCAAAAATTGTATTTTTCAATTTTAAAAACTTTGTACCAAGACCCATTCGCCGTTGGGTGAATGATTCCTTGGAGGCCTATAAAACCAACTTTTTTGAGCTTTTTGGTGATTTTCTGCACTTCCTAGGCTTTCTAGTAACCTATAGTATTAGTCTAGAAAGTTTTAGGAACTGTTTTATGCATCTAGGTCAAGTCATCCATTTAGTGTATTCATTTTTGAATCATTCCAAAATCAATTCAGTAGCAAAAATCATCAAACCTGAAAAATGTTCACATTCTTGAAGATTTGCATAATATGGATAAAAGTACTTTTCACTTTTTCATACACAATGTTTACATTCATGAAGCTTTGCATAAGTTTGATAAAAGTGCTTTTCATTTTTGGATACACATTGTTTGCATTCTTGAAGCTTTGTATAAATTGGATAAAAGTACTTTTCATCTTTGGATATACATTGTTTACATTCTTGTAGCATTGCATAAGATGGTTAGAAGTACTTTTCATTTTTGGTCACACAATGTTAGTATTATATCTTTCTAAACATGCCAAGAAAAATTTCAACTCTCCCCCTCATGAGAATTTTTTAACGAAAGAGAATACAATGGTGGATAATCATGACAATAAAATTTGGTCTTCTCCCAATATCTCTCCTAGTTGTGAAGAAGATATTTTGGTGTTAGAAGATCAAACCAATGAGAGTTATGATAATCCTATTTTTCTCTCTTCCCTTACCTCTCCTACTAGGGAAAACATTATTGAACAAGATAATTCCATCATTGATAAGAAAGACAATACAACCATTGATGACTCCCCTACTTGTGATGAAGTCATTTAGAAGAACCAACCTTTGAATGTCAAGAACATCTAGTTTGTAGCTCTCCTTAAAACTCTCCTACTAGGGAAGATATCATGGTGCAAGAAAATGAGAACATTGACACGTCTTTCAAACAATAGTGATGTGGCTTCCTTAGATGAATATGATGAAGTGACATTAGACACCCCTTCGCTAAGAGATCGTGAAAATAAGGATAAGTCTTTTGAGGTTATGAACATTAGAACTCCCTCGAGTCCTCTAATTCTTAGACCTCCTACAAACCCTTTAATTATTGGACCACCTAAGCCTCAACTTATCATTTATCCACCCTCACAACAACCACAAGTTTAAAATAAACCCATTCTTATCTTAGAACCACCTAAAATGCAACTTGATAATGATAATGTTTCGCAACAACCGAGTTACAATATTTTTGCTCATACATATAACACTAGGAATAATTTGCAACCAAGACAAACAACTCCAACATCCCTCCCATTGCCTCAACGTATCTTGCCTAGTGCTCCTCGCTTGCCTTTACAAAGTGGAAAGGAGTATGATCTTGTTGAAGAACTAAAAAATACTCTTGCTAAGATAGCTTTATGGGACCTTATTCAAGCCTCACCTAGTTATCATGGCATGCTTCAAAATGATTTACAATAAGTTCCTACTCCTCCTAATGTGCAACCAAATGATGTGGCAGCCCAAATTCAAGCTGTAACTTTGGTCAACTTAGACATTACTTTCCATCAAGATGAGTTACCTTCGTTAGAAGAGAAAAATAAAAATGAATCTTTCATGATAATAACTTACATTAATCGAATTGTGATAAAGAGAACTCTTTTTGACAATGGTTCGGCCCTTAATGTGTGTAGTGTGAGCCTTTTAGAAAAGGTTGATATGAATAAGAGTGACATTGTCCTCTATTCTTTGTCTATCTGAGGGTTTGACAACATAGGAAAATAGCCGCTTGGAGTCATCACATTACCTATTAAAGTTGGAAAGGTTACATTGCAAACTCTGGCCCATGTTATGCCTCACGATCTTTCATATAATCTTCTTTTAGGTAGGCCATGGATTCATGAAATGAATAGGGTGAATTCTACTCTTCATTGTAAAATGAAGTATATCTACAACAACAAAGTGTATACAATCAAAGCTGATCCTGAGCCTTATAGTGGAGCCTTACTCATTGATAAAAACAAGGAAAATCCTTTGAAAACATTGACACCAACTATACAAGTGGAACCCATGCAAGAGAAAGAAAAAGAGAGCAATATTGAAAAAGACACAAAGCTACTGGAAAATGATTGGGGTTCCTTAGATTTCACACCTACATTCATGGGAGAATACAAGATCATAAACAAAGAGTCTAGAAAGGGAAAAGAAAAAATGGTAATGTCAACACAAAATTCGAAAGCATCAATTTCAACCACTTTAGAAGAAGCAAATTACACAACAAAGTTTGATGAAACTGATTATGAACAACCACTGAATCCAAAAGAAATGAAAAAGATTTATGAAAGAGATTATGAACTTATGAAACAACTTGGTTATAGTGGAAAATGATGTGGTGTTAGAGAACAAGGTATTTGTGTCCCTATAGAGCCTAACACACAAGAAATGACTAGTGGTCTTGGTTACTGTCCCTCGAAAGAAATAAACAAGTCTTCACTCAATATAAAAACTCTTACAAAAGATTCTTCTAAGCCAAATTTAACATTAGTGCATCCTGAACTGATAGAAACTAGTGGTCTTGGTTATTGTTCTTCAAAAGAAATGAAAGAAACATAGAAACCTTCTCTTAATATCAATGTAATCATGCAAAACACTAACGATTGGAGTTTGTTAGATTTTACACCCTCCTTTAAAGGAGAGCAAAAAATCTCACAATCTAAAGAGTCTTGTGTAAGTATGACACCTTGTACTAAGCAAGAGATATCTTTGTCGCAAAATAAAGGAACATCTTCTACTGTTGATCAAGAGAGTATATTGTCGAGACTCCTCCAAGATCGTTTGATATCTCTCCCTCCAAAAGCACGAAAGAAATTTTACTACAAGAGTTCATGGTCCTTCTACTAAAGAATGGAGTTTGAGCAATAAAATTTGACATCTTGGCGATTGTGGTGCTCTTCCTGTGTTGCAGCACCTAGTTCCTCTAATTCGATATTGATTTTCATTTTATTATGTTTCATCAATCATCTCGGTTCATCCTTGTCTTTCACTAAGTGGGGGCAAGGGGTTAGGTAGCCTTGTCCTTGTATGGAACTTGTTGTTGTCTCTTTTGGCTAGTTGACTGCCTTCCATGTATATATAAGAGAAATCTTGGTAAGTGGATGACATGCCTTAAGTTGGCTCGCATGTGACATACTTTCCTTTCTATTGTATTTTGGGGGCAACCCCTTATTCATAATGTAGTTTCATTCGGGAACATATGAATTGGCATAAGGCTTTTCGAATAAGCCCTCATGTCTTTGTCTACTTTAAAGTGGATTTCTCACAGCAATGGTGTTAGTAATCTCTTTAAAGTGGGGGCATACATTAGCATTATCATTCCTCATGTTTCATTGTGTGATTTTCTTTCTTCCTGTGATGTGTCTTTTTCTTGGTGGTGGCATTGGGTTTGATCTCCTCCGAGAGTGTGATATTTCTTCGACTTGTCCTCTCTTGGAGACATTA